>CM051395.1:10224157-10824157 GCA_028052125.1 Melia azedarach
TGGGAAAATGATCTCAGTTTCATTTAATTTGTATACCTTGAGACTTTGTAAAATGTTTTTAATAAGAGCGGGAATATAGTTCTAATTATTTTATTTATTTATTTATTTAATAGTATATATTATAGAAGATTTGAGAGTCTTAATTTTTAGGTTAAACTACTTACACGTGTTATAAGTCACTACGGTTACGATAAGTTTAAAAAAGCTTTTGATATGAAAAAATAATTATTACGCTTCCTCTTTTATTGAAATTTTTAGAATACCGATCTCAAGTCATTGCAGCAATGATGTGGTATCGTGAAAAATAGTGATAAAATACAGTGAATATTAGGTTATTAAATCAAATTTTCTAACTCTTTTTTATGTTATTGAGTTTTTTAATCTGTAAATTAAATTCAGATCTTTAAAATAAAAAAAGTAGAATTCATCAAAATGAAAAATTTTAGGATTTCATATTATAAGAAAATTGAGAATGAAATTAGCAATAAAGGAAATATGAGAATAAATTGAGTATTACAATATAGTCCAAAGTGAAGCCTATACAAGCACACTCATTGCAGCTTTAAGTTGTAGTTATGAAAAGAATTAAATCAAAATCATTCTCAATATTCATAATGATCTTTTGCTATATCTATTTATTAATTTACAATAGCACAAGAATCATGACCTCGATCAAAATCAATATATACCAAATCATTCAAATCATTTTAACTTAAGGGTAAATTTAAGATTTAAATATATTTTTGATTTTAAGCCATAATAACTATTTTGGTATCTAATTTATGACTATATCATGATATATATTTAACATGTGATTTATATATATATATATATATATATATATATATATATATATATATATATATGTATGTATATAAAGATATTTGGAGCTACATGGAGCAGACATTATTTAGTGGGTTATAGTTTTGTTCGGGAATGGATCAAGAATATTCTGAGTATCCTATACTATACCATTTTTCAAGCCCAACACATACAATATTTTAAAAATCTATTTTTAAAACATTTTCTTTACTTTACATTTTGATTGACATCGTACCACCACATCACTGAAAAGCTACTCATATCATATATATATATAGGGGAATTTTCACATACCTCCCCTGAGGTTTGATGAAATAACACATAGAGGGAAGGTATGACATAATTCACACATACCTTCCCTCTCATTTAACGAAAATTTGTTTTTTCTTCTCTTAACATCTAATTTTTGTTAAAAAGTCAATTTTACCCTCAACCTATGTCATAATTAGAAGATGTAAATGTAAATATCATGTTTATAAAAATATTAAAAAATGGAGCAAAAGAAAATGTTACTGTGCGTGAGAAGGTTTATGCCAATTTGTAATTTATTTTTTTATTTTTTTATCTTTCTTTTGAAGCTGCTGTGTGTGTGCATGATTAAGGTCAATTATAATTTTTTTTTTTTGTTATTACATTGACATTATGTTATTTTTGCAGGATGAGGAGAATAGACAAAATTATGATAACTGGTATTTTTAGTACTAGTTGATTTGTTGTAGGGCAATTATAAAAATTAGGATTAGTGGCTGTGTTTTGAGAGCTAAAATGACATTGTTGTGAAAATTTTAGGAGAAATGTTGGTTTTGTACAGAACATCATTTGTATATGTACAAGGTAACTTGTGTGTATATATAGTGAAATTGAAGGAAAAAGTAGCTTTACAATTGCATTTTCTTTTGCTCTATTTTTTAACATTTTTATAGACATGATATTCATATTTATAGCTTCTAATTATGACATAGATTGAAGGTAAAATTGACTTTTTAATAAAAATTTGATGTTAAGAAAAGGAAAAGTAAATTTCCATTAAATGAGAGGGGAGGTATGTGTGAATTACGTCATACCTTTCCTCTATGTGTTATTTCACCAAACCTCAGGGGAGGTATGTGAAAATTCCCCTATATATATAGCTTCTAGGTCAGCTCATTATAATTATTTTTTAATTCAATAATTTCTTGTTATATATATATATATGCAGTGAAATCCTCTTCGATTTTCTTGCTTCCTTGCTTACATGATGGCCATTAATTGGTTGTGAATGAGCAGGACTGGACTACCAATGAAAAAGTAATTAATGAATTAACTGATTGTAACTATAATAGACTTGTAAATTAAGGAAACTGATGTTAAATTCATTTCAAGTTTCCTCTATTTGAAATATTTTGCCTACTGTAACTAATATTTTGGTTTATAGATTATAGTTTAATTGACCATTATGTGTATTGTTATGGGTAAATCTTAAATTCCTCCCTACATTCACGAAAACGCCACGGCGTCTACAGTGTGGCAGAAGACGGAAGATGTGATCAAAGTCTATGTGGAATAACCGTATCAGCAGTAATGATAGTATCTGTAATATAAATAAACCATCACAGCATCAAGCGATTCTTAGACTACTAGCTCAAACCTAAAACCATGACTCGAACCCACGACGTGACTGGTTCCAATAATGCTACAAGCCTACAAGTGGGCTTCATAACTTCTGATCATGTAGATGTAGAGTTTGCAGCCAAAAGGCTATGATCATGACCTAGTGAACTAAGTTGTTTCATAAAGAATTATAAAATCTACCAATAACGCGATGGCATGTAGGTAGGACTGTCGCGGTAGCCAATGGCAGCATGACACGTAAAATGGAGAGTGATGGAAACCTCGTGGGAGTGACGCCAACTCGCCCAAATGGGTTTGCATACCGCTGCGGCATGTATAGTGGTCATGTGAAGGAAATTTTTGGAGGAAAACTCGTCTTGTTTTCTCACCTATGTAAACCCCAAGCTCTCCTCAAGTTTGGCTCTCTTACTCTCTCTCTAGAAAACACGTACACTAAATATAGCTCAATGAAACTATTTTCTCCAGTGTATCTGGGCCTGACTTGATCATTGAAGGGCATTCACCAGTGACACCGTCAGCGTCCACAGACTTGTTTGTGTTTTGCAGGCATCTATCTATGCAGTGCTTATAACTATCGAATCGACAAGTCCTCATTTCTACTGAAGCAGAGTCATTCATTCTACCATGGATGTGCATTTCCACAAAAATAGATAAATTGTATTTGTTGACTAAGTTTATCCTACGTGGCATACACATGGCTGCGGGAAGAAGTTCATCATCAACAATCTGTATATATTATAATCAATATCATTATATTTGCTGATAAATTATAGTTTAATAGTTAACTTATAATAATACTAGATTTTTTTTAATGATGAAATTTGCATAATAGTATAAAAAAGGAAGCCACTGATATTTTTAAAAATAATGAAAATTATGTGGTATGGGAATAAAATGGTTCGCCATGTGGTACCAATTGCGGGGGTCTACGTGGTGAGCCTCCGTCTCAATGATGACCTACCCCGATATAGATGATAAAATTAGATTGTGAAGGTTCGAAGTTTTGGGATCCGAACAAGTTTAACTCGAATTCAAAGAAAAAGAAGATTATAAAGGTAATAAATGCGCTGAGGAAACAGTGTTTAATGGTGACATGGCTAAAAGGTGAAGTTAACTAGTGTGATATTATCACCATCTCCTAGAGAATATCGTGATCTTTGAGATACTGACATGCAAGCTAGGTGCTACAAGAGAATCAATTATGGGTGAATATGGTCTAGTGTGGTCCGGTTTCGATTTGAATTTTATAAAAATCGAACAGAACCAAAAAAAATTAGGTCTTTAGAATCGGGATTGGACCGGGTGAAAGTAAAAGCTGAAACAAAACTGAATCGAACATATTTTAAATCGAACCGAATTGATCAATTTTAATTCAATTTGAATCAATTTTTGAAGTTTTTTATTTTTTTTATTATTATTATTTTAATCTTTACAAAATGACATAATTTTAATATTCAATATATATATAAAAATAATATTGTTTAAGTAATAAAATAATTAAAAAATATTTTTGATTTGTTTCGAGTTTTTTAGGTCAATACCAGAACCGAACTAAAAAATTCGATTTTTTAAAAACTGAAATCGAACCGAATCGGACCAAACCAAATAAAAATTAAAATTGAATTGAACTTGTCAGTTTCAATTCGATCCAGTATGATTTTCTAGTTTTTTTGTCCACTTCTAAGACTAATAAGTACCAAAAAAGTAATTTAAACAAATTGCAAATGCATTTTCTTTTTAAGGAAGTCGCAAAGGAGTTCATGAGAAAAATTAAACACGTGAGTTTTACAGTTTCCCATGATTGGACTAAATGAATCAGTGAGATTTTCATCAGTATAAACATGCAACAGTGGGCATATATAAGCTATAAAAAGATAGAAAGATATATGATTTTTATTATTTCTTGCACACAAGAAAAACAAATTCTCAAAAAAGTTTTGCGAAGATTTTAGTTTTGCGAAGATTGGAATCTAACTTGCATTGCGTCAAGATGCCAATAAGTTAATTGTCAAGTATACATGGTGTTCACATGGCAGTAGTAATGAGTTTTTAGCATTGACATTGTGAAAATAATTTTCTCAATGTATACTTATGCTTTATATAATTGTTACTAAAAAAATAGATTGTTTTATAATTGTTTTAGGATTTTATACTAGGATTGTACCTTCCTAAACTCAAGTTATTGTATCGTATAGTATAAATTATTATAGAATTAGATTTACACTATAATATGGTCCTAGAAGCGTAAAATCCTTTTTATAGAGTAGTGACAGAGGTACCTTGTGATCATTGGTAAGGGCAGAGCCTCCTTAAGACTTGGGGAGGAACTTTTTCTATTATAGTATATTTTAGACTCATTTTTTAGGTTTATCTATAATTTAGCTCTTATATTTTACAAATTTATTCATTTACCCCTTAAGTTATTAATTATTTTAAAATGTTAACCAACTAATTTTATTTTTTAAATATTTTGACCCCTCTAGGTTTCCATTGGCTCCGCCCCTAATTATTGGGGACTTGAGTGAGTTCTCATAAAATCTATAAATTTGATCTTTGAAATTTTAATCCTTTGATTTTTAAGTACAAAAATATTCATAAAGTTTTTCTTATAAATTTTTCTTTTTTGAACTTGTTTAATGGAAAAAAAAATGAAATGTGCAACAAAAATTGTATAATTTACTATAAACATTTTTAGCTTTTCTCTAAAATTTTTAAATTTTATCTGATTTTGGTGTTAGAACTTTAATATTAAGGTTTGAAGTTTTCAAGTTTTCAAGTTTTTTATTTTATTTATTATTTATTTTTAATCCTCATTTTTTTTATTTGTTGAATATGTGAGAAAAAATAAAGTGAATCTAGGAATTGATTCAAACTCTCTCGTAAAAAAGTGAAAAGAAAAACTTGAGAACTCAAATGTTTGTTCTCAATTCTTTAACATGTATGGATCACCAATAATAAGGCATTTCTAATAGTAATAATCAAATCTAAATTAATTATAATTCTTCTCTTAATCCCATTTGAACAACACCCAATATATAAGAACTTGAACTTCAATGCAAAATATCATATTTCATAAAATTTCAAACAAATATTTCAACAAAAAGCCCAAATTTTTGTTTTTAATACTAAAATATAACCATATCAAAGATTCTATTTCTCTTTATTTTTATTTCTTACTTTGTACTAATTATTTTCCTCTAAGAATTAATTCTTCACACAATAAGTATAAATAACTTTTTATGTACAGATTTATTTAAACACGTACACATTTTGTTCTTTGCAACTTCTTATTACTGTCTAATTGTACGCACAAGCACAAACACAACAGTACGAATAAGAATACGAATACTACATAATAGTACAAGATAACTAATACTTACGGCACTCTATCCTCGGCCTATTTAACCACATACTTTTTATCAAAATTCAAATTTAAATTCCTCCAACGGCTACGGAATAATGTATTAGCCACATGGCACCACATAATTCCTTCCCGCCACCTCGTAAATTTCGGTATAACCAATCGAATTCCCCGTTTATTCTCCCCAAATTTCATTTTTCTATTTCAGTTTAATTACCTCACCACCCAATCCATGTATACACAACACTCCATACATTTTTTCTCACGCTCCATTTTGCAGCGCGTACATTACACATCCCCACGGCATTGAGCTGTGGACGGTTTCATTTTGTCATTCAATTTCTAATTTTCTGAAATTTAGAAATAAATTTTCTGATTGTATTAAAAATTAAAAAATAGAAATAATCTATTTTTCCAATATAACCTTTTATTTAAGATCAAATTTCAAAGAATTCAAAGTCAAAAAAGGAGAAAGAGGATGTGTGAACGCGCCAAAAATCGGGTGAGTTAGGTAATGTGGAGAGCGTGAAGCTTGGCTAAGCCCAATGTGAGGCAACCGAGCGAATCTGTGGCAATTGGCTATTGGCTTCCAGCGTTTATTGGCTGAGCCGCGAAAATTCGCTACTTTAAAAGAAATTAAGGAGAAAGATAAAATCACAAAAACAGAAAATATATACATATATTATGGTAGGGCTACCTTCTTCAAATTTCGTGTGGACGGAACTGCCCCTATATAATTGTTGCAATTGCAACATATACGACATCTGTGGTTCAGCATTAGAGGGTTTTGTGATTTTGTTTCGTATCCGTAATCTCCCTTTATTTTGCATATACACCCAAAATTTGAAATTCGTGTATTACGGTTGGAAATGATTATGAATTTTTTATATGAATTTTTTATTTAAAACACTAAAAAAGAAAAGAAATAAGTGATAAATAAGAAAAATTAAATAATTGACAGCACAATAAAATAAATAAACGTGAGATAATTTAAAATTTTATATTACCATATATGAGAAGAGGTAATATTAAAAATAATTATTATATCTGCATTTTAATTAAATAAGAACTTAAAAGTTATTTTATTAACAACATTACTGATTAGGAAGAAATAACTCGAGGATAGATGTCATAAACACCCTAGGCCAATTGTTAATATCGTGTAAAGTCAGGTGTTGTTTTAACTCACTTCGCGGTAAGAAGTGCTAGCTCCTGCGGTGAGTTTATATTGACATTAGATGATTAAATTCACATGACCCCCAAATCGTGGGCTCGGTTCAGAATGTAAAATTTCAATTCAAGTTATTATGGAAACAAGCAACCAACAATGGCGTGGGCCAGAAAATCATGGGCATAACTACCTTGTTTCCCTTACAATCTTACCATGATTATCCATTACTCGGATATCATACAAGTTGGTTCTCACTTTTATTTATACAAGGTAAAAATGAAAAGGAGATAGGTATAATATTTTTACTATTACTAAACTTTGCCAAAATTCTTTCTAAAAAAACTTTCTTTAATTTAAGTATTGGAGGGTTTTTGTTAAGAAAATCGGCTTTCTTCTGATTGTATTTTTTGGTACAAGTTGCATTCACAATAGAGGAAAGGAATTGTTGTTCAAAATCAAGTTTATCAAAAATTTAGTATCAACAGTTACAAAAGAAAATTTTGTAACATTGTTTATAATACAAATAGATTAAAATGTTATTAACTTTTAAAGATGAATCAAAATGTGTTTTTACTTAAGTCGACACTTTTAAAATTGTATATTTGTATAAGTTTTAGTCTCTCCATTATATTATTATCATGAACTATATTTTTTTATTATTGTAATTTATTTTATAACATTAAATGCTAAATCTTGATTGTTGTAAAAATATTTGATTTTTTGGAATTTTTTTTCAATCTCCTAATGCATTTATAATTTTTGTCTTAATTTTTTTAACTCTTAATATATATGTTATTGCAATTTTCAGAATTGAACAAATTTCGGTGCGGTTCGGTTCGGTTGGATTTGTTAAATTCAATTTTCATTAACAAATCAAACCAAAATTAATTGGGTTTAAAATTAAAATAAACTGAATCAAATATGAACCGAATTTGGCGGTTCAGTTTGATTTAGGTTCAATTTTAATTTAAACTAATTTTAAACTTTATATTTTAAGTAAGATTATCTAAGAATTATTAACTTAAATATTAATCAATACTTACAATTATAAAGTAAGGTTACCTTAGAACCATTAACTCAAAGCTAATTAATTTTACAGTCACAAAATAAAAAATATTTGCGACTTAGAGTTATATTATATTAGAATATTATCTTGTTAGAGTTGAAGAGAGGTCACTTCATATATATTACAATTTAACGAAAGTCATTAGTAAAAGGTGTTATAATATGGAAGGGTCACCTAAGAGGTATGTTATACTCGACCAACCAATCATGAGTCATCTTAAAATTTGAAAGGAGCATAATCTCGGTTTTCAAAATTTTATTTCTTATACAAAAGTCTTTATAAGAATATTATTATAACAAAAGTTCTCTCTAAATACAAGTACTTTACTCAAACCCCTACTTTCATCTTAAAAATCGGTTTAATGAAAAATGAATTGAAAAACTTTGTACGAAACTAAAACCTTAGGGGGAAAAATGAAATACACCAATGTAGGTAACCCTAATACTAATACAAAAAGTTGAGAACCATCAAGATATCTTAATTAATAAATCATAATTAACAAATCATTATAAAGACCTATTAAAATTAATGAGAACTACTACAAATAAATTACAACCAGGCATAGTCATAATTAAAAAAACGTTACAATTTTAAAGCTACCTTGAAACTATTGACTCAAATATCAACATATATTATAGATATAAAATAAGGTTACCTCGAAATGATTGACTATAACACTAACTAATACTATAATTATAAAAAAAAAAAACTACCTTAGAATGTTTGATTGTGACATTAGCTAACACTACAATTATAAAATAAGGTTACCCTAGGACATCTGATTCTACCAGTCAATACTACATTTATCTAAAAAATATTAATATTAATACTACAATTATAAAATAAGACTATCATGGAACCATTAATATTAGCACTGCACTTACAAAATAACAATATTTCAGAAACATTGATTCAAATAATAGCAAACCACACAATTATAAAGTAAGGTTAGTTAGGAGCCATTAGCTTAAATATCAACTAGTAAGGTTAATTTAAAACCACTTATTCAAGTACTAATTACCATTATAGCTATAAAATCAGAAATATTTGCAATTTATAGTTATATTATATTATAACATTGTCACGTTAGTGTTAAAGAGATGCCACTTCATATACATTATCATTTGAGAAAGGTTATTAGTAAAATGCGTTACAATTTGAAAGGGTCGTCTAAGAGTTGTGTTATCACTCAATTAACTAATAATAAATTATCTCAAAATTAGAAAAGAACACGATTATAGTTTTCAAATTTTTATTTATTTCTTACACAAAAGTCTTTATAAAAAAATTATTATCGTAAAAATTCTATATAAAAACAAATATTTTATCTAAATCCCTACTTTCATCTTAAAAACCGGTTTAATGAGAAATAAAATCGAAAAATTTTGTAAGAAACTAAAACCTTAGGGAAAACATGAAAATAGATCAAACTATATGAACCCCAACACGAATACAAAAAGTTCAAAACCCTGTGATTTCTTTTCATATTCTGAGGGGTAATCTATGAGGGCTAGTTTGTCCATTCAGAAAAGTAATTGGTGTGCTTATCTCTCTACAATCCCACAGCCTCTGTTTTCTTCTCCTAATAACCAAGAAACCGACTTATGATACCCTCTTCGCTGTAGCTATTCTTTTTCTTTCTCAATCAAATCCTAATTAAACCCTAATTTTTCCTCTTTTAGACTCCTTTTGTGAACACCCAGATTCTACTATTCAATTCAAGCATATGCAAATCAAACAATGAACACCTATATTAATAACCCACAAACGTTTTCCTAATTTGGGGAAGAAAATTGGAATTAATTTAGAAAAGACCGAAAAATCTAGTTTTTGGGTGGTATTGAAGACATGGCAAACGGTACGGATTCGGAGGATAAGTTTGTGGTGTTATCAAAGATCCGGGTGGGTCTGAAACGCGAGTTCGAGTTCGCTTTGAAGGTTCAATCAGAGATCTGCGGGTCATTGGGCCGGACTCGGGCAAGGAAGGTGCAGAATAATGTGGAGGTGAGTTGTGGCACCGGTTCACCGCAGACTAAAAAATTGAAGACGTATGAGTCGAGGAAGAAGAGGAAGAAAGAAGAAAAGAGTATTGCTGTAAATCTTAATAAAGAAATCGAGGTTACGAGTGAAGAAGAGGCGAAAAGTGATGTTGTGGATGTTGTTATTGACGAAGCCAAGGTTGATTCAAATGATGAAACGGAAATACCCATTTGCGAGAGGGAATTGATCTGTGAATATGAGGCACAGAAGGACCAAGAAGGGAAAAATGTACCCGAAAATGCAGTTGATGATGAAAAGGGGGTTTTGATGACTCTGGACGAGGGTAAGGTTGAAAATTATCCGAAGGAAGAGGAAAATAATGAACCTGAAAAGGGAGCAGTTGGTGTGGAAATGAAGCAGGATGAATCTGATAAAGTATTGATGAATGTAGAAGAAGATAATTGCGAAGAACTGTATCAACAGAGTGGTGAGAATGATCAAACACAAGAGGAAAAGAATGAACCTGAAAAAACCGCAGTTGGTGTGGAAGAAAAGAAGAAGAATGATTCTGATAAAGTTCCTATGAATATAGAAGAAGAAAAGTGTGAAGTACTGGACCAAGAGAAGGGTGAATATGGGAATAATGAACCTGAACAAGCCGCAGTTGATGTGAGATTGGAGAAGAAGAATGAATCTGATAAAGTTTCAATGAAGGTAGAAGAAGATAAGCGTCAAAAACTGGATCAAGAGAAAGAGAACGGACCTCAGAAGACAGTAATGAATGTGCCTGAGGAGAAAGAGAATGACCCTGAAAGCAAATTAGTGGAAGGGGTGCTAGCGTGGCCTTTGGAGGGGAAAGATTCCAATAATTTATGTAAGGCAGCTTCTAGTGTGGAAGAGCCTGCTGTAATTGGTGGCACTGATGAGGGGAAGGTGGTGAATGGGGTTGTTGAGAGGCCTTTGAGGAGGTTTACGAGATCATTGTTACAACAGAAGGTGGAGTTGATGATGGAACCAAGAGATGGTGGGAAAGAGAGTAATGTTTATGAAATTGCTAATCGTGGTGGTGATGACATGGGCAGCCCATTGGTTACTCCTCCAAAGAGGCAAGAAGCAGTGATGAAGTCAAAGAAGGTAGTGAGAAAGTTCTATACCAAGTTGAAGGATTTTCTTGATTCAGGCATACTTGAAGGAATGGCTGTGAAGTACATTCGTGGTTCAAAGGTATGGTAGTTTGGTTCATATGAGATGTTTGGTGAGTTAACACTCTGTTGTGACTTTGGTTTGTGATTGTTTTTAACTCTTTAGGTAAAAGGTCCAGGAGCTAGGGGCCTTCGAGGAGTGATCAAGGGCTCTGGGATATTGTGTTATTGTGGTGATTGTATGGGGAATCAAGTAAGTTTTGTGAACTCCTTTGAATTGTTATTTTTTGATCCTTTTAGTGCATGTTCTAGTCTTTTTAAGGATATTTCTTTGAGATGCTGATTTGGGTACTTACCATTCATATCTAGGTTGTTACACCTGCTGTATTCGAGCTGCATGCTGGTAGCTCAAATAAACGTCCACCAGAATATATTCACTTGGAGAATGGGAATACACTTCGAGATGTTATGAATGCTTGCAAGGACTCACCATTGGAGACATTGGAGGAGGCTATCAAGACAGTTGTTGGTTCTTTGTCCGCGAAGAAATCTAGCTTTTGTTTAAACTGCAGAGGTTGCTTTATGTCTCTTTTGATATGTATTATTGTTCCTCTGGATGAGCTGTTTTCTGACAATTGAAAGTGATGGGCATTTTATTATTGTAGGCTCCATTACTTATGCTGGTGTGGAGGAGTTGGTGCTTTTCTGTAATTCATGCATGTTGTTGAAGGAATGTCAAGCTCGCTCTGCTTACTTGACTGACACCAGTGATAGGTATGCGTGTTTCTGTTGCTCTCTTTGCTTTTTGGCTGTAATAATTCTGTAGGCACCCAATCTTAGACTAGAGAGTTTTGTAGATTATTTATCTATCTAATTGTGCACATGGATTGCCTGTACTTGATTGTCACATATTACATTGTTATCTTGCCAATAGTGGACTTCACCAATATTGTTGTGATTTTAAGCCAATGCTATAGCAAGTTTCTGGCGATAATAATAATTCACTATTAGCATTTTTTTCATCAGATGTCAGAATAATTTTCTAATTATCCTTTTATGGGTATGCCATTGTTGTTTTAAATGTTGGTGTTTAATATGTTTTAACTTTTGTATTCGGTTATAACTTGTGCTCATTTCATTGCAAATCTTTATTATATTAGGAATATATTTTATCAGCAGTCACACATTGAAATAACAAATGCTTATTTTTTTCATAAATTAAGTTATCTTGCTTCTATGAGAAAATTATAGGTAATTTTGCTTCTTGTTTTGTACATAGTCTTTTGAACTCTGATATATTTCTTTTTGCTGTTTCAGATCTCCTGAACCAAGTTCAGCTCAAAAGTCATCTCACAGTAAGATGAAGAGTAGCTCATCAAAAAGTCATGGGAAAATAACCAGAAAGTAAGTATCATGTTTGTGTTTGTATGAATGTTGTCTGTTAGTTGTTTATTCTGGTGCATGTGGATAGGGAATTTTTTGTTACCCATTTATATCAGAACTTTCAATTGTGTTTTTCTTATGATCCTTTTTTTAAAGGGATCTGCGGATGCATAAATTGGTTTTTGAGGAAGGTGGCTTGGACGACGGAACTGAACTGGCCTACTTTGTTCGTGGCAAGGTGGTTGCATTTACTCCGTGTAAGAAATATTTATCAATTCTAATTAGAGATGGCTTTTCCTGACTTTTCCTATATTGTTGGTAGAAATTGCTGGTAGGCTACAAAAGAGGATCTGGAATATTGTGCTCTTGCTGCAAAACTGAGGTACTGTTGTTTCTGCTGCAATTTTATTTTCCTCAGAATTCATACTGTTGGAATCTGATTTTCTTTTACGTTTAATGAGCAGATCAGCCCCTCACAGTTTGAAGCACATGCTGGTTGGGCTAGTCGTCGTAAACCGTGAGCATCTATCTTGAATGTTTTGGCTTTTGTGGTCAAATGATGTGAATTTTATTTGTGGTGGTCCTTTAGTTAACATCTTGGAATGATGGGTTATGAGACTGATAAAAATTACCGTAGACATATAGGGCATCTTCACTTAATTTTTAGGCAAGAGAATTTTGGAAATTGAGAGGTTTTGGTCTGGGTGCGTATTTAGTTGTCCATTTGTTATTGTTTGACCTAGGCTCTCTATATTTGACAGCTTTCAGCACATTTACACATCGAATGGCGTATCTCTACATGAATTATCAATATCATTGTCCAGAAAACGAAGGCTCTCTATTAAAGAAAATGATGACCTTTGTGGCATTTGTATGGATGGAGGGAATCTATTATGTTGTGATTCATGTCCAAGGGCTTTTCACATAGGTAAAACTTCAACTTTTATTTAATATTTGTGCTATCTGAAACCTTTGTGGTATGAATTGAACTGTTAAGAGTCGTTGTGTTGTTATGCACCAACTCTCTCAAGTCACGTCTTTGTGGTAGAAGGTTTAGATAATGTTGAAGGTAGGTCTTTGATTCTTTTTCATTTTGCCCTTCTTTTTTCTTGTTTTTCTTCTGATTTCATGACTTCTTTAAAAAGAAAAGACTGGAAAAAGAAATAATGGTGAAGAAGTTTTTGTGGCTTTAGAGATATCTACTGTGCTGCTACATTGTGCTGTGAATGAAATTTCCTGGTTAACTATTATTCTTTATGGTTTTTCCACTGTGCTGTGCAATTAATCTAAAATTTGGAAGTGGAGGAAATATCTTCGGGAAAACATAGGGAAACCTACATGTAAAAGGTCTAATTTCTTACCTGTGTATATGATCTTCAGTAAAAGGACTTATTTATCTTTTTTCGATTGGAAACAGAAATGAGTAAAAGGACTTGTTTTCTTACGCCTTCCTGCTGAATCTGCTGTGGCCATCGTCCAGCCTTCATCAATCCTGTTTAGCATACATGCACACCACATATAAATCTAGTAATCAGTGATTGGGTGTGTGAATTTGTTTCTCTATCTTGTATTGTTCATCCTGTCCATTTATATGACTTAACTGTCTTCTACTCTTATATTTATTTTTGTTTCATGCATGTTATGGTCTATGGATGCTGTGTTATGACTTGCAGTTATTTCCAAGGTTATGTCTGGATTTCTTCCTATTAGTCTCCCCTCACCGGGTTATTTGAATTTGGAATTAATGAAATAATTAGGATCTTGGGCTCCTATGGTTTCTGAATTTCACAACCATACGGCTTTCTTTCTTTGATTAACTTACATGGTATCTTGATAATTCTGGTTAATTGTTTTCCTATCATCTGCATAAGTTGATGGCTTGATGCTTGGGCTTATGTTTACCGATTGCAGACTGTGTTTCTTTACCGGGTATCCCCAGTGGTTCTTGGTACTGTAGATATTGCCAGAATACATTTCAAAAAGAAAAATTTGTGGAGCATAATGCAAATGCTATAGCAGCTGGAAGGGTTCTAGGAATTGATCCTATAGAAGAGATAGCCAGTCGTTGCATTCGTATTGTCCAAACCCCAGACACTGAACTAGGTGGATGTGTTTTGTGCAGGTCAGATCTACTCTGCTTTTGCTATCTGGAATGTGCATGTTATCATTGTTTTTTTTTTCCATTTGTTATTTAGCTCCTTTCTTTTTGAAGGTTCATATTCTTCCCTTCAATTCTACCCTGCCAAGTTTATTTTCTCCAATTATCTCAAGCCTCGATAGTGTGTAAGCTAAAATATATATTTGTTATCAATGCAGAGGGCGTGATTTTTGCAAGTCAAGGTTTGGTCGTCGCACTGTTATATTATGTGATCAGGTACTTTTGTTGAATCAAATCATATATACAGTTTGGAAGTTTGGTTTTGTTAACTGTTCTTTGTTTCTAAATTGTGAGCTATTTTACCCAGTGTGAGAGGGAATATCATGTTGGCTGTCTAAAAGATCATGGAATGGAGGACCTTAAGGTGCTACAACTTGTTTATGATACAGTTTCTTTTTGCTTAAAATTTAACATTTACTGTGTAAGTCTTGACACTTCTTATTCAACAGGAGTTGCCAAAAGGAAAGTGGCTCTGTTGTGCAGATTGCAAAAGAATTAATTCAGCTTTGCAGAAGTTGGTAGATCGTGGTGAAGAAGAGATTCCAGAAACTTCTCTGGATGTCATAAAGAAGAAGCATCCAAAAAGTGGATCGGATGCTGCGGTTGATATTGATGTCAGATGGAGAGTTCTGAGAGGGAAGAAAATGGATTCTTCTGACGGTACTAGAGTGTTACTTTCAAAGGCAGTTGCTATCTTCCATGTGAGTATTTGTTTTCTTATGCTTATAAAATGATGATTAATTGACATGAAGATTGGTCTCTTTACGAATATGATCGTTTGGGGGCATTTCATTGGTGCTGAATACAGCATGAAGTTTTTTCCTTGTTTGATTTTACTCTGCACCGTTGCTTTGAGCCCTTTTGTTGGTCTAGTGTCCTAGCTGGCTTGGATTTGCATGATATTGTCTTGTTGCAGTTTTTTTTACTTGGAGATATATTATCTTTCAAATGCTAATGGATATTTCCTTGTCTTATGTTTTAGGATCGTTTTGATCCAATAATTGAAAATGCATCCAAACTTGACCTCATTCCTTCAATGGTTTATGGGTGAGCATTTATTTTAATCTCCTTTCTCTTACCAGCAATTAGAGCTATGATTTAATCTGGTTGTGAGTGATTGCATTAATTAATTGATTTTGCAGGAGGAGTCACAAGGGCCAAGATTACCATGGGATGTATTGTGCGATATTGACAGTAAAGTGAGAATCACTTCTGATGGTCTTCCAGTGTCATTTAAGAGTATGTAATTTATTCTGATTATCATATGGTCTTTTGCAGCAAAGTGGTCGTGTCAGCAGGAATTTTTAGGATTTTTGGGCAGGAACTGGCAGAGCTTCCTTTAGTTGCAACTAGTACAGATTGCCAAAGCCAGGTGACTATAATCTGCTACTTGGCCGGCATTTTCCTTTTCCGGTCTTTTCTGTCTCTCTTCTCAGTTCACTTGAGATTTAAATGTTATTGTTGTAGGGTTACTTCCAGTGCCTTTTCTCTTGTATTGAGAAGCTACTCAGCTTCTTAAACGTGAAGACGCTAGTCCTTCCATCAGCCAGTGAAGCGCAGGACATTTGGACTAATAAATTTGGCTTCAGCATGATGACCCAGGATGAGGTGCTTGCATGCATTTTCACGCTTTTTTATTGACCATTACAAGTATACTTAAGATTGATATGGACATGATTTCTGTTTTGCAGCAAAACAAGTACAGAAACGACTACCCCGTGATGATCTTCCAAGGAACAGCAATGTTGCAGAAGCCAGTCCCAAAGTGTAGGATTGTCGGTAAACCAGTTGACGAGTGAAATTGTAAATCAGTAGATGGTTGGTTGGTGTTTCTATTGGAGAAGAAGATACCCTCTATTACTAGAAAATGTACAGGTTTCCTTTTTGTCAGTTTGTTCTGTGTACAGAAGAGATTAGAAATGGGTCAAAGTCAACCTTGCTGTTTTCCGTTTTGTGAAGGGTTTAATTAATATCATGGTTAGGGAAGCTAAGCTAGCTTACAGAAGAAAAGCAAAGTAATAGCGAATAGAATTAGTATATACAAATTTTGGGGCGGTGGGATTTTTCCCAATTTTGAAATCTTTGTATTGAAACTACCAGTTGAACCTAATAGAATCGTTGTTTCTTTAATTCTGATAACTACTAATTTTAAACAGCATTTGCGTTGTTAACTAACAATTTATTACTTAACAGTGATCAGATTTACGATATATTATTTAAAAATATGTGATGATATTAAATTAAATAGAGAATATCAATAACGGAAAAATGAAAATTCTAGATATATTTGAATTAGTTCTGAGTGGCAACGCTCATAAAAAAGGCAAAAGTGCCGTTGGTGATTTGATTATTCGAACGTAGAGAGTAGTGGAGACTAATCAATCTTCTAGAAAGCGGGAGATATTCAAAATTCGAAATTCAAATTTTAGTTTTATTTATTTTTATTTCCAAATAAATGAAATGATAACTTAAGAAAAGAAATTGTTTTACCTTTTCGCCCCCCTTTAAAGTCGAATATTACGCCGCTCCTTTGTTTGTCGCAGTATAACACCCACCCCATACTTCGCTTTCCCTTTCACTTTGACACTCTCTTGCTTCTTCTCTGCATCTCTTCCGCAATTCTAGTAACAAGGTAAGCATTTCTTTTTGTCTGCTAGTTTCTTCGTTACATTTTGAGAAAAACGAATCCTTTTACTCGCAAAACTTTCATCGAAATTGTATTTTACTCTTAACGAAAACAAATCGACTCTTCGGAAACCAGAAATCGACTGAAAGATGGGTCAGATCCAGTACTCAGAGAAATACTTCGATGACACTTACGAGTACAGGTACTAATTGATTTTTTATAATGTTTTGTTTAATTTATTTTTCGATTTTAGGGTAATATTATTGATTTATTGATATTTTCTTTTGGGTTTTCTTTGGTGATCGTGCAGACACGTGGTTCTTCCTCCTGATGTGGCCAAACTGCTTCCGAAGAATCGTCTCCTCTCTGAAGTATGTTTCTATACTTAATTAAATTTTTTGGTGGATAATTAATATTGTACTTTTTAGATGCGGCATTTTGTGCATTGTTTGTTCGTATGTTGTTTGCTGTTGAACTGTGAAAATTCTAATTTTTAATTTTGGGTTATTGATTGTGGGATACTGATTGCTAAACATCGAGTAGATTATACAAGTCTTTGTTAGCTTGATTTCCCATTTCTTCATTTCTTTGTTGACAAAACATTATGTGGAAGATTTTGGGGATTCATTTCCCTTCTTTTATTGTGATCTCAATTGACAAAATCATACACTTCCATAAATTGGTGCAAAAGGGATAAAAAAGGACGAGGTTCAATGAATGGCAAGAATAAGTATTTCTCATTTTATATAGATAAACGTTTATGTATGGTTTTAAGAAGGAAATTAGTTTAATGTTTATACTATTAGGTCAAACGGTGAATCAATGACAGACCAAGTAGTGGGGCAGTTGATTTCTATGATAGCGAAATCGGCCCATAAGCTCAAGCTACTAGGAGGATAACTATAATGCGTGTAAGAGTTCATATAATATCTCCATTATCATAAATGTAAGATTTCCTAACAACGTAAGATATCAAATAGTGGAAAATGCCGGCCATCTTTAATTTGTTTCTCTTCCTTTCATCTTGCCAACCTAGTCAATGATAAAAAGAATGACTCTGGTTCCTTTCTTTTTCACTTTCCTTTTTGCTTTTTATTGAACATGGTTTTGTACAATTGGATTCAATTGTCAGTGATACGAAATTGGAATGGGTGAAGAAAATAAATCTTATTTCTTGATTTCAATATATGGACATATTGTGCCTATATAGGCTTACAAAAGAGGAAAAGATAAAATAATACAATAATGCAATGCAATAACGTAATACATTCTACCATGCCTATCAATGATGATATTTCTAACATTATTCTCCAAATATTATAAATTATGTCTAACAGTCAGAATGCTGGTTTCTTGGTGGCCCCAGCATTGTATGCAGTAGAAATTTGTCAATATGTTGGCAGTTATGTTTTGGTTTTTATTTCTCATATTTTAGTATTGAGTTGAAGTTATAGGTATTTTATTTCTCATCAGTTCTGAAAAGGTTGTTATTTGGATATTTTGTAGACCGAATGGCGTGCAATTGGAGTCCAGCAGAGCCGCGGATGGGTTCACTATGCCATTCATCGCCCTGAACCACACATCATGCTCTTCCGTAGGCCTCTGAACTATCAGCAGCAGCAGGAGAATCAAGCTCAGCAAAACATCCTTGCTAAGTGATATCATTTCACTCTTCAAATGTTAAAAATGGATGAAATAGGAAATATTTAGTGTTTACCTAAAACTTTAAAACGTTGTGGGACTTCTGGTACTGCAATGTACTTTAGCTCTCTATACCATGGTAGGCTTTGTTTGGTTTCTTGGCTGTTTTGTTGACATCTTTGATGTCATTGGTGCTGGTCCTTTTAGATATGTGATGGTTTACTTCTGGTGTACTGCTTGTGGATGAAAAACCACTGGTGGATTATGAATATTAAGCTTCATATTTCTGTGTGTGCATAATCGATGTTATGCTTAATCAATGCTATGCAGATAGTGTGGTTGCAGGCATTTTAATCTTCTCTAGAGGACGATTTAGTTGTTGCTTAATTTTAAACACACTTGGTTACTGATATCGTATGATGATGATTTTATTTCTGCCTGAAATAGAACAATGTTTTTGTCTGTCTTAGAACTCTTCCTCCAAATCCTCCTATAAGTATTTTTTATTTGGATGAATCAATTCATTGTAATGTAACATATGATGAATGATATGTACGTTCAAATTCATTTTATGGCCCTTTTGGATCGATTCATATCTTAGCTTAAATCACAAAAACCGAAAAAAGAAAATAATTTTCACGGAATCAAAGCTAAGATTGAGGCATCGAAGGATCAGCAGCTTAATGTTTTTCTCTTGTTACAGAAAGGATTGCATGATATTGGTTGGTAACTATGAACGTCAAATCAATGAACAAGACTACTGCAAAGGAAAGAGAAACCAAGAAAACAAACCCTAAATTGATCCAAACTTCAGATGATCAGATCAGTTTCCATTAGCAGTGGCAGTAGCAGTATCACCAAGCACTTGCATGATGAAATTAGTTTGCTCCTTCACCAACTCAGCCTTCTTCGTTACGATCTTGGCCTCTTCAAGTCCAATCATCATCCACTTTTCATTCATCTCCCTCAACTTATCATTACCCAACGACTTCAATGCCTCTTTCCACACCACATTCAGCGGCAAAAACTTCGAAAACTCACTTACAAGAACCGGGTATTCGTCCAAGTCTACCTCTCCCCGTTCACGTTCTTGCTCATCGTGTCTCCCTACCAATTGTTGTTGTTGTTCTTCTTCTTCTTCAACTTGTTCTTGTCCTTGACCTTGACCTTGACCACTTCTGGATGCCCTATTCTCAACTCCCCTAGCTTTTGTCTTCTTGCCCCATATATTTTTTGCAGTCTTGAAGAGCTCTCGGTCATGCGGGGTTCTGATGAGAGACTTGGAACGAGCTTGCTTGTGATACTTAATCCGCAACCTGCGGAGCTTGTCTGTGATCTGAGCGTGGGTGAATTTGGAGTTGAGAGCAGAGTTGATGCGCTTGAAACTTGGGGAATCAACGGTGAACGTCGTAGTAATTGACGAAGATGGGGTTGCTTTGTTGACTTTGTGGAACGTTTTCAGAAGCCGGATCTCGTCGGAATCAGTGAATACGCGGCCGTTTTGAGATGAAGTAGAAGGAGGACTATATGGTGTGGATTGTTTGCGTTTTCTGGGAGTTGGGGTTGACATCGTTGGGATTTTGGGCGAAATTATTTTCCTTATAATTTCGAACAGTGGCGCTTGCGTGGGGTTACTTAGATGTGACGGTGGCTTTTCCTCTCGGCTCGCTGTATCCGATTCGTTTCGGACGCACTTACATTTCGAAATGGGTAAATAATGTTCGGGTCCTTATATTTTTATGTTATATAAATAGAAACGTGTTTTCTTTATTTATAGATTATTTTCGTCTGATTACTTTAAATATATTTATATTTCGTTATTTAATGTTATATTGTAATACAGAAAAATTAAAAATAACTCAATAAATCATAAATTTAAATTAAAAATAACTTAATAAATTATTAAATTTTAAAATTCGTTTAAAATTTTTTAGTAATGTTGATACAATGATTAATATATGGATACGTATTACAAAAAATTTATTAAATGAAAATTATAACTCTGATATTTGAAAAAATGCCTAAAAATATAAATATTGGTAGGACCTTTATACCCCGTTATTCACACAAATTAACAAAAATTTGCACTCATTTCACGCCGTTTTTTTGCTTCAATTTCTAGAAATCAGCAAGCAAATTCATCAATCACCCATTTCACGCCCATAAGCACCATCACCATTTTTGCTTCAGTCTTAAAAAATCAGCAAACAAATTCATAAAAAATTTAATTATAATTTAGTTAATTAATTTTGTGACAATCCCTCTTATCTCTCCATTATCACCTTCCTTAACATTAAGAAGAATATTGCCTGATTGAAAGCATAGCTGTTGATGGCGGCTCTGATTTTCGAATTTGTGTATAGGGTTTGGTCGAAAAATAAATTTGTGATCGAAAAATGTAGATCTCAAGACCACTTCAGTTGCTGCCTGTTTTGGAGACATGCGCGAGCATGTGAGGAACGACGATAACGTGAGCCTATAAGGAGCAGTGAGTGTGTGGGCGTGTGAGGAGTGGTGATGACGTGGGTGGTTTTGATGTAACAACAGCAAGCAACGACGGTAGGTGACTGCTATTAAAAAGTAGCGATTATGCTTTGATTTTGAAATATTAGGGTTTGAAGTTAAGAGCTTAAGAAGTTTTCTTTTGTATTATTTTATTAATTTTTATTAATATCATATATTTAAATTGTACCTTTTTATTATTTTATAAATTTTAATTAATATTATATATTTAAATTAAATCCATTTAACTTTTAGTTTTGATTATTATTTTTATTAAATAATTGAAACACCCAATTTTAAGATAAATAAGTTAAATTATAAAGACAGATTTTATCTTTACACTATTTAAAGATTTTGAAAAAATGATAAAAATTTGTATCTTATTGAGATATTTTCAATTTTATTATACTCTAATATAGTGTCAGAATATTTTTTGTATCACAATAAAATACATATATATTTCGAGTAAACAAATGAAATCAACCCTTATTTATATTATTTTTTTTTCAAGTATTCTATATCAACCCCACAATAAAATAAAAAATAACCAAAAATATCCTATTTTGTAACTTAAAATTAAAAAATGCCCATCTTAATAAAAATCATTCAAAAATACTCTATTTTACTTCTTTTAAACAAAAATACCCCATACTTATTTTGAACTAAAATCTTTATTTTTTATTTTGTTATTGTTTGAAAGTAAGTTTTGAGTAAGGTGAAAATTTCATCTTACTCGAAACTTATTTTTAAGCAAGATGAAATTGTTATTTAACGCGAAAGTAAGTTTTGAAAGTAAATTTTGAGTAAAGTTAAAATTTCACCTTATTCAACACTTATTTTTTAGCAATAACATGTGAAAAAATAAAATTTTAGTTTAAAGTGGGTATAAGAGTAATTTTGTTCAAAGTAAGTAAATTTAGATATTTTAAAATAATTTTTATTGAGGAGGGTATTTTTTAATTTTGAGTTATAAAATAAGATATTTTCGATTATTTTCCCAATAAAATTGAATAAGTGTGCTACCACTGAGTCTTGTGGAATATATGATCCTTTTTGGAAATAACAAGAATAATTCAATATAAATTATATCTTTAAAATGTTATTAGCTATTATAAAGAATAAGATTTTTCTCACTAATTTTTTTTCACTAAATTATCAGTGGGTAGCTTAAAAATGAGGTTTATCTAAAATTTATTAAAACAACATTATCCAAAATATTATAATAGTCGAAATTTAAAATTTTAAATCAAGAAAATTCATTAAATTTTTTTAAAAAAAAATTATAATTTTAATCATGTCCAATTGCCTCACAAATGGTAGCATACTAGCATATGCTGATATTTATTAAGAATTCATTAAAAAAATTGAATATGTCAAATGAGATTGATCTAAAATTTATTAAAACAACATTATCCTAAATATTATAATAGTTGAAAGTTAAAAATTTAAATAAAAAAATTCAGTAAGAAATTTTTAAAAAATTTATAATTTTAATCACATTCAATTGCCTCGCAAATGATAGCATACTAACATATTCTAATATTTATTAAGAGATATTATCGCATTCCTCTCTTGAGATTTAAGTTTGTATCACTTAAAGAGAAAGAATAAATATTATATCACATACTTCTCTTATAGTATTAGTCAACTAATTCCAAATAATAAATCTACTCAAATACTCTTAATTATTTATTTTTTATTAAAATATTTTTTAATATCTATTTTTGATTTATTTTGTGTGTTAATTAATTTAAATATATAAAATAAATAAAATAATCATAAAATAGAATAAAAGATAAAAAAATTAAAAACTTAATTTGAAGTATAATTTTTTTCAATAAATATTTTTTAAATAAAATATGAAAATACATATAGTTAATAAAATTGATTAAAAAAATAAATTCTTTTTTATTTTTTTTCATTAAGTAAGAATTTAGGAAAGTGAAAATTTCTTTTTTAGATAAAATAACAAATATCAAATAATAATATTTTACGTATTTACCTTTACATCTAACAGTCAATTAACAGTCAAATATAATTATAAGAGAAGATAAATGATATATTCTCTATAGTTTTCGTCTAAGTAATATAATTTTAAAGTTCAGGAGAGGAATATTAATAACTCAAATTTAAAATCTTTTACAATAATCATTGAAAATAAAGTATTTTCATTTTTATTTTTGTTTATATTTAAAAATTGAAAAAATTTATTTTATTGTAATAATTTATGACAATTAATAAAAAAAATGCTATAATTAATCCATCCCTCCACATCCAGAAAATCAAATGAGGGAAATTTCACTTTCACAGATTCAATATAGAAACGAAATCATCAGGCACAAACTTAAAAACATCAAACCCGTGTGTTGATTCTCACTATTCCTAGCTTTACTTTTCCTGATTACAGGTAACCATTTATCCAATTCTGTTCGAGCTAGGGTTTGTGGACTTTATGCAGTTCTCATTTTTCAATTAGGGAGCTTACAATTTGTTCAAAACTGTTTGAATCATAATATCATTATTTCAGTTTGGTGATATTTACTGTAACTATATGTAAAACTAGTAGGATTATTCTGTTGAATTGTAGTATGCGTAATGACGGTGCTTTTAATGGAAATGGGCACAGAGGGTTTTCGAGAATAAGTACTTAAATTATTTACCTGAAACAGGTATAGGCATGCTAGAGCCGATATTGCAATCTTAGAAATTTTCTTCTGACTCTGTTCTACCCTCTTAATGCTTTTGACGGCTAACTTAAGCTAACTGCGTGGCAATCCTAAAGCTCGTATTCTATGGTTTGCTTGAGTGAGAGACTGATTATTAATAGCTGCTTAGATTTGTTAGCAGTAACTGTTCCTTTTTGGTGAGATTTCTTATTTTTTTGCGGGAAAAAAAGAGTTGGCAAAAAGAATCATCAGGGCCACGCCTGTAAGTAGTCTGGAAGTTATTTTGAAGTTGTTTTCCCTTTTAAGACAGAGAACTTGGTGATTCTTTCTTCTTTCTTGCTTTGACTGTCGTCTGTGAATTTTGACATTAATTATACTTCTATTTTGTTCATTATTGTGAGCTTTGGTGAGATTTGAATGTTGAGATATTTTGCTTGGAAGTGACTGTGTCATGAATCAACGGGGCACTGAAATTGACCTTTATTTTCTAAAGAAGAGTGAAAGGCATGCTCTCATCAAGAGTGTACAAGTCACCTCTTCTATAGGAGACTTGTGCTTTTGGATAGGGGGTTAAAGTCTGAAACTCTCTGGAAATATGCAGTAGCAACTCTGTGTTTGGTAATATGGCAAGAAAGAAACAATTGTATATTTTGGGAGAAAAAGATAACAATACTGAAATATTGTGGGATATATTCTGTCTATTAGCTTTGTTTTGGGCTTTGGTACAGAATGTATAGTTATTTTTTCCCCTCACTTGGGTTTTTCACTTCTTAATGATGAGCGAGTCACATTACTGTGCTGATTTGTCGTCTTCTGTATGATTTTCAGTTTCTTATTAACATGGGGAGTGTACAAGTTATAATTATTGGTTAGCGTTCTGCAGGTGTTTTGATAACATTTCTCTGTTAGGATCAGTGTGGACTTTTTTCTTGAAGTTAGAAGGATCTTGTAGGTTCATTTACGCTTTTGACTATTCTGTAAATTTATAGGCAATATCAACCGAAAGCTCATACCTTCTAGTTCTATTTCCAGTGCATTGATGTATTGGAAGTAAGAAGATGCTTTTTTACATGTCCTGAAATGTATGAAGATCTATTATTCCAATTTGGGTTGAAAATGGTAGTGACATGTTTTTCTTTGTTTGTTTCTAAGATCAAACGCTTTTAAACTGCTGTGGCACAGTCAATGAATCGATCGCGCAATGCCATTGTTGCCACTGGCTTAGTGGCTTTTGCTGCTGCTGGATTGGCCTTTCCATTTTACATGGCGTAAGTATATTGCTCTCTTGATAGCAAAGTATTTATTGTTGAGACAGCTGAACTTGACGGTGTGGTTTGTTTCATTTAGGTCATCAAGGAATGGGCCTGTGATTGACTCATCAAAGCCACTCCCTCCCCAGGCAACTTTTCGAGGGCCTTACATAAACACTGGGTCACGTGACATAGGACCCGATCACCAAACTTATCCAAAGAAATAAGTTATTATGTCAAGTACCAGTTACAGTTGTAAGTAAATCTTGTGTTCTTTGTGCACTTTCTGAATCAAAGTTCTCCTAAAATTTGCTCTCTCAGACTGAATGGATATGCATACGGAGACTGGATCGAGGATCTAATTAATTTACCTCAGCTGGATGAACAATAGATGAAGAATTACTTGTGCCCTGGATAATTTAAAATGTGGAATTAACTCAAATGAGCACAAGATTTATTTTGCTAAGATTATAGAGGTGAAAATTATATGACATGAAATATTAAATTTTTTTTACTGTCATCTAAAATCGAATAATGATGTACACTTATGTTGCTTATCCTGCCAGCTAGTGAGAAAGAGAATTTCTCTTGACAGGAGATAAGGACTTATTTCTTTGCTGTGAAATGAGTTGCCAAATTCACTTGCATGTCAATTTTTTTCACATCTTAATGCAAAGTATCTGTATTCTGTAAACAGTAATCTATGCAACCGACCAAACTAGGATACCTTTACAGACTGTGAGAATCATGATTTGTCACAACTTTAAAACATGTTATATTTGAAATTGAGGTGGTGTAACTTTTTAATCACAACTTTGATGGAATTGAACCATTGGCTATCAAGATAAATAGATGGGTGATTAGCAAATATTAGTTAGTCAAGTAAAGGGTGTTTCCCAAACACACTATCTTTGTGGTCTTGAAGTTAATCAAGAGAGCATCAGTTGAAAACATAGCCTTATATAGTTTATATGTGTCTCCAGGCACTGGCTTGACCCTTCAAAATGTTTTTTTAACTTTATTGCTAGCAAATGCTTTGAGAAAGCACCTGTAATTGTCATTTTATCCTAGTTGGGAAGCTCTGGGAAATCAAACGTTGTTCTCTTTGTTTGGAGAGATTAGAAATCTGTCATTCTGATTGCAGCCATATTAGCACAGAATTTAGACAGATATTTGCTGTAAGTTGCAAGAAGTTGTAGGAATTACCCAATTATGCTATGCTAATGTAATTAGTAATTGTATTTTCAGTCATGTTTTAATAAGAAATAGAAATTTGAATCACTGAATCGAAAGTGTATGTGCTATTGGTACTGTTGTTACACTTCACGCAATTGGGAAGATGGAATTTTGCGTAATTCGTATGGTTCCGGAGAATGACAGTTGGGCTATTTTTTCAAAAATAAAAACAGTTGTCAGTAACAGCTTCTTGTAGTGTTGTTACATTTTTCTTTATTGTTACTTTGTTATATTGAAAAAAAAAGTTATAATAAATAAAATTGTCTTTATGATTTGGAAATAAATATAAAAATAAAATTATTTAAAAAGCTGATCTTTCGTGATCTTTCTTCTCCCATCTCTTCTTCTTTCTTTTTTGTTTGGCTTTCTAGATTTTTCTTCTCTTTTTAGATATTTATACTAATGTATTATTATATATTGTTTAAAATTACATATTTACATTTATTGATATTTTATATAAGCAAGTAAAATTATAGTAAGTACACAAGGTTACCTAATGTCCCCATCATTGAGCGTCTGTAGGACAGAGGACAATTGCTATAAACATTTTTTTGAGGTAGCACACAACTAATACTTCTTGCATTGAAAATGATGGGTACTACTAGCCAATAAAATATCAATATGGAGAATGAAAAAGTCAGTCGTAGATGAAATAAGTGTACTACATTTAATAAAATTTAGTAACTATACATTTATTTCGAAATTTATTGATTATAATAATAGTAATTATAAAATAAAATATATGATATGTTTTTATTGAGATTTATTTAACCTAAATTTCTTTAATGGAGAATATAATAAAAATTATTTAAAATCATCTGGTTTTATGATGATGGCAGGGGTTGGGTTTCACACGACACGACGCGACTCGTCTTTTGTTGGACGTTCTCAGCCTGGGACACGTGTCTTCTTTTTGCGACACGTTTATTGATTTTATTTAAGTACATTTAAATTACCGTTAATTACGTTATAATTGTGGCTGTGAGCGCGTCCGTTTGTGCACTTTAGACATAACCTTCGGTCGGCATTTCCGTTTTCGATCTGTTAGCCAATCAAAACGAAACACGTAGCATTCAAAAGGAAGGAATTCAATGGTGGATTGACTAGAAGCTCCTTTGCTTTCAATTATGTTACAATTTCATTTGTCCAAACAATCCTATGAAAGTAAACCAAAACGCATTTGATTAGAGATCAGAAGATGGAAACTTCACGCGCTAAAATGGAGTAGAGTGTCGTGCTTTCTCCTGTGAATACAGACAGATGGTAGAGAGACTTGCACGCAAAGTTCTCTTCTACTTCTTCTTCATTATTTTCTGTCTAGAAAGCTCACTTTTTCTCAACTTCTCAACATATCAAGGAGCAACAAACTTGCACAAACTAAAGCTGTAATTTAATCTAACTCAAAGCAAAAGTACATGGCGCTACATCTTTCCACTGCTGCCAACATCACTATATCACCTAGAAAAACCCTTCCTTTTTTGTGCTCAACAACCCCAAAACGACGCCTCTCTGTTCAAAACTCGCAAAAGAGAACCAATTATATCTCTCCTCTACGTGTGGCGGCTCCTCCGTCAGTGCCTGCGGCCCCAGATCAAGAAACTGTTAAGAAAGATGAGAAAGAAGAGTATGGATCCGTCGATGATGAGTTTGGTGAAGAGAGTACAGGTTCTAAGTTTTCTTGGAGGGATCATTGGTACCCAGTTTCTTTGGTTGAAGATTTGGACCCAAAGTTACCCACACCATTTCAGCTTCTGGGGAGAGACTTAGTTCTTTGGTTTGATCAGAATTCTAATCAATGGGTTGCACTGGATGACAAATGCCCTCATAGACTTGCCCCATTATCGGTAATCTTCTCAATTCTCTCTTTCTTTTGCTCTATGTGATGTTGTGAACTTGTGACTGAGTAGGAAATAACAAAGAGGAAATGGTAATCAAACATTTGCCTATTAGTTTGTCGACATTAGGGTGGCAATAAAGAGGTCAAATTTCCGGTTGCTTATTGTTTCTGTTTCCCAAAAAAATGAAAGTGTAACTTAATTGATGGTTAAGACAACTCTATCAGACTAAGCTGAATTTTGGTTTTTCTAGGATATAGAGTGAATGATACGTAACTCGACAATCCTTTTTCATTTCATTTTCTCCTCTTGAGGAGTTGCTCCCAGAAGAGCCTCGCATATCTTATATGCAATGCCACTTAGAAATATGAGATGTCCCGTTTGTGATTTGCTTAATAGTATCCTGTATAATAGAGGACCAAAATTTCAATATTTTGGGATCTTTTTATTTATTGTTTAATCATGGCAGCCAACTGGGGACTCCATGAACCTTGTGATTGATGGGTTTCCCTATGTTCCATAGGAAGGGCGGATTGATGAAAATGGACACTTGCAGTGTTCATACCATGGATGGTCTTTTGATGGGTGCGGATCTTGCACTCAGATTCCCCAAGCGGCATCTGAAGGTCCTGAAGCTCGTGCAATTCAGTCTCCTAGAGCGTGTGCTACAAGATTTCCTACAATGATCTCTCAAGGTCTGCTCTTTGTTTGGCCAGATGAGAATGGATGGGAAAGAGCCAATGCCACAAAGCCACCAATGTAATTGATTCTACCTCTGTGTTCTGTTTCTAGATTATGCATTTACTGAATTATTGAGATTGCCAATAAATTGTACCTGTGTAATAATGTTTAGGTTGCCTGATGACTTTGACAAACCTGAGTTCTCATCGGTGACAATTCAGCGGGATTTGTTTTATGGTTATGACACTCTCATGGAAAATGTCTCAGATCCTTCCCACATTGATTTCGCTCATCACAAGGTACAGACTGAATTTCATTGGCTCCAAGCTGTGTCATCAGTGTCAGATGGAAATTTCATTCGTGCAATACCTGCTTGGGTTAAGACAGTTTTAATATGTATTTAACATGGCAGTCACTATTCAGCTATTAATTGATATATTTCACTTGCTATAGAAATACCAAAAGCATTTCCTACAACATTAGTGGTTGATATATGTCTGTCTTCGGATGTTGTAGCACATACTGGCGCAATGGATTTTGGTACTTAGCCATTTTGTGCTTTGTTTCTCGGTCATTTGTTGACAAGAATTTTGTATGATTTTAGTGCTTTTGTGCAGTTCATGTTCTTCTTAATTTAAATTATATGTTTTTGAACAAGGAAAGTAGCGAATTATATATCCTCTTCAGATAGCTATATAAATGCTGCACTAAACGCACTGTCCATAATAACAAATCTCCGTATTGCTTATTGAGAGAGTTCTTTCACAGGTCACAGGGAGAAGGGATAGAGCCAAGCCTTTGCCATTTAAGTTGGAGTCTAGGGGCCCTTGGGGCTTTGCTGGAGCCAATGATGGGAACCCAAGGATTAGTGCTAAATTTGTTGCTCCTTGTTATTATATGAACAAGTAAGTTCACCATGGTAATGGCTTCCAAAATCCATACATCTTGGATAGACCAGCTCCTTTCCTTCTTATGTTTTCTGAGTGGTAAATAACAACATATATGTCTATGAAACTTTGGTTGTCAATAATTTTAGAATTGGAGTAGGTTCTCAAGCTTAATATCCTTGATGAAAACATTAGGTGATTAAATGTTATCAAAAAAGGCCAGTGTGTCAAAGTTGAGGCTGACATTTGGTTCACTACAGCTATACGCAGAAATAGTATGAATCCAAACATTTACAACAGTTGGATAAAAAGAAAAAAAAATTCACAAAAGATTTGTTTTTACTCTAACTGTAATTTCAGAAAGCTGGTTATAACGTCTTATTGTATATAAAGCTTCATGCAACTGTTTTGGGCTGGTCCAATTAAAGGGACTGTTGTAGTTGGGAACAGTTCTAGTTCTTTGAGGATCATATTAGTTAAACACATTTGTTGCTTCTGCTGCTTAATTATTCTTGTATCTCTTTTCCTCCAGGGTAGAGATAGACACAAAACTTCCTGTAGTTGGTGATCAAAAATGGATAATATGGATTTGTTCCTTCAATGTACCAATGGCACCTGGGAAGACCCGCTCAATTGTTTGTAGCGCCCGAAACTTCTTCCAATTCACAATGCCAGGGCCAGCCTGGTGGCAGGTGCGAACCTCTCAGTTGTGCTTCTAATGTAACTTTTATAAAGCAGCACTTGAATGGAAATCATAATCTAGAATTTTTGAACACTTAAATTTTATTAGTTATGAACCTCTGTAAGCAAATGGGAGAAAAGTTTTGACGTCTGGCTTTCACAATAAAGTAAGAGCCCGACGGTCCCAAACGTAGATTAAGATGTCTAACTGAGAGTTGGAGAGAAGACTTCATGATTTGGAGAGGACAACTTAGACAAGATGCTTGCTTCAAGATTTTCAATCTGTTTTAGGTCCTTTTCCCAAAATTTTCAGCCCTATTATAGTGTTAGCTATTTTCATTAATTGGTATGTCATTTGGGTTCTGGGATATGCTAAAAAGAAAAATTGTGTGGGCATGGAGAAAGTGCCTACGGAATGTTGTGAAGCAGCCATTTAACTACACCCAAAAAAAAAAAAATACAACCAAAAAGCTTTATCTGATGCCTAACTTAACCTACTCCAAGTGTTTGCTGTCAGATTATGTTGTACCTTTCCCTTGAGAATACAACAATATTTACTATTTATTTTTCCTAACAAATTGGTAAACTTAGCTGTCTAGCTGTTATATGGCTTCTGGTCATATGTCAGGTCGTTCCTCGATGGCATGAGCATTGGACTTCAAATAAGGTCTATGATGGAGACATGATTGTCCTTCAAGGTCAGGAGAAGATCTTTCTTTCAAAGTCAATGGAAGGTTCTGAAGATGTTAATAAACAGTACACGAAAATCACATTTACACCCACACAAGCAGATCGGTTTGTGTTGGCATTTAGAAATTGGCTGAGGCGGCATGGAAACAGCCAACCTGAATGGTTTGGCTCCAGCAGCCAACAAACTTTGCCATCAACAGCCTTGTCAAAACGTCAGGTATGGAATCTATGCTCCATTCTTTCAAGAAAAAGGAATATTTCGATTGAAGTATATATATGTGCTCAGAAACATTAATAATACATTATATGTCATCTAAAAAGTCTCTTTCTATCCATTATTTTGTCTTTTTGAGTTAGATTCATTTCAAATGTTTAGTTATCAATTTCTGGGTTGTATTTCAGATGCTGGATAGATTTGAGCAGCATACCCTTAAGTGTGCATCATGTAGAGAAGCTTATTCGGCATTCCAGACATGGCAAAAGTTTCTCATAGGTGCAACAGTTGCATTCTGTGCAACTGCTGGTATTCCTTCGGATTTGCAGTGGCGGATCATCTTGGCTGGGCTTGCAGTTGTAAGCGCTGCCTTAGCCTATGCATTGCATGAATTGCAAAAGAATTTTGTGTTTGTTGATTATGTACATGCCGATATTGACTAGCTGAAAGCATCCATGTGTGCAGAGGGGAGGTATAATAGAAATATATTTTGTAAAAAATATTTCAGAATTTGTACAGAATATTATATCTGGAGAGAGTTACATCTGTAGTGATAGACTGACAGCCTCATTGCTTCCCATAACAAATTAATTTGTTCTATGAACTGATATTCGATGATAGGCTATACTTACTCGTTGGCCAAATCATATGCAGAAAAAAAGTTGCCAGTATTCATGATATTATTTCGATGCATTGAGTATCAATCCATTCACTAATGCGAATCGCACTGGGGCTATTACTCATAACCAAAAATGTAATATATCTGAATGCCGAGAACTTTATTGTAGTTAAATATATACATCATTATTGAATCAAGAGCGGTAGCACTTTCTAGCAGTGAAGGAAATTAAACTATGTATTAGAGTGAACGGAGCTTATTAAATCAGTTTCTGGCAGGTCATTCGATTCTTTTAAGTGCAAATGTTCACATTTTGTTAAAACCCATCCCATGACTTGCTTGTACAAAGAATTAATAAATGAGGAAACAAAAACATCAACTCAGTCAAGTTAATTTTATTTATTCCCACGTATATTATTGATAACTGTTATGGGAAAAATATCAACTGACATGCGGCATATTATGAGCCCGTAATAGCTCTAGTCAATACAAAATAAGGTGACCTACTTCACAATTATTTTGGTATAGAGCAAGCTGAGAATCAAGTTGAATGCGGTTAGATAAGACTTACCTTGAGTTGGGCTTCCGACTATATATTGTCAGAGTATTCGCGATTTGTTAATAATACTCTACATAATCATATACCTTAGCACGAGTAAAAATATCCATGCAATCATGAACCTTGATACATGCGAAAGTGTACATGTGACCATGAATCTTGGCACATGTGAAAAACGCAATCATGAACCTTGATGCGAATGATAAATATGTTTGTGTACTACAATACGTGAAAGAGGGTTAAAAAAGAACCATAAGTTCTCAATTTACGCTTTGAGATGCATATGAACTTGCTTTAAGTAGCTTACTGTTGAGCATTCTGACCTTGTCAATGAGGGACCAAGAGTGTCTAGGTGCCTAGGTGCCTAGGTGCACCAAGCAGTAGGTCGACGCCACTCAATATCTCTCATGCCAAAGCTTATGCCCAGAAAATATCCCATATGAGGATTATAAAGCAAGAAGTAGACAATCTCTAAGTATGGTAGGGGACAAAGTCTGTATTGAGCTGAACTAAGACAGAGCAACGTGGCAGAGTTATGGATCAGAAGAGGACCACTCCCTAGCTCATGAAGGCTAGCAAGGTTCTGCCACGTGGAAAGGAGAGGGACAACCCAATTCTTTAATCCAATTGAAGATAACCATGTGGTATACGACCTTTGGATGAGACAAAAACCATCCGTCCTCGCTTGCAACATGGCACTACCTAGAACCAATGAAAAGGTGCCACTGGACTAGGGTTGAGTAGAATTAGGAAAAAATACCTTATCCGATCACAACTCAGCTTTGCCTCCCATAAATAAATATATTTTTCCCAAGTTGAGAAATTTTTTTTGCCATTTATCCTCTTCAACTTAGAAAAGAAAATATCCATATCCTAAGAGTGAGCTCCCCGAGATGCACTCCCCAAAAATATTCTCCATGTTCATTCTTACCTCCATTAATACTCTACAAACCTTTTTCTATGATTACTTTCTCCAAATAATGAAGAGCTTTGGTCTTGATAAACTTCTCTAGACCTTACTCTCATCTCAACATCTCATTTTTATACAAATAAGAGAGTTAAAACCTATGCCCTTCAAACCTTCTCTCCAATTAAGAGTTGACTTAAACATTAGAGAGGGGGGGGGGGGGGGGGGGGGGGGGGGGGGGGGGGGGGGGTGTGGTCATCGGAGATGCTACCTTCGTTTGATCTTTCTTGTGTTTCGTAAAAAGTTTGCAGACTAAATTGGCAGAATCTTAGATTCAAGACTATTCAAAAGTGAAAGAGTTTAAATCAAGCATTTGCGAGAGAATCGGGCAATATTTATTTCACTATTTTTAAGGATTCTTGGCCAGCCGACCCTCAGACTAACTTTGGATCGCATTCCCTATTAAGTAGAAACAAGGATTTGGTGTAGACTAGTTGACCATGGCAGGAGCACCTAGACCCATGTCAGACCTTGGTACAAGTGAGTAAAATTTTCGCATCAACAATTAAATTAATTTTTTATTCAATAATCAATACTATATTCTCATATATATACCACCTCAAATTGTATTCAAAGGTTATACATAGATTTATTCCTAACATTATTCTACATGCAAACAAATACAAGATTTTGAAGAAATAAGAGTAGAGAACAACAAAAATCATAGGAAAATGCATGCATGGCACGAATGAAGAACGCTTTATGTGCAACCTTAAAATTATTATAAGCTTGCCAGAAAACTCCTCTCTTCCTCTTCGATCGAAAAACTATCCTCCCGAAACTTAACAAAAGCACGACTCTTTTCCTCAGATGGAAACTCCTAATATTTCTCTCACTTCTAACTTTTTGTCTTTTTGAAGGTGAGACTAAATATCACCTATGATTTAAATTCATGGTGATCCTTTTCCAACCAAATCTTTATTTGTGGTGTTATGTATATTTGTTTGCAGTTTGGAAGTTGTGTTGTGTTAAGGAGCAATTAATTAATTTCCTTTTGAATATGAGTTGTCTCTCCACATCCAACTTCTTATTATATTCTTCTAACGAGCCAACAGTGGTAGTAGAAGACAATAAGCTGATCAAAGACTCTAACAGAGACTGCCAATGGAACTCACTTATGCTGCGCACTATTTTTTGTGAAGGTATATAATATGCATTGTATCTCACTCCCGATTCGTCAGTATGCTCTTTGAATAGCAACAGAAATTTACATATAAACTGAACTAAATTTTTGTATTAGAACTGATCGATCTTAATATTTGTAAAACATTATTTGGTTAATGAAATTTTTTACTTTCCCAAAAAAAAAAAAAGTTGTGCTGGCCGCTAAATGAAGACTTATATTATTTGTGATTGTTATGTTTTAAACAAATTACTTGTATATATATGTAGATACTTAAAAGTTAATTATTGGGTTGCTCAAGAATTAATTCCTGCATAATTAACCAGTGAGGAGAGGAGAATATTATTAATGGGAAGCTCTATGCGTAGCTGAAACTCAAACTAATTGCATCCAACTACTGCATATATAGTATTCATCTCAAACAAGTCAATTTTCTTCTTAATGATGTTAAATAAAAAATTAAAACAAAAACTTGTTTGATAAAATTATTTTGTGAAAACACTAGAAATAACATGAAAAATAAATATCTCATATTCTTTCACCATTGGTGAACAAAAGTCAAAATAAAAATTATTTTATGAAAATTCTTACGTAATTTTATATAACTACTTTACTCTTTGTCTAGTCCTTTTTTAATTAAAATATATACTATTTGAACAAATTTAAATGTCAACAAATGGAATCACTCGAAAATAATTTTCATAAATTATTCTATTGAACAAATTCTTTATTTATATTAATTTTCGTATCATTGTATGCATTTATGCTATCAGATATGCTTCATTTCTGAAAACATATACACCAATCACATTTTTCAAAAAGACTATTTGAACAACAATATTACAAAATGCACCCAACATTTTATATATGTTTATTAAGACACACTTGGTTATTAAAACTATACTGAAATTAAATTTGTTTATTAATTGTATCTTTTTGAGAAAACTTCCTATTTTTCAAATATTTCTCCGAAATAACATTTCAAGATAATTATGGAGAATATTTGTTAAACTATGAATATCACAATATTAATTGTTTATTGTTCTGAAATTAGTTAAAGAGAATTTTAGGCTTATAAAGGCTGCTTGAGAGACTAATTACCTTCAGAGTTCATGATAACACGCGTAACATATTTAAAACTATGATAACGCATTTAAGGTACGTCCAGCTAACACACTTGACATCATTCGCATATATATACAACTCATATATATATATGTAATAAATTAATAATTACCAATTAACTAATTATTGTCATAACTAAAATCATGAAATTAACGGGTCGTAATTAGCTCGCTAAGGAATAAGAACATATGTAGAATTGTCGAAATAAAACCATAAAGAAAACTACTGATCATGATATATGTACATGTGAAGTAATATGAATCATGCTATAATACAACTATAGTAATATACCACTGCAATAAATGTAGAGACAAGGGATCAATCTTTTGAAAAGTTAGGGATTGTTACTATCATGAACCATTGAATTTGGCTGAATAAAATTCGACTCTCCATTTATGTTATCTAGCTATATGAATATTGCAGTCACTGTACTGTAGTCTTATCCCATCTTATAAATATATAGGAGTGTCTAAGAGTATGCACAAGATCATAAATTATACAAGATATTCATTCATCATTCTGGTGACAAAATCATGTCATTCATAACTATATAGCACAAAATATTTTCCTTATGTTTTATATCATCGCTTATTATATACATATATAATAAACACAATTTACAAGTAACCATGCGTTGCAACACTAATCCTAATACGAAAGCATATCATAAAAAGAAAATTAAGTGAACAAACAACTGTGATACCAGCTTTTTATATAAGCGTCGTGTATATATATATATGTGTATCAACAGAAGAGCAAACCTGTTTTTTTTTTTTTTTTCATTGAGCGACAGAAGCTACATTAGTACCCATGGCATAATCAACCCCTGCTGAAAATATACGTGTACAATGAATTAATAAAAATAGAAGCTAAATTAGTTAGGAAAATCTGTAAGAGAAGTGTTGTTTTAATTGCTATTGTTACCTTTCACTTAATTGCATTTGTGTTACTTGCTTCTCCACTACTTTTGCAGGCTTTGTTGAAATATTGATCGCTGGGGTGTGTCCAATAAACAAAGCAACATGGCCCATAAGCTTATCTTTCCTGGAAAATGTTGTGCCGCAAGAGCATTGCCATTTGAGATCCCCACAATGCTTCTCATGTGTTCGTAGATCGGACAGCACTGAGAACTGCTTTCTGTTGCAGCGCTTGCACACATACATCTTCGGGCAGTGGCTTCTCTTGTAATGATTCTTCACACAAATCATCGATTTTAATGGCTGGAACTTGGCGTGCTTCCGGTTCCATCTACATCCTTCCTGTGGACATGAATATTTCCTGGGAATTTTGACTGTCGAATCACTGTTTCCCATTGAATTTCCATTATTATTCTTCAAGGGATTGGTCAAGGCAGCACTAGTCTTGTATTCATCACCATGTGCTCTCATATGCATTCTCAAATTTGCGTCTCTCTTGAATCCTTTCCCACAAACTCGACAATAATGTGTGTACTTAGCCAATAAATCCTTAGCATCCAACTCGATAATGTCATCATTTTTGGAAGAAATTGAAACCCCTTCTATATTAATCTCAGTTTCAACCTGATTATTATTATTACTAGTATGCATGCCTCGAATATCATCATCACGATTAGCATTGCAGTTATCGTAGTTATCACCATACCAATCAAAATTTTCGCTAAAATAAAAACTTTGCCCTCTAATTTCTTGGCCAATATTATTGCTACTTACACGATTATTGCCATCAAAATTATTTGGTTGAGATAATCCGCTGTGATCAGGAACTTTAACATGCTGCTGCTGGTGGTGCAATACTTCACTGGTGTTATTGTCAGCTGAAGCTGAAGTGGAAACAAGAGTGGTAGGCATTTGCTGGCAAGTGACCATCAATGAAGAGGCAGTTAGAATTATATCTTGAACTAGAGAGCCCATGTTGGCTACGGCTATGGACGTTGACTCAGGCGGCTGGCTGTGATCTGGGGAGATTAGAATAGCCACGAGAGATTGCACCTGATGAACCTTTTCTTTAAGCATGGAAACGCCGTATAGGAGGGAATTTGAGTGAGTTTCTGGCCCCGAATTTGATTGCTGCTGCAGAGAAGACGAAACAACATCTTCGGACATAGAAAAAACTTTTAAACCTTGCGATACATTCGGGAAACAAGAAGTGGCCCCTGAATTAATCATTTTCTAAACTGCTGCCTTTTAATTTGTTGGTGCCCTAGATTTGTTTTGAATCTCTTTTGGGATAAACTTGTTATTGAACAAAGAGTGATTATATAGGGAGAAACAAAACCAAACCTATCCTTCTGTGCTAATTTTTTTTTTTTAAAAAAAAAAAGGAAAGACGGAGAAAGCTTCAAGTCAACTTAAGAGTTCAGTTAATTCGATCCCCACTTAAGACCTCCCTCAAATCCTACCACTCTCACATTGTGACAACTACTTCATAAAGGAATCAGCTTATTTAACATAAACTAAGAAACAACACTAATCGATACCCATTTACTGCTGTATATAATACATTATTAATTAATAATTTTGTTACATGCTGGACATACACACTCATTTACTTGTATGAATTTTCTAATAGTATAAATTAGATATTATATTAGATTGTGTTGTTCACATGTTTCTGAAGTCTCTCTCGCTCTTGGAAATATTTAAGCAGCAAGTCCTTTTCTAACATCAACCTTTAATTTGCGTATGACTTGAAAATTTCCAACTTTTGATCTTCACATAATGACATGCTGCACATATAAAATTTGATTCTGATAAGCTTTTCCGGCTTCCCTGATCTATTTTTTGCCATTAAACTTTCATTTCTAAATTTGTTTTGACCAGTTAAAATGGCCATGCAAGATCGTTAAGCGTTAAGAAATTTCCAAGTTCATAAGCAGATTCATTTGAATTTTTAAATTTCAATTATTTATTCCATATATTGCACCACTATCTTATATATTTAATTAAAATAACAGCAATTAAAGCTGATTAAGGAGCATACTTTAATAGCAAACGTGTAGGCTAGAGTTTATGCTGGCTAGGGTTCCTTTTAAATATATAATGTTAATCAGAACTGAAAGCTGTAGTGCAATTAACAATCCTATATATACTATCGAAATTCGTAAATTAATTAAGCAATAAATCCATAGAAAATAAATGTGCAAACTGAAGTACTCATTGCAAGAGGAACAGACATATAATATATATACCAATTCATGTATTGATAACTGTGTCACTTACCAAAGTACGTATAGAATAATACAGAACATATTTTTCTGATATCAAGAAATTTCTAAGCATGTTTATCATTCAAATTCACCGTCACCAGCAGTAGTAGTATCAAGATTTACATACGACTGTTTCAAATTAATTTCCAGCAATTCTGACGACATTAATGTAATACAGGTCATAAGTTTTAGGACAAATTTACACCAGACAGCACTGGATGATTAGGTTATTCGGTCTTTATGTGTAATTTTCTTGCTTTTGACCCGTTTAATTTCTTTTTTTCTTTCCTTGTTTCTTTGGCTATGACTCTGTCGTTACTCTCTTTTTTGTTTTTTTAAGCATTTGGATGAGAAAAATGTGTCAATTTAGACCGAAATCAAATTGACATTCAAAAGTTTAAGCAATTAATTATCATAAGACAAATTGTTGTTGGAAAAGCTTCGTGGCAATTTGAATAGTTTGATTTAACGTATTGATAAACTCTAATGACAATGGGATTTCAAAGAAATTTATTTAAGTGGAATTAATAATCACACAGTGTGAGGCTTCCATTAGTAATTTTTCGAGATACGAGAATATTATGTTCAAGTTATTTTGCCTTCTCAGTGTTATAAAGATTAAAGAGGCTGATTAGTCAAACCTCTGTAAATGTTGTTTTTGGCCCTCACCATACATTACACAGTCAACAACCTAATTATTGGATTAAATTAATTAATGCAGCGCTTTAATTTGGTGTCATGGCCGGCACACGCCTCATTCACTGTATAATTGTACTATTCCTCTTAAAGCTTAATCCTCCCTCGTACAATTGTTTTAAGAAATGATTTTATTATTTGAAAGAAAAGGAATCTATTTGGGTTATTTTGATTAGAGCTCCAAGCGCAATAGAAGGTGGTTCGAGAGAGAGAGCGAAGCCCAGAGATGAATTGGTAATTAAGAATGGAGAAATAGGCATATACTCTAAAATGTTTAGGATAATAAGTAGATGTTGGAGTGGTCAGAAGTCTTGTCTTTCTCTCTGAGGAGGCAAATCTTCGAATCTTGCTAATAGCTAGCAGATTAATCGGCCACTATTGTGGGCGGGCAACGCCAAAATATTCTTTTGATATTTGAAAAAAATAAATATTAAAAATTAATAATTTATTTGACTACATTTACTCTCTTTTAAATTTCGCAACACCGCATTCTCTTTTATTAGAAATAAATATACAAATAATTTTCTACTGCGTTGTCACCTTTTTATATTAATTTTAACATTTTTTGTTCTAAATTTACTATTTTATTTATACTAATTTAGACTACTTATTTAAATTTGAGTCGTTTTTTGGTCAGAAATTAGACCTATGTAAATATAAAATTTTTACTTAAAAATATGACATCTATCTCCTTATTAAATTTTGCATATTTTAGAAATAAATATACAAATAACTCTTTGCCCTCACCTTTTTCTGTTAATTTTAACATTTATTTTTCTAAATTTATTATTATATCTATACTAATTTGGACGATTCATTTAAATTTGGGTTAGGTCAGGTCATTTTTGGGTTAGAAATTAGCTTTCAAAAAAATTCTATCGCTATGAATAGAACCCTTACACTCAGGCATTCTACCACTAGGGCTAAGCTAAATAATCAAATGATACTTATAATTATATATATATATATATATATATATATATATATATATATATATATTTGTTGAAAATCATATTGTCATACACATTAAATCAATAATTATTTTTCTATAAAGTGTTTTAAAAAAATTATTAAATTTAATTATTAATATATAAAAACAAATAAATTTATGACATTACAATTAACAAATTTATATTTAATTATTTAACATATTAGTTTAATCTTTTTTACCGAAACTTATTAACTTGATCCCATATAAAATTATTATTAGTTTGATATTACAAAATAAATATTTTTCTCTATGATTTTTATAAATCAATTTTAACTTATAAATTAATTTTAATTATTTAATATTAAAAAATAATTATTAGTTTAATTTTTTTTCAGTTTGTTATTACATATTGTTAGTTTAATTTCATACAAAATTATTATTAGTTTAATGTTAAAAATAATCTTTTAATAATTTTTATAAATTGATTTGAGTTTACAAACTCATTTATAATTTTTAATCTTATAAATTAATTATTAGTTTATTTTTTTAATTTTTTTACTAAAAATTATTAATTTAATTTCAATAGAATAAAATTTTTTATTTAAATTTATAAAAAATAATTATTAATTGAATGTTAAAAAATTATATATTCATTATAATTAAAATTTAATGTTACAATACAAATAAGTTGAGATATTATATATATATATATAATATATAATAATACATAAATATAATACCATTAAAATGTTTGTTTCGATGATTTGAATTAGAGGTGGCAAAACGGACGGGTCGGCACGAGTATGACACGATCCAACTCGTGAACAATATCGATATGACTTGATACTGTTTACGAGCTAGACCGAAAAAAAAGCATGTGGACTATATCGTGAATAGTATTCGTCCCATGATAGGTTGAAAAAAAAGTATATAAATTACTATTTAACTTGTAAACAATGAATATTAATTACCATTCATAGTATACAGTACCACTATTCAATATGTATAATAGTACTTTACAATTTAGGTGGGCTATTTTTTAACGAGTCTGAACCGGCACGACACTAACAGTAAATTATATCGTAAGTTAGATTAAGCTTATACATTTTACTGTATATGCCGTATCGACCAAACCCAAAAGACTACATAGTCTCATTTTTCATAGATCATACTGAGCTGACACGGCCCATTTGGTGCCTATAATTTGAACCTTTTTATTAATATTGGACTCAAGGGTTCAAGCTATCACATTGTCATAATTTTCAATTATTTTTTCAGTTTGGTTTAGTTTAAATAGATCTAAAATTCGAACTAACTCAATTGGGATAAAGTTGAATTTTTTTAAAAAATTAATAGAAAAAGGTGATAACATTCAAGCTATTACGTTGTCATAATTTCCAATTATTTTTTCGGTTCGATTTAGTTTAAATGAATCTAAAATTCGGACCAACTCAATTTGTGATAGATAAACTTGAAGTTTTCTGAAAAATTAATAGAAAAAAGTGACAACGGGAGTTTATTTGTATATTTATTTCCACCAGGGGAGATTGATGTAATATTCCTATTTTACTTTAAAGGAAAAAAAAAAGGCATCGTATTGACTTACATATGGATTGGGCTATAAGCCCAAGTTCAATATGATTTATTTATTATGGTCTAATTTTAAAATCCAAACTTTGTTCAATGGGCCACCAAATTACTTGGCCCAATGTATCAATCGTCGGCTTACGAATTTCTCTCTATTTGTGATAGATAGTGGAAATATTGTATTTGAAGGTGTCTTTTAAATGTTTTTAAGAAAAGGAAGAACAATGGTAATTACTTTAAAAAGTAGGTAGCATCCGATATTTTCTCCTTTCAAAGAGGATAAATATAATTTCAGTATAGAATTTTAGTATAAAATCTTAATAATTTGATTATTATGGATTATATGCTTCTTTACCTTAATCGGAAAAAAATTATTTAAATAAACCTGAACTCAACACTTCATATACAAAATCACCAAATTTCACCATTCGATATTGTGAAACTTAAAAGGTCAAAAAGCAGAAAATGAACATACTGAGGGGCATAGTAAAATTTTCAAAAGTTGTGAAACGAGAATAATAGCAAGGCGCAAACGGAACTATGCTAAACAGATAAGATCACATACATAAGACATAGTGAGGGAGTAAGCTTTCGGGTGTGCAAATGGCAGCATCAGCATCAGCAGCAGCGACGCTCTCATGGAGTTCTTCCTCTTGGCTGAGCTTTGGTGGCAACTTAAATGAAACCGGCATGTTACCTGACAAAAAAGTTGTTTTCGTGGTTTTGTCTCAAAAGAAAACCAAGAAAACTCGCAAGGTAAACTCGTTAGTTTATCTGGAATGGGTTCTTTCCATTTCACTCACGCTTACAATTGTTCATAGTTTTAGCCCTTACTTCCTGTTTGGCCAATAAGAAAATTTCAGGAAAAGAATGGAGGATAGAACTCAAGTTAAAATTTTGCATTTCAAATTGATTTTCGTTTGTTTTCATGGTTTGGTTTTTAATGTTGCGGGTGGGTTTACTTGAAATGGGTTATTTGGTTTTCGCTTAATTCTGTTTATTTATCATTTTAGTCCTTATATTTGTTTGTTTCCTAAGAAATTGCACATAAGAAAAGGTAACCCCTTTTTTCATCTTCTAGTTTTAGCGTTGTAATGGGCATTTTTTCTTATATTAGATAATATTGAAAGAGGATGTGGCAGAGTTGGGAAAGAAAGGGCAACTGTTGGATGTGAAGGCAGGATATTACAGGAATTATCTTCTACCAATGGGCAAGGCGCAGATTGTCACTCCAGTTCTGCTTAAGTAATGTTTTATTTGTGTTTCAGTTTCTGCTAGTTTTTCTGTGTGTTACAATTTTAAAGTAGAATTCAGGTGAAGAAGTTGCTTGCAACTGTTTAGTTTCGGACAATGTTTTCTGTTTGGTGCAGTGCTACCATAGTGTTCAAGATGCTGTCACTTACAGAAATTTATAGAACAAAAACATCACTGTAGTTGAATACCTTCATGGGAAATTGTAGAGTTCAGGGGATTTCTGTCGGCTAGCTAGTTCTTTTCATTCTAACCGGCTTAGGATATCAGTCTGATCTCGACAAAGCTCCATCTTGCCCCTTGGCTTGACATTCATGTTCATCCATGAAAATTTTGATTTACCACACAAGCAATCTTGCCCTTTTCACATGCCTGTTCATCCATATAAATTTTGGTCTGAATAACAAGTGCACACACTTTCATGGAAAGAAGGAAAGCAAGAGGATTTTCTGGACACAGAGTGGCGTGCTTTTCTGTGTAGAAGAACTCAATCGTTGGACTGCAGAGTCTTGCAGAGAAGAAGATCATAAGTTTTTTCTGGCAATTAAAATTACAAAAATTTTGATGATAAGATATATGTTTTATATTGAGGGAATGTTTATTTTTCTCCCTATTCTTGGTATAATTGAAATATTTTTGCAGGGAAATGAAGATGGAAGAGGAAAGAATTGAAGCTGAAAAGCAACGGGTAATTAACAGCACTTTATTTTCTTCTGCCCCATGTTCATAACCTTGGTAATTGCTATGTAGTTTTAGAAAACTCTTCTAGTGAGGTTTACTGCCATTTTATTTTAAAAAATCTGTGAGCCTGCTATATGAATTATAATGATTGGAGGCTAAAAGTGGGTTGCAGTTTTGATCTTAGTCTTCCCACATTGAGTGGTTGAGGTGACTTGTGCTTACATGTGCATGTGTCAGTTTTGCTTGTTACTAATTGATACTAATAACATGAGTTTTAGCAATCAAACAAATTTCCTTTCCAAAGATTATTACATGATTTTCTTGTCCACATATTGTGGTAGTGGTTAGAAAGCAAAGCTGGCTAGTACTGGTTAAAATGAGCAGTGGTGACCTTTTGGTTCTATAGGCAAATCTTCAATGCAGAAGTCAGTTCAATATCTGAAATGCTTGTGTTTTCTATTATTCTTGTATATTATCTAGAATGGTTTAGTTAGACATCTTGTTTCCACTGTTCATGGTGGGGGATACTAAAAAGTTGTCCACGTCTTATTTTGCTTTGACTGGCTATGTTCCACCTGCTCATGACTTCTGATGTTTGCTATATTTACTGGATTCTGTCATGCCTATAAACAATATTGAAAACAGAATTAATGCCTGCTAATGCTGTAAGGGAAAGTATGTAGTGATCGCATTTCCTTATGGTGTTCAAACAGACATAAAATCATGACCATGCATCTTTCTCTTCCACAGGATTAAGAATTTTGATAGGGGACTTTATTTTGTTTGATAAATGAGTCTAGCAAGCATCTTTGATAATTCCTATTTTCTGCAGGTAAAAGAAGAGGCGCAGCAACTTGCCCTAATGTTCGAAACTGTTGGAGCTTTTAAGGTTAAGCGGAAAGGTGGAAAAGGAAAACAAATTTTTGGAACGTAAGTTTGATCTGGAGCAGCATTAGGCAGTTACCAACTACTATTTTTGTTTCTATAGCATATCTAATTGTCTGACATTGGCTTATCTTGACAGTGTTACTGCACAAGATCTAGTTGATATAATAAAAGCACAGCTTCAAAGGTACTGTCTTGAATCTATTTAAGAGGCAAGGATGTAAATATCTGCCTCTTTAATGAGTAAATATTCCTCTATGATTTAACTTTCAAAACATCTGTAGCTCTCTTATTTGGTCAAACTTCAAGATATTTTCAATATTTTGATAAACATTGCTAATTTCAATATTTTGATAAACATTGTTAATACTTTATATTGAATATTATTGACACAACTTATCTTATATTATTACATAAATTTTCCATTGTGCTATTCACACCCGTAAAATTTTGAATTAGAATCTTTAATTACCAGATATGTGGAATCCTAATAGAGGTGAAATCCAAAGGCTGTCTCTATATGATGATTTGGTTCTATTACAAGACAGAATATCATTAAGAATGTTTATATTTTGTTACGGAATCATGGTCTTTCTTAACCTGAAAGTTGAAGAAATGGTAAATCTGTTCTATAATCACCCCAATATTTATCCTTCGTGAAGAGTTGGAAGTAGTCTGAGCTTAATATATAGGCTGATGTCTTGGGCATGCTTAATCTTGAAAAATGCTGAGAAGTACTAATGTTAGTTTTGCTAAATCAATTGAGAAATAAAATTTGATGTCCCAATATGTACCCTGTTCTATTACTTTACTTGTCTAATTGTTTGTTTTCTTTCATCAATCTATAGGGATGTAGATAAGAAAATTGTTTCTCTTCCAGAGATCCGTGAAACAGGAGAATATGTTGCAGAACTGAAGCTTCACCCTGAAGTTATTGCTCGAGTGAGGTTGAATGTGTTTGCTAACTAAAGACAAGCAACCTTCAATGCTGTCTACATTGTGAATGGAAAATTGTGCAGCAACTTTTGATCAAAGGTACATGGCATACAGTAAGAAGGATCATTATAAAAGGGATACTGATTTTGTAAGGTATCAAAAGGATTATTGACAATGAGTGAAAACCTATTAGCTGCATGGGTGTTTAGAATTTGACTAGTTCCTAAAATGGCTCAACTTCCTCTATAAATTGAAGCAAAATTGTAATAGTTCAGCTTTATGCCCAAGATGAATCGTTTAAGGTTTTTGTTGGATGTGTTTCAGAGTTGGCGTCAAGTAGGTAACATAGTTTGTGCTATACTTTCCTACTAACGATCTTTTTGCTGATGTTTCAGGCGTAATTTGTTTGGTTCATGGCTATTGAAGAGTGACCAATGTGTAATGTTATGTGCAGGGATGTATTGTATTAAGTTGTATTAACATGAAGCGGCAGATTTCATATATCTTGTATAATGTAGCAGAACTCTTACAGTGCTCCATCTTTCTCTGTTACAGCACAACAATTTTTTTGCTTCTAGAGTGTTATTTTATCTTCGTTTAGATGGATTCATTTGTTATCCTGTCCGTAGACTTCCTATTATTTAAATAGCGTGCCCAAATTTTGTACATCCACTACTGGAATGAATTGACGAGTTCTTATCAAAGGCCTTCAGATTAAAAATTACGCTTACATATGTTGGATATATATTTAAGACAATTACTTACTGTTATATATCAATGACAATTAGAATAAATGGTGGGATGAAAAATAAAAAAATTAGAATTAGATACTTGTTGCTGCCCAGGATCGAACTGGGGACCTTTAGTGTGTAAGACTAACGTGATAACCACTACACCACAGCAACTGACGCTTTGTTATACCAAAATGTTAATACTTAATTATTACGTTTTGTATCATAAACTCTCAAGTAGAATTCTATACGTAAAATTAGAGATCACTGAAGGATTAAATTAAAATTTGCAACTCAATATTATATATATATATATATATTTCTAGCTAGGGTTATGGATTATATAATAAGTGTCTTAATTAGATATTTAGATGGGGGGTGTTTGAAACATATTTCATATTGGGTAACTACCATGAACATTGACAACCTAACCAAATCTATAAATTGCATATTAGGAACCTAATATATCTCACCAGAAAAAAAAAACAATAATATAGAAATAAAATCAGAAAAAGTCTAACTGGGATTTAGCTAGCTAACTCATGATTTCATCATGAATGTGGTAATATTTAATTATATATATGTGCGTTAGTGTGAATGGGACCAAAACCACGAAGCTCATTGATATTAGTTCGTTACTACTTTGGATTTAAAGCAGCTTAAAGTAAGTTGATTAAGCTAAGTAATTAACGGGAGGCGAGGCACATTGTTTAATATTGCTTAGCAGTAGCCAGCTTTGCTTGCGTTGCCGATCGAAGATATCGATGGTACCAATGGGCAAAGACCCAATTGCCAACCCAGTGATTTTGAGGCTTTCTTGTTTTGATATCATATGTATGACAGTATGAATATGATGTTATTGCATAAGCATATATAACAAGCAGATAAAGGACAGAAGAGGAAACTCCCAGCTTGGCTTTCCTATCCAAATGGAAACCCAAAGGTTGTCGTAGCCAACCAGTTGTCAAGTTGGAAACCACGCCAATTCACTTTCCCTTGGCCTACCTTCACTTCTATATATATATATATATATATATCCTCATCCACATATGTATTTCTCTGTTAATTTGTCGAGAAGATAAATGAAAATGATTGTACATATTTAGTTTAAAGAAAGAGGAAAATGAATAACAAGTTAATCAGTTAAATTATGAGTTCATCACATTGTATTGTGGGTTTAAAGAAATGTTAAGGAATATGGAATCCTTAGGGAAGAACTAATTTTGGCAGATACCTGCATAAAACAATGGAGAGATATATGAGAGCCTCTATCATGAGTAGTTGAGTAGCCAATGATCATTTCAAGAGAACCTTTAATAATACAACAAGCAAAGTTTAATAATAACAATTATTATTACTTCTTTTTTTTTTGGAATATATATAAATTATAAGGAGGTTACATGACAAGGAAAACTTCCCCCACTACTACATGTGCCAACGTATTGTCAATGATCATCTATATCTATATTTTATATTTTATATTTATATTTATATGATCTTCTTCTTCTTCTTCTTCTTCTTCAATTAATTTTTGTGTACATGTGTATTGAAATCTTATTCACGCAATGTAGTGATCACATGCTTCCATATATCCCCTTGCACCAAAACGTGCACATAACTAACATACACAATTAAGCTTTGTCTAATTTGTTTATGTAATAAAGTTTTGATGATGAATGAGAGTTAACTCTCTCTTCAAGTCAAGCATCTATCTCTATTCTATTCTCAATTCATCACTGACAACACATCATATTGAAAGATATAATATATGCTCACTTTTATGTACGTTAAAGAGAAGATTACATTTATATATCACTACTTAATTATATGATCTAATATTCTAATGAATGTATAGATGCATATGCTGCTCAGGGAAATGCATGTACTTCCTCGAAACCTCTCATTTGGATTGTCTTTTATAGTTCAGTAACAGAGATTAGTTAATTTGGCCCTAAGAGAAATATGGGTTTTTGAATATATATATATATATATATATATATATATATATATATATATATATATATATGTTATCTTTCACTAATAATAACAAGAATTTACTTTTTGGTTAATTTCTATATATAAAGATTGGTGAAATTAGTCTCACCTAATTAAAAGAAATCATCACACCATGTGTCATGAAATTATAATTTGGGTTGTGATGAAAAGTCAAAAGTAACTAATTATAATTGATTTATGTGTATACCCTCTTTCAAAGAAATAAATGTCATATATATATTATACATGGGATAAGAGATATGATATTTATTCAATTTAATTAATTAGTTCACTGACTTGCAAAGTAAGTGAAGTTTAAGTTGGTTAATTAGGTGTAACAATGAGACTTAGAAATAGAAGCAAAGGTGGACCATTAGATTACCATATAGTTATTAATTATATCAAAATTAAAGAGAAATACAGGTGGATACATGTGGCATGAGCAGTTACCAACTAAGCCCTAATTGCTATCCACTTATTCTTTCTTTAGCTTTTTTTTTTTGTCATTTAATGCAACAGATCATGAGAAAGAAGAGAAAGACAGGTCAGTAAGTGAGTGAGTGAGTGAAAGACTGAGTATAGAGTAGGAGAGTATTATTTTTAATTTAGCATTATTATTATTATTATTTATTTATTTATCTGATTGGTTTGGAACCAATAAAAATAAAAAAAACAGAAAATAAAAATGAAAGGAAATAATAGAGAAAGGAGAGAACCTAATCCACGACTTTTTGTTGTGGTGGTGGTGGTGCCAAACCCTAGCCATTCCATTTTTCATGTTGTCTTTGAGTGTTACACATCGCTCTCTCTCCCCACTTCATTACCAAACAACGCAAACATAACACTACACAAATTTTATTTTGATACCCACAGAAATAAAAAAAAAAGATGCCCCATCACTCACTTTTCGTGAATCAAAGGCAACCATAAACATTAACCACTTACTCAAAGTATTCTAACTTATTACTACAACGTCATCAAATACATATATGAGAATAATATTTTGTATTATTTAAAAAAACATGTATATTATATATTTGAAAGAATTGACATTAATTCTGAATAATATGAAATTAAAACAATTAATGATAATAATAATTCACATGGTATGCGTTTTTTTTGTTGCTTTTAGTAGTGGCAATCTACCAAAGCTGGGGCGGAGAATACAAGCGTTTGTTGGGTGGATCCAAATTGAAACTTTGAATCCCGGAGATGATGATCATCTTCCGGCGCCGGTAGATTAAGATCCAACGCCAGAATACTTCTTCCTGCTGCCGCTGCAGGCTTCACCTCTCTAATTGTATTGCAGCTTCTATCAATTCTACTTATGTTGATGGCAGCCGTTTGATTATTGCCTGCTGCTGCTGCTGCCGCAGCCGCCGCCGCTACCCTATGCCGCCTCATATGACCACCTAGGGCTTGTCCCGACGTAAACTCTGACCCGCAAATCGAACACTCGTGAATTTTGTTTCCCTTAATAATATTGTTGGCTACCAGAGGAGGACTGCTTTTATTGAATTGCTGGGCTTCTTCAGAATATTCAGGCAGCGCTGGAATTACTGTCGGTTTTTTCTCCTCGACTACAGCAGCCTTAGGTTTTTTATGACTCGCCCTGTGGCCACCCAGTGCTTGAAATGAAGGGAAAGATCGGTTACAGGTTTTGCACTCGTAGACATAGAAACCGGCGGCCTTATTGTTAGTATTAGTACTAGCTACGGAACCGGAGAATTTCCCAGAAATATTACTCAATTTTTCCATCTTTAATTCACCAATATTGTTTTCTTGAATTTGCGCCTTTGGACGGTCGCCTTGAGCCAACATGATCAAACAATTAGCCATGTCTTCTTCTTCCTCTGTCGACTCGTAAATTTCGCCAGATGTTGTCGGAGAAGATATCGAGTTATAATCATCCATAACAACTCCTCTTTCTCCTCCTCCTCCTCCTCCTCCTCTTACAGCAGAACCAGAACCACTGGATGAACTATCTGTCATCGTTGACGCTAAACCAAACGGAGACGATGACCTTTGACGCTTTGTACGCTTGCCTTTGCCTTTGACAAAATTCTGTCTCTGATCCTCAGACCCCATCACAAAACCTTTGAGTCTCGTTCAACCAAGAACTAACTTATAATTATCAGAGAAAGAAAGAAAGAAAGTATATGATGCAAAGTGAGTAAGCTAAAGCAATGAAGCAAGCAAAGGGTGTGGACACTAGCTTTCTTATATATAGTGGGACGGTAATTAATTACAAGCTGGTTGTTGTTAATGGTAGCCTATAAATAAATAAATAAATAAATATATAAATATATATACGGATTAAATTAAAACGCTAACTTAATTTGTAACTAACAAGATATATATTTTGTGGAGTCAAAAGCCGCCCCCGTGAACGGTTACCGTGAAAATTCTTGTGTTTAATGTTATAAACAAGATAAAGACAGGAAATTAAGAGCCCCTTATTTTCCTCTAAAACACTCAATAATTTACTATAGTGGAGAGATTAGGAGTACTACAAGTGTGCTAATTAAAGTATTAACCAAGTTTTAAGGGCTACTTTTAGAGCGTTAATTAATAGGTAAATAAAAATTAGAGGTGGGAAAAAGTTGGATATCGATCGATGTGTGAGAGAAAGAGAGAGTATAACTAAAATTAAAGAAATTAATTAACTATTAATATAGAGTTAGGAGAGTTTATTACAAGAAGGAGAAAGGGGTTGGTGTTAACGTCAATTAATTAATAGTGAGTTTCAGAATCGCTTTCTTACAATATAATTAGTATTGCCAAACAAGCCATTAAAAGCAAAGCCGTTGCATTTGCACGTTATAGCCGCTATGCTTATGCTTATGCTTATGCTTATGCTGCTTTCATTCACTCCATGTCTTCTTAAAGTAAATTAAGTACCACCACCACTATTTCAAGCAAAGTACTACACCATATTCCCTTTTTCTTTTATTTTATCGTAAATATTTAATTAATACCCATTAATTCATAAATATTGTATCATATTTTACTTTGGGAGATCGAGGTAATTATACTATAAAGTTAATATTTTTCTTGTTTGCTTTGCTATTTCTGTGATGTGATTGAATTCAGTTAATTGTGGGCGCTAGCAGGGTGTAGTTAGGGGCACCAACCAACCGAGTGCCCAACCCAGCAAGAAAAGAAAGGATTAACCTACAAACAATTAATATATATGACACGATGACTTAGTTCTATGTCTAATTTTTTAATTGATTTCATTAGTTTTTGCTGCACACAGGGATCGCTGCTCATCTAGCTGTTACAATAAATAAGCTGACATTTATATTATTATTATTATTATTATTCTATCTAATAGAATCACTTGTTTTAATCGTGGTTAAATCTTCTGAAATTTTGATGAAATAATGTTTACTACCCTCCATAGACTTCATATATGAATTGTTAAAAAAATCAACATAAATATAATGAAATAAATTTACATTTTTAATACAATATTTAAGATTTGTTGGGAAGGTTAATTATTATGAATAAAATAACTGAAGCATAAGTTTCAATCTAATTAATGCTAAAATCTTTAGTAGGGTATATATACCAAAAGAATCATGAAATTGAAGTTTTGAAGCAAACCTAATCCTCTTCTACTTGGGCTCTCTATAACTTATAAATAAATTACATAGTTGTTAATAATTAGATAAGTACTTGTCATTTAACAAATGTGGATGTACAAATTGAATGTTATTATTCTATATGTATTTCATTGGTATTGATATGTCATAATAGTAGATAACACAAAAATTAGACCACGATAATCTTAAATTGGTGTAACCCTATCTAAGTTTTTTTCTATATTATTTAAATAATTAATCAACATAGAAATTTGTTTAAGAGGTAATTTTTTCTTTTAATATTATAAATTTATTTATATCATGTGTTTATTAAAAGCGTGTGCTATCTATTTGCAAATAAGGACATCTGTTCAAGAGATAAATTGTCTAATTAATTTACTAATTTTTTTAAGCAATGTACACAATTCACAAATTTGTCAACTAAATGACTACGAAAATTATTGCTTCTAATTAATAAGACATTATACAATTAATAGATTAATTTACTAGAAAACCCATTAAATTAAGTCCATCGGGATACATATAGAATAATGCTAATCAAAATGTTGACATTACATCATGTATACATATAGAAGTAAGTACATATATCTAATTAATTCTATGGGTTAGATCTATATATATATATATATATATATCATGTTGTATATAGTTAATAATCAAGTTGTTCATATGCACCGTTGACCCCCGATATATATATATATATAAATTTCGTTGATTGATGGATATATGCAATGAATACATACAATTAATTCATGATATATACTCAATTACCACAGCTAGCTAATTTTCTGTACCTACTTGTCAATTAATCATCACAATCAGTGGCGCATACATATTCTTAATTTTGGTAGCTAGCTAGATGTACATCTTCTTTCTTACAATACTACTATGCAAGCAATTAACTTGCATTTCAGATACATACATCAATTAGTTGCCCCACATGTATTGAAATATTGATCAACCAAAAAAATGATTGAAGTACTTACTGCTCTTCGCGTCCGAGCACAATAATCTTGAACATACAAATATGATTTGATATGATTAATTAGTAACAAAGCTTAAATGAAATTAAGCATGAGAGTGAGTGGGATCACCATATTTGTTAGTTAATTAGATTAAATCATCACAATATGATAGATAGATATTAGCTTTAGCAGTCAGATCAGTGGTTGTACTTGAATACAATTTGGGTTGTATATAATATTAATTATTGAATTAATAATTTTATTCATCAGTTTGTCAAATCATTGTAGATGCTAATCCTTTGGGCACCAATGAAGAAGAGGAGGAGGGTACTAATTAAAGGAAATTAATGCAATTATTGAAAAGAAAAGTAATTATATATGTAATTATTCGATTCTAATTACCAGAAGTACTAGTGGTAGGGGTAGTGGGGAATTAAAGGTTAGGAAGAAGCAGCAATCTGTTCTGTTTACGGCTTGGGTTGGGTTGGCGTAAACAGATAGATTATTAGTTAATGAATGAATATGGTTAGTGGAGTGAGTGAGAGGCACGTCACGTAAAAGAAAAGTTGCCCCATGCCCCCAATCCTCATTCACTACGTTTCAATGCAAGTAAAGCGTTCTTCTTTCTCCCCTCCCCTTCTTCCCTCTATTTAAATAGCTAATTAATGCAAAGCTCTAAACATAATTAAATCCTCGCTTAATTAGCAACTTAATTTGTATCAAGATTGTGATTGGTAGTAAAATGGAACAGCTTTAATTAATTTGATTATAAAAATCAATTTTAATTAAAAACAATTAGTAATGATAGGACGAAATTGGATTAGCAAGTTGTTGGCACATGGGAATGAGATTGGTGGGGGCCGGCAGCCTAATCCAACTTAATTTCAGTTAGGTAATAAAACTATAATAATAAAACATGACACACACACACACACACACACACACACACACTTACTTACTTGTGACTTGACTTCAACTAGTGATTAGTGAAGACACCTAGTACTCCACCTCTTTCTCACCTCACTTCTATTAATCAATATAAATTAGAATTAATTAGCCAGACCTTAATTAAAGAGGATTAGTGAAGGGAAGTTAGGTGTTCCTCAGCCACCCCACCTCACCCAGTTCATGAATTATCATGATAGCAAATCAAAGCAGAGCAGGTTCACTACTACTAATTAAATTAAATTAAATTAAATTGAATTGAATTAAGCTCTTCTTCTTTAATTGAAGTAATAATAAATAATATGAATGTCTCTTCATCCCTTAGAGTAGATCAGCAGTAGTAGTACTACTACTTATCAGTAGCAGTAACACTAGTACTACAACTATTGATGATATAACCAAGTGGATTGGACCGATATCAATATGCAAATGGATTTGTTTGAATCATATCAACTTTTGGGTACTTTAGTTTGTGGGATTCAGCTTTTTATATGAGATAGCCACTGTTTGATGCAAAATTTTATAAAGCAAAAGAGGCTAATTAATAGTATCGTTGGGAAAAAGCGAAGAACTGCCGTGCATACACACAAATGTTGGTGAGAGTACAGAGCACAGTAGTAGTTTTGCGTTGGGGAAGTATTGTATATACACTTTTATATACACTTTTGAAGTCCCAACTAATGCCATATGAGCACGCGGGTTTGACTACATGCATGGGCACCCATATCAAACCATCGACAATGACTTTAAACCAAACCAAACCCAAACCCAACTCCAGCTCTAATTTAATTAACTTGTACGTTTTTTTTCATTTCACTCTTTTTCTTACTTTATTTGATCCGCATCTCAACCAAGTTTACTTTCACAATTGCCTTGTGAATCAACTCTCAATCAACCATTTCAACAAACCATCATGTCATTACATCTTCATGTGTGTTCGTCCAATCAATATCAACACATTTGTTAAGGTTCTATTAACTTCCTTTACTTCAATTTACGAAATGTTTTGTTTTTTTTTTTAACATAGTGATATTGTTTGGTAATGGTATGTCAAAGATTTTAGAGCCTTACACATGGGTTTCTCTTAAAATTGTTGGAAATATGTTTGGTGGCTTGTTAATCTCATTTAAGTTTCATATTAATGAATGGAATTTCATTGACATTGGAAAATAGATGGAAGTGTAAGTAATGTATGTGTGTGTCACCTAAATTTTAGGTTGCTTCTTGAAGCAAATAAGTATGTCTACATATGGTTTGGTTCGTTGGCTAATCTAATCAAATAATTAATGATGGCATGATCTGATCAGAACCACCCACGTGTTAATTATCAGAAATTAACGATCATGAACAAAATAAAATCATTTCCTTCGGCCTAATGTTCTGCTATTAGATTATTTATGTTGTTTTGACAAATGGAGTGAGCGTGAATGGTGGACTATATTCTGCTTCTCATTTTGCTATTTTCTGACATTTTTACACTTCAGTCTGCACATTTTCTGCTTAATTAACTTCCAATGCATTGCTTTACTCGATTAGGTAGCCAACCACCTAGAAAATTTTCCCTGATTTTAACCTAATCTTTCGGATGTTCATATCAGTTCTGATCTGAGAGCACTTTGAATTACAGGATCGTAATTTATAATGGGTACAAAATATTTACAATTTCTTCAAAATTAAACTTTTAATCTATGTGTTGCTGATTTTAAGTTATAGATTATAAATTCTTAAAAGAGCATAAAAATACAGATGTAGTATCAAGGATAGTAACAGATATATAAATTGAATGAAAATAATTATTTCTTTATCAATTATTTATTTATTTATTTATTTTGGCTGACCTTCAAGATTTCAAACCAATATCATTATGAATTTATGACCCACGTATGCAAAGATTATCTGTACCAATTGAGAGACAAGATGAGTGATGAAAGAAACTTGTCAATTTAATTAAATATATGCCAACTATCACGCCAGTTTTATTGAGCAGCCCATCTGCTTTCCATTCATTCAACATTCATTTTCTAATTGAAATTGCAGGTCACATTATATGTCATCTGATATTGAAAGTTTATTAGGTTTTCAATTTTAAAACATATTGTAGTCACCTTTGTCTATTGTCAATTTGCATACATAACTTTGTTAGTAAAATGTCAAAATATGATTTAATGCTATCAAATCAATCACCAAGATTATAATGTGAAGTTTCTTTTTTCCAAGTATATAACATACATCCATTACTATTACTTATTTATTATATGCTTCTAGATTTTCAACTCTGGAGTAGCCTTTTGGATCAAATAAATTATTCTGAAAAGGAAAAACACAATCACAATTAATACCATGTCTTTTTTCTTTAATTGAAAATTATGGATCGTGTTTGTAAATTTATTTACCATAAAGATGACTTGGTGACTGTGAGCAGGTATGGCACCTGGTTATAAGTAAAACAGACCCCAATACATCTCATGTATACAATGTTGAACTACCTTTCAGCCTAGGTGAAGCACTATCCTTCCTACTGAATACTGATAAGCAGACAAGTCTCCAAAGATTAATTTTAAAAGAAAAATAATCAATCCAACTTCAGTTGTGGAGGTTCACAAATCACAAGCCATGCATAGATAGTCAAGTTTATTTTGTATGTAATACAAATAAACAAGATCATAATGCTTGCAAGCATTATTTTATTGATACTAGTTTTCTCCGCAAGTTCATCTTACATACTCTCACGATTCAATATGACTCCTGGCTCTACTAGAGAATTTGGCAAACAAAGCATGCAGCAAATTGCTGCATGATCTTACACTGGAGTCAACCCGACCACGCCTGCAGAGACATAACAACAATGTTAAGGATGTGAATTTTCAATTTAATAAAATCTCTTCAAAATGGACAAACAAGAATCATAGAGCACAAATTGATTAGGGTAAATACTAGCGCAGCAGTATGGGCACGTAAAAGCAAGGCAGAGAACAAGAAAATGCCCAATATCTTTAGAAAGTGCAACTCGAGCTAGATCATAACCATGTGAAAGTGATTCTTCTAGTTTGACATAATTTTCCCACCGTCCAGTGTATAACGATCATCTGTCTCACTACCTTAGATGGACTAAAGAACTAAAGTTGGGTGCAGCTGTGGCTAGTTCTTAGGCAAGTCAATCCCACGAGCTTATTATTAATGCTGTGCTTTACATATGCACCTTTAAGGTAAAAGGGAATACTAGGAGCTTTGCTGGGGCCATGGCCACAATCTGCCCCTGCCTCCCCTCACCTCTGTCCATAGCTTTTACATATGTTATAATCTGTCCATTGTATAAATCAGACATTAAAGCAAACACAGGCTACTTCAGAATTATACAGATTTGAAAGTAAGAGATTTTCATTACTTCTGTGAGATATCATCCTAGTAATGAACAATGGTTCTTCTATTTAGAGATTTTCATTACTTCTGTGAGATATCATCCCATTTCAACCAAACAAATTTTTATTAACAAAATAGAAAGCATTAAGGAAGGATGACAGGTATATTCTGAGGATGCTATTTAGAGAAAAAAAGCATGGTTATTAGTCATCCGAAAGTAGCTTGAGATTTATTTTTCAGCGAAGGACAGGAAAGACTCAATGGAGGGAAAGCACACAAATTTGTTATACTCTTTAAGTGTCCACGGATTCCAAATAACCATCACAATGTAAAGATTCTCCATGGTTTAATTCAATGTGAGACCCAAAAGATATCTGTCTATCACACTAGTACTAAATACTACAGAATTAATTGTAGTTCATTGATGACTTTTCATTCTCCCTTCTACTTTCATTCTAGTGAAAAGGGTGAAAAGTAAAAGATCAAAGAAGATTCATGACTGATCCCTCTTCCTCCATTTCTCAATCTTACTTTTACTATCAAAAGTGTACATACACACAGTCAAAGTACAAAATTCAACCCCAGCAAAATTCAGGTTCAAGGTTCTCGAAAATTGTCCATTCAAACAAACTTAAGGCAACTATTACTAGCTTGTTTTCCCAAAGGCATTAGTTTTAAGATAGGAGTTTAAACCAACTAGTTCAAAATCAGAAGTGGGAAGGACGAGAGTAAACACTCACTATATTCCCAGCAGCAGTAGGTGACCTATAACATAGGCAACTCAAACTTGTCTAAATAGGACGTTATGCTTAGATTATTTAAGTCAACAACTGAAGGAAGTTGACAAATTTTATTTCTCAGCAGCATTATTGATTGTAAATCATCAAAATATACTCTATTTTACAAAGTACAATCAACGAACTAATAAAAAGAAAGATATTTGAAGCAGGTACACAGAAAAAAATAGGCAGAGAGGAATTTGTGCATACCACATGCCAGTCTTCCACCTGCATTACCGGTGGTTAGACTAAGTTCATGCCCACCTACAATGCAAAACCAAATGGGAGTGAGCAGAATAATAATATCAAACAAACAATAGAGCATCAGAGGACTAATTAACACAATATTCTAATTTCAATAATTGAAATAAATTCCCACTACTTGGAATCAAGCATGTCTTTTCCGCCCTTTATTTATAGTAATACAAGTTTGTGCTCGAGGTAAAAGACTGAGTTCATAAGTGAAACAATGATTGCTTTCAATTTCCAAGTGATTCTACATAACCATACGAGCATTAACTAACATCTCAGAATTGTGCAGGCATTGATGAAACTTTCAGAAACAAGAGGAATTGATAAATGTTAAATCGCAAGATAAGTTCACCATTGTAAGCACCTACCTTTTCCAAGGTCATCCTCAAGTTCATGAACCACAAAGGCTCTTCCAACTACTGTGTTTGGACCACTCAGTGGTATCTACACATTTTAGGCAAAAAGTAATCAAATGTTATCAAGGTGAGTGAAGGTCTGGCACAGTATCATGAACCAATTCATCATGCATAAACTGAAAAAATTACAACACACATATATGAAGAAAACAAAATCAAGAATCAAAAAGTACCTGATTGTCCACAATTGTTGCCTCTGCCACACCTGTGTTGCAAAAAGTAAACAGATTAACTTTTACCGGTTCAAGGAAAGGTACTACAATGAAAGTGAGGATGATAAAGAAGGTGTCTCACCTTCAGCATTAGCAACTATGTTTCCCAGGTCACCCGCATGACGGATTTCATCTTCAGGAGCACCGTGTGTCTTGTTGTTAGGATTGAAATGTGCTCCTACAATGGAAGGGTAAAAGATATCCCCCGAACCACAAAAGAAAAAGGGAAAGAAAAGAAAAATCAAGGTAAAAGCACCATGCAACAATCCGGATTATGATTTCATCAGCTAAATATAATAAAAATCAATATTGTAAATGTTTAAGAGTAAATTGCAGTTAGGGATTACCTGTTGAAATGCACCCATTTGTTGTATCACCATACTCATGCTGCATAAGAATAAAATACAACAGTAAAATCTCATATTTTAGGAAACTTCACAATATTCAAAGACACAGTTCACAAAAGTTAAAGCTGTATGTACTCACGAGGTGAAACCCATGAGGCCCAGGAGTAAGCCCAGTAACACGAACATTCACAGTTGTAGGACCTAGTTGCAAAAGAGTTCAGTAAACAGATAAAATCAGTGAAAGTACACTGAGTACAACATACCAAGCTTTTCATTACATTTGTGTTGCTTACAACTCAAGAAAACACTAAATTGATTCAATCAATATCTTGGAAAAACAAAAGAAAATAAATAAAGTGTTGGCAACAAATCCAACAAATAAGATATCAAATTAAATGGAAGAACTATTTCATAGAAACTAGTATAATGCACAGCCAGAAGAAGTTCCTGTGATGACTATCATGTTCATGTTTCCAAATCCTACAGATATTATCCATTTTCACCGCAATTGGAAGTGCTTCTGCTAAAATCACTTTTGAATAGTCAAAACACTTTTCTAGATATTTTCCACAGTGGCTAAAATACCTTCCGGAGTGCTTTTAGACAGTCAGTTAATAGGCAATTTTTCAAAATGTACATTTTGGGTAAGATTAATGCTTTAAGTGCCCTTCAGAGAAACACTTGACCGATGCTTTCCAAAAGAAAGAAACTTTGAAGCGCACTAATCAAATGCTCATACACATAAGCCCATTCAAGTTCCAAACACACCCTTTTCATATAATCAGTTATATAGCACTCAAACAATGAGTTATGTTGAACAATAATCTTCAGGATTCACGCTAAAACTTACTCCGCCACCGAGACCAAAAGCGAAAGAATTTAGAATGCAAATGCAAAGTTGATTGTTTAATAATTATGAATTTATCTGATTCCAGATACCTCTCAATACTCTCTAACTTCACTTTCCCATATTGAATTCCCCACTAAACAATAACCCAGAAAAGAAAAAGAATACGAAATCCAAATTAAAAGGCAAACAAAAAGAACAAAACAGAACAACACAAACCTTCATTCTCCTGGGTCAAAGTCACAACCCCTTCAACCTTGGAAGTCCCTTTAAGAACAGCGACCGCTTTCTTGGTGGCAGCGACGATAGTAAGCGGCTTCTTGGAGGCGACAGCCGCGAGAGATAAGTTGAGACGAGAAGGTAGTTTGAGAGAGACGCCGTGAAATGAAGAGTTAAGAACAGGAGAAGAGTGCGAAGGATTGGCATTAGGATTGGCATTAGGATTAGGGAATGCAGGGAGGAGAGGGTAAGAATAAGATGGAGGGGCTAGGAGAAGTGTGTGCGCTGCCATTGCTGCTATCGCAGCTTGCATCGAGAGAGGGAGAGGGAGAGAGAGAGAGAGAGCAGATTATGTGTATGTGCTGTGATAACGCGATTGCGTTTTGGTGGCTAATTCCAACTCTGTGAAGTGGTACTCCTACTAGCTCTAATGAACCCAAAAATTACCCGAATAAAGGGCATGAAGAGAAAGGGAAAATAAAATAATTTTTTGTTTTATATTCTCTCTAAAATTTGACAGCAACCACCAATAAATAATATACATTAGTAAATATAGTTTGAAATATTATCCGTTAGATAGTATCTTTTAAAAAATGATCACTTACCATTCTTACCCTTATCCTTCCATTTAATGGGTTTACGTATAATTATTTATTTACACTTTGTAAACATTAATTTTATTTTTTATGTTTTTAATTAAATTTAAAAAAAAAAAGACAAACCCTAATTTAGGTTGTAAAATGTGAATTAATATATTTAAATTTATAAAATTATGTTAAATTAAGATAAAAGAAATTAATATATATTTCTTATGTTTGAGGAAATAGACAAATGTCTCGGGATATTTAAAAAAATATATATATTTCTTAAGTTTAAACAAATAAAAGGATATTCTTTGATTTTTATTTCTATTAGTTTACATATTAAATTATTATTATTTATATCTCTAAACTTTTAAATAATAATAAATTAAAAAATAATTATTTTAGCTATAACAATTTAATTTTTATTTTAATATTTTTTACAATGTATTAAAGATTAAATTTTTAATTTATTATTTCAATAAAAAATTTAGAAAAAAATATTATTATTAAAAAAATTCTAACAATTAGTTAGATCAACTTGATATGTTAAAATATTTTTTACCCTCTTTTTGACTTTTTAGTAATAATTTGATATTTAATTATCAAACAAATTTTGAAATATTTTATTTTATATACAATATATTTATTTAAAAGATTATATTAAGTTCTTATATTTTTAATAGAAATTATGAAAATATAAATAAAAATATAAAAAGAAGAGAATTTGATGTTATTTGTTAATAGAATTAGTAATTAAATATATTTTACATTATTGTTAAATAATATACTTTTATTTTAATTAAAATATAAAAAAGAGAATTTTTATTATTTTTATTTATGATATATACATACACACACATATATAACATGTATTTATTTATTTATATTTTTAAAATAAAATAAAATAAATTTAACATAATTTTTAAACAGATATATTATATATAAAAATAAAATGTTAAAAAATATTTCATTTAAAATTTTTTGATAATTAAATATCAAATTTATTATTGAAAAAGTAAAATAAGAAGATTAAATTATTTTAGTATGTGGGTTTGATATAACTCATTATTAGAATTTTTTAATAATATTATTTTTTTCTTAATTTTTTATTGAAGTAATAATTAAAAAATTGGTTATTCCTTAGTATATTATGGAAAATATTAAAATAAAGACTAAATTGTTATAGTTAAAAAAAGTATATAGTAAAAATATTAAACTAGGGACTAAATTGTTATAATTAAATAAGAATTTTTATTAATTTATTATTATTCAAAACTTTAGGGATATAAATTATAATAATCTAATCGAAATGAAAAGGGAGAATGTCCGATAGCCCTTCCTTATTTGGCCTAATATCCAGATATCCTTTTGTTGAATTATTAATACCCTAAGTCCTCATTGATGTTATCTCCGTTAGTTAAAAGTGTTAAACTTCAAAGACAACGTGTTTATCATTTACCTCTTACTTATCAACTACACCTACAAAATCAGTGGTCTACTTATACTTATCTTGGGATAAAAAAAGGACGGTGAAATTTATGAAGCAATATAGGAAGAAATATTGCTTCGATGACTTTACTTTTTTCGCTAAACTCTTTATATATTATAACTCTATTAAATTTAATTAAATAAGTCTTAACTAAACAAATAAATTAATGAATGAATAAACAATATGAGCAGTAATATTTTTATTTTCTTCTTTTTGGATTCTGAAACTAATTTTGCCATCGAGTTTTTAAAGAGAAAATGCCCCTGACCCCTTTAGAGTTTGACATAATTACCTAATTTCCCCCATTGTTTCAAAAATACCCTGGACACCTCTAGGGTTAGCTTTATCTCAGTTAAAAAAAGGATCTTTGAGGGCACAATTGTTTTTTGTCATATTTAGAGTGTAAAGAAATATTGAATTATACCATGAGTTAACAACTAATCCCATTGTAATATAGAAAAAGGATGTACTTTTGGGGTTTTTTCTTTTAACTTTTTTACGAAGAAAAAACACAAACATTTTTATTCTCGTTAGCTTCATCTTAGTGCCAGAAAATCCTACTTCTAAAGACATGATCATGACTTGTAAAGTGTGATAGATTACTCCAGTATTTCTCTATATGTTGTACACCATAGCAATCTTTTATGAAGATGAAAAATCAAAAAGCGAGAAACAGGGAAACCTAAACAGTGAACGGTCATATTTAACGGTAAGTGATATGCTTGATATCTTGTATAACAATGGTATTGTTAAGTTGTAATATATGTTGTGAATAAGGAAAAATATCGGTTCGAGTAAATTGGAAAATGAGTTTTTTTGTATGGAAAATAGGTTTCTTTGGTGCAAAAAATGAATATGGCTTGTTTGTTTGGAGTGAAAAATAGGTTTGTTTGGTATGGATGAATGATTTTTGTTTGGAGTAGAAAATGAATGATGCTTGCTTTTGTTAGAAATGGGTATGGTCTTGTGTAGCGAAGAAGAAAATAGGTTTCATTGTTGATGGCAATAGAGATGTAGAAGGTTTTTATTTGTGTTTGAAAATGGCTTTTGTTGTAATTTTGGTTCATTTCTGTTAAGAAAAAGGCAATGTTTTTATGTCAGTTAATGACTATTAAAATGGGTATTGCATTGAATAGCTATTGTCATTACCTTTTTCGTATGAATTCATATTGTCCTTTAAGTACTATGTTATCGTTTTGTGCAATATAAAATAATGTTGCTTTGTAGGGTTCATGTGTTGAGTAAATTGGTGTTGAGTTACGGATTAATTATTGACATTTGCTTTCATTTTCTTAATGTGGATAGTTTGAAGAACCAAGACAAGCCCTGATCATCTTGATTATCCTCACCAACAAACCTCTCACGAACATTATCACCAGCAAACAAGCTCTGATGATGACCTGCAAACCTCCCCTGACCACTATTCGCAACAAACCTCACATGAACCAACCAACTCGGTGGGTTTGATCATCCAATTTTACAGGTTACCCAACTTACTCCATTAGAAAGAATGTGGGAATGGCCACAAGCTTTAGTAGATTTGAAAGAGCAAATATTTACTACTGTCAACAGGATGTATAAGGCTTACATTGATCTAATTATACGAGCAAAACCAAAAGTTGAATTTGATGTTGAATCAAGTGTAAAAGCATATCAAGCAAAACCAGAAGTTGATGATGAGCATGAAGCAGGTACAGAAACATACTCTCTAGAACAATAATTTGATAATGATGAAAAGGTTGATGAAGATGATGCTAATAGCATAGATATAATTAAATGCGAATGATGAGAATGCAATCCCACCGGATTCTAAGAGTGATGAGGAAGCAATGAATGAAATTGATTCTTCTAAATATGCTGAGATACTTGATGAAGATAATATGTTGTGTGATTATGATAGCGAGGACAATGAGAACTTTGTGGCAAATGATGAAGGTCAGGAAGACGATGTGACTATGCTGCAAAGGGACTCAAGAGGAAGATTGGTTAGAAGGCGTTAGTTAAATGGCATTTAGATTAAAGTTGGCTAATTGTTTGAGATTGTGCATAAGTGTTGACATATAATGCAAGACTATGCCATTCAAAAGGGTTTTGCCATGAACAGGAAAAAAAACGAGAGTGTTAGATTCACTACTCGGTGTATAATACTTGGCTGTCCTTGGAGAAATCATGCATTGCTACTTGTTGACAAAGTTTCATTCATAATCAAGAGCGTTAATGAACCACACACATGTGGTGGCTTGTTCAAGAATCCTGAAGTTACAGGTGCATAGGTTACGAAAAGAAAAAAGTGTTCACCACCATTAAAAACAACCCCGAGATAAGCATCAATGTCATTCTTGGAGAGTTACGAAAAAGATATAGCATTGGAACTACATGAAAAAGGTTCTACATATATTGTCTTTTAACTTTGAGAAATCATATGCAACTTTACACGTTTATGCCAACATCATTCTCATGAAGAACACAGCTTTGACAGTGAAGATTCAGTATGAGTTTGTATTTAGAGAGGATTGGTTTCGAAGAATATTTGTTAGTTATAATGTTATACAGAAGGGCTTTATCTTAGGGTGTAGAAGATTTATTGGTGTCGATGGTTGCCATTTAAAGACAAGTTATGGTGGAGTGCTGCTGACAACTGTTGGTATTTTCCCATTAGCTTTTTGCTTATATAAAGGAGAGAACAAATAAAGTTGGGGTTGGTTCTTACAATTGTTTAAGGATCATATGTTCATAGAAGAAAAAATGACCATCACTAGAATGTCAAATAAATAAAAAGGGATTAATGTAGCGATTAATGACCAGCTTTCATGGTCATCAATAAATACTATGCAAGCCATATTTTTGCTAATTTCTGCAAGTTGTATTCGTATGATACATTAGGCCAATGTTCTGGATGATAGTAAGGGTAGCAAACAATGTGGATTTCGAAACTGTAATGAACTCCATCAAAGATATAAATCCAAATGCATACCAATGGCTTGTAGATAATGATCCAGAAACTTGGTCCTGCCATGCCTTTCTATTTTTTTTTTAAAACAGATCATGTTACTAATAATATTACCGAATCATGGAATGCAGTGTTGTTTGAGTATAAGAGGAAACCTATTATTGAGTTAATAGAATTCATATAGCTGAAGATGATAAAAAGGTTAATAAGAAGAAGGGAAAAATTGAGCAATAGAATACTGACTTGCCCCAACAAGTTCATAAAAAATATACATTATGAAGCAATATGGGAAGGAAATACATTAGAAAGGCAAATAGACATTAGTATTTTGGTTATTCATGTTGACCACCTAAGTTCGGCAACTCTACTTTTTTCGATAAACTCTTTACATATTCGACTTGTCTTTGGATCATGTACATAATAACCAGATGAAGTGAATAAAATGTTAAGACCAAGGTCACAAAGTCCAACAGATATAAGATTAAGTTTAAGCTTCAATGTTAAAAATATATCAAGTAAAGATAAATTTGACAAAGAGATATGACCTAAGTGGCTAACATGTATAGATGATCCATCGGCAGTTTGAATGAAAGGCAAATTAGGAGGGCAAGTTTCTGATGAAAAGATGGTAGAGTCTGAAGTCATATGATTATAACAGGTAGAGTCAAAGTACCAAAGGGATGTACCTGTAATAGTAAAGGCAAAAATTGAAGTGTTACCAGATTTTTCCAAAAGTCGTTGAAGGAGAGATTCAATATTATGAATTATAGATGATGCAGAAGCAGAAAATTGATCTGATGTAGAATTATCTTTAGTTGTAACCGCAGAGACATTCGGCGAGTATTTGGGAGGCACTTGAAGCAGTTTCTTTATATACGGACAATCTCTTTCATAATGTTAAGGCCCTATTTTATGGCAGATGAGACATCTTCTCGTTGGACATTGGAGCACATGTGCCCAGGTAAATAACAATAATGGCATATCATAGGTTATGAGGAAGTACTCTGTGGTGCTGTTGGTGTGGCAAGAACAATATTAGTACAAGGTGGATGTAGATGGAAAAGACGATTTCTTTTGAGATAAGCAGATCAATGGCTTCATCAAGAGTAGGCAAAGGTTTTTTATGAAGAAGTGAAACTCGAGTAGGTTCAAAGGTATTGAGTAGTGCCATGAGAAAAATCATCAATCTCTGTTAATTTTTGCAAGTTTTAAATTTGTTCGCATCTTGAGGGCTTTCCCAGTTAGGTTCTAATAGAGACAATTGATCCCACAAAATTTGCATTTGTGAATGGAAATCAAAAATAGATTGACTAGGTTCTTGACACATTTAATGAAATTTGATATTGATGGGATGAATCTGTGGCAGTATATCTATGAGTGAGAAAATCCCAAGTTTTTTTTGCTATTACAAACCTTCCCATTTGAATATGAATAGATGAAATGGATGTGATGCGAAACCATGTGAGGATTTGATGCTTTTTACTGTCCTTTCTTCAAGTTGATCTTTAAATTTATCATTTATTTCATTATTTTTCTTGGTGGGCTGAATGATCTCACCAGTGATATATTTCCAAAGTTGTTGCTTTTTAAGAAAACTTGTCATTGCTTAAGCCTATAATGTATAATTGTGTCTGTCTAGCTGAATTTGAATAGATTGAGAAGCCACTAATTTTTTCATGATGTGACAAAGCCAAATACCAAAGCAGACAGTAAAGAGATAAAATTGATAGTGATCAGGATAATGATTGATCAATTCAAACTACTCATTGAATGATGAATTGATCGGAGGCAATGATAATGTTCTATTTGCTGAAAACGTAGTGAGTTGACAGCCACAAGAATGTTACTGCCTTAAAGTCGAATTTTTCAATCCGCAATCAATCAAGATGAATGAAGATTACATAACACAAGGTCAAAGAATTCTGAGTCAATCGGAGACAACTGTGAGCAAGAATGCACTGGTGATCAGCGAGATCGAAGCTTGCTTTGTCCAAAATTTGGATGTTTCAATCAAGGCAATCGACGGCGAGGGAGGGCGATTGGAGGTAAGATTTGTAGTGGTCGGCATATTCTGATGGAAGAGGAACCGGCGGTGATGCAAAAAAAGGCCGAAATGGAGGCAAGTGACTGATGCGCGGCGGACAACAGAGGTGCGCATAATGCATGCCTTGGTGCTGGAAATCCAAAAAAAAAAAGCGTTAAACGACCGAAGACTGAGAAGTAAGGTAGAATTTTGGAAAACCAAGTTCTACAAGCAAGGCTCTGATACCATGATACGAGAAAGAAAATTGAAGAAATGTGTTTTGCATTTGTTGTCTCAATTTGTACAATTTACATGTATTTATAGTTTACAATACTAATAAATAAAATACACACATTCTGATACCCACCCGACACACATAACTTATTTCATACTTACCCATGATTTTATCCACCAAAGCATATAATAATGCAAAGGAAAATAATAAACAATGTAAATGAGACAAATAATGTTCTAACACCAACAATTTTGAAAATATTTCGATGGTGATCTCCCATGAAATACGAATGTTATTTCTCATGATGATGATGATGATGACAATGTTGGCTTCTAGCTATTGGCGGTGATCGGCGGTAGCTGGTAAAGGGAATAAAATATAGGTCAATTGATTTGTTTATTATATTTATAATAAAAACAAATTTCGTATAAATTAAAATTCTTCTTAAATAAGGAAATTCATTACTACTTAATTAAGGTCAAAATAATTAACATTGATGATGAAAGATCAAAGCAAAGGGCGGACCACTAAACAAAATACTCCATATTTCACCTTCATAAGACACGTTGACGGAGGATTCAATCTGATTGTAAAAAAATTTCACTACACACATCCACAAGTTAGAAAAGTACACTTATCGTTTCCTGAATAGATCCCACGAGCATTCTTCTAAATACGATTGATCTAATACAAACAGCCATTAATATAGTACCTTACGATGAGCAAGAATCAATTCAAGATTGACAAATAAATAAGTTAATAAATCGGGTGTGCTTTAGCCCTGATTACTTAATTTCTTATAGAAAGAAAAAGATCTTCGTCTTACTTCTTTGATTGAAGTGCATGCTAAAAATAAATACTCTTGTAATTTTACACTTTTTTTTTTTGTTTTAGGAAAACGAAATTCTGTTAGTGTTCTAGTTACCATCTAAATTAATAAAAACTTTGCATTTAATTTGATTGTTTTTGTTTCTTTTTAAAAAAATAGTCTTTAATTAATTAATTTTAATAGGTATTGCGCTTGTTTTTCATTCCTAGACATTTTCTACACTTTAATAAAGTAGAAACAAGTTGAACTAAAAAATTAATTAATTAGGCAAATTATGAAACAATTTTTATATTTTGGATCACAAATTTATTGAATTATATCTATTTTTTGTTATAAAATAATATTTAACTAATAAAAATTTTAATAGTTGTTTGTTTTTGCATGTTTGTGGGTTGGAATTTCATTTTCCTACAGTAGATTGAATTTCTTTACATTGTGAATTCAATTGGTGGAATTTCTTTACATTGTGAATTTCCTTGCTTCAAAGAACATTATACTTTGATACCAACTTTATGATATTTTTAATTCTATAAAATTTTTGATGGAGTTTCTTCTATAATGCAAACATATGTCAAATTTATAAATTTGCAAAGTTTAAAATTTTATTTTAATCCTCTCAATTGAAATTCAACAATTCAACACCAACTATTTCATTTCATTTTCCAAGAAATACACTAACATTAACATCCATAACACTTAAATTCTAACTATATAGTTATACTATAGCTATACAATATATATTTATTTAATCGTATTCATAGAGCTACAAGTATCTATTCAGTATCTAAGGTCCCAAAATACGAAATCATCCTCCTGGAGTATCAACTGTCCTTTAACTATCATTTCTCCATCTTTAAGTAAACTTGAAAAGTAAATGATGTTTAATCAATATTAAATAATATAAAATATTCTAAGTATATATGATATTATTTAGGGATATTGTGTTTTACCCATATTTGAGAAAAGCAATGTACCCCCTAAATTTTAGAGAAAGTCTAAGATATCCCTTAGGGTTATTATTTATATTTTAATTTGACTATTTTACCTCTTTACTATTAAAAATATCTAACATAATTATATTTTTTTATTTTTTATTTTATAATAATCAATATAATCTTATTGTAATATTTAAATTTAAAAATTATAATAATATTTTAATCCTTAATTATTTATTTTCTTCAAATTCTATAATAAAATATTTATAATATATAATTATATATAATTTTTAAAATATATCATATTATATTTAAAAAATTATGTATAATTAATATATAGATTTTTTTATAACATAAAATTTATTGTGAAAATTTCTTAAAGTTTTACATAATTATAATAATTTGGACAAGATTAATTATACATAATTTTTAAAATAAATTATTTTAATAATATAATAATTTTTAGAAAATATATAATTAAATATTATATAAATTTGATAATAAATTTAAAAGAAAAAAATAATTAAAAGTTAAAATATTATTATAGCTTTTAAATTGAAATATGAGAATAATGTTATATTAGTTATTACAAAATAAAGATAATATAATTATTTAGATATTTTTAATAGTAGAGGAGTAAATAAGTTAAATTAAGATGTAAATAATAACTCTAGGGCATATCTTAGACTTTCTCCAAAATCTAAGGGGGTATGTTGTTTTTCTCAAAAGTAAGGGGGGTTTATCACATTTCTTCAAAAGTGAGGGGGGTAAAGCACAATATCCCTATTATTTATTTGTCTATGTTTAATTATTTTGTAGTGTCATTGTAAAAGTTTTCTTCTACTCATCATTTCTAAGAGAAAAAAACTAGAAAAGCCAACAATGTATCTTCATGGTACCAACATCTTTCCCAAAAATGGCCAAATATTGTAGCTTTACATTGTCAAAACTAAAAAATTTAAAAAGACAAAACACTTGTATCTCTGTAGTGTCACTATCTTACCTAAAAGGGCCAAATGTTATAGTTTCATGCTACCAAAAGCTAGAAAGTCTAAAAGAACAGATACTTGTACCTCCACTAGAATCCAATCCATTAAAAAACGGATTGGATCAAGCGGATTGATCAGATCAAATTGAATTTTGAACACCCCTATTTGCCATCCCTAATCATGATTTTCTTATTTGTAATTGGTGCAACTAAATAAGAAAATTTAGATATCATACTCATTTCCTACTAATATATTAGTATTATCGGTTAAGTATGAAGTGTATATTTTGAAACATAACAAATTTTACATGTAACTTTAAGTTTAAATTTGCAACAAAAATATGTTTGTATTTATAATCTTGTGATGTTATTACTATTAAATTTCAGGTTATAAATATCACTTAAAGTGGTAAGAACTTGTGTTATCTATTTAGAAGGCATAAGCTCAAGTTCTTTTATAGATATCAAGACTCTCCCACATAATAATGCTTAAAACATTTTATAATAAAGGTAAAAATCTTATAAAAGAATTGCGAATATACACCTTGGGATCTTTATTGTACAGTTAAGAATTAACCAAAATAATTATATATATTAAGTTTGTCAAGACTCAAGGGTAGAGGTGACAATTCGAATAAACGAATCGAATTTGGGCTAACATAGATACAATTTGTTTAATATTTATTTGACACGAATACAATTATTTATTACAAGTATCAATTTGTTGAAAGGTTCTTGAATCCCTGACAAATCAATTTGTTTTGGTCAGATTTTTCCTTATTTATTTAGGTATATATTTTTTGTGTAAATGTAGAGTTAATTGCTACCTAGAAATTAGTGCGTAATTATTCTCTTTAATTCCTTTTCTTGCTTAGTTTTTTGTATTCTCTATATTAGACTGTATACAGTTACATCCTAAGATTAATGAGAATTATTCCATAAACCCGTCTTTACTTATTTGTTCATGATATTAGAGCCAAGTGCTCTTTCTGACCGCTTCTCTTTTTTTTTCCTTCTCCTATACAATCTATCATGTCTAACTGATCTTTTGAAACCACAATCACATAAAAAAATCCATAACCAAAAATTTCTCATTCTGAATCTCATTCTATTCATATTAAAACTATTCGGTTAAATGAAGGGAATTATTAAAGATGGTCTCAATCGGTTATAATGTATATTAGGGGAAGAAGGAAGATTGGTTATCTTACTGGAGTTATTAAGGCTCCTGAAAAAATCGATTCCTCTTATAGTGTTTGGGATGTTGAAAACTCTATGATTATGGTGTGGTTAGTCAACTTTATGGATGAAGAAATTAGTGAAAATTATATGTGTTATTCTACTTCAAAAGAACTTTAGGACAATATGAGTCAGATGTACTCTAACTACAGAAATCAGTCCTATATCTGTGAGTTGCAGCTTGCTCTTAGAAGTAACCATCAAAGAGATGACTGTGTAACAAAATACTTCAATACTCTTAAGAGATTGTGACAAGATTTAGATTTATTCAACGACTACGAATGGAAGAGCACGAAAGACTTTAAACACCACAAGCAAACTATTGACAATGAGCAAATCTTTAAGTTCCTAACTGAGCTCAATGTTCAATTTGATGAGGTGAGAGGGAGAATTGTTGGGAGAAAGCCACTTCCTACTATTGAGAAAGTTTTCTCTTAATTAAAGAGAAAAGAAAGTTGTCATGATGTTATGCTAGGGAAAAAGAACTCTATTGTCTCTGTGGAAAAGCCTGCTCTTGTTTTAGCAATGCTAATGTTGCCCATTCCTTCAATCAACAGCAGCAAAAACTTTGAGTATGGTGTGATTACTATAATAAACCATGCCATACGTAGGAGCCTTGCTGGAAACTCCATGACAAGCCAACAGACTGAAAAAGTAACAAAAGCCGTGATAAAAATAGTCGTGCACTCCCTTCTGCTAATAAAGTGAAGAATCTAGAGAAAAAACTCATAAAGGAGCAAATTAATAGTTGTTGACTTCTAATCCTCCACCCAGTATTCTTAGCAATTCACTAGCCTAAACAAGTAGTATCATTAATGCTTTCTTTAGTTACTTAACTACTGCACCATAGATTATTAATTTAGGTGCCTCTGATCCTATGACTAGCATTTCTAGTTTATTTCACTCATATTGTCCTTGCTTTGGTAACAAAAAAGTAAGAATTGCTAATGGAAGCTTATCTTTCATAGCTGGGAAAGGATCAATAAAACTCTTTAAAACCATTGAGCTTAAAAATGTGCTACATGTCCCTAAACTTGCTTGTAATATGTTATCTATCAGTAAATTAGCCAAGGAATTTAATTATTGTGTTGTTTTTTTTATTCTCGTTGTGAATTCCAAGACAGAAACTTAGGGATGATGATTGGTAGTGCTAGTTTGCGATAAAGTCTTTACTATTTTAATGACTATTTTTCTAGCAATAAACAAGTTCAAGGTTTGAGTAGTAGTATCAGTTCAAACATTGCTAGGGATTAAATAATGCTTTGGCACCTTAGACTAGGACATCCTAGCTTTCCTTATTTGAACTATATGTTTTTAAGTTTATTTAAAAATGTTGATTGTACTACTTTTCAATGTGAAAGTTGTTATTTATCAAAAAGTCATCGAGTTTCACATAAAGCACTTACTTACTGTGCCTCAAAACATTTTTATTTAATTCATAGTGACGTTTAGGGACCCTCAAACGTCACTACTTTAACTAAAAAAAATGGTTTGTGACATTCATAGATGATCAAACACAACTTTCTTGGGTTTACTTGATGAGAGAAAAATGTGGAGCTAAAAGATTATTCAAAGATTTGTATAACATGGTTGAAAATCAATTTCAAACAAAAATAAGCCTTCTCCATACAAATAATGGTACTAAATATTTTAACAATTGTCTACAGGTTTTTTGTAAGGAAAAAAGTATTATTCACATATCTATTTGTCATGATACTCCACAATAAAATAGAATTGAAAAAAACCGTCATTTACTTGAAATTAGTAGGGCAATCATATTCTTTATGAATGTTCCTAAATATTTGTGGGGTGATGCTATTCTAACAGCATATTATTTGATTAATATGATGCCTACTCGTGTTTTAAACTATCAATCACCTTTAGAATGCTTTAGACTTATATATCTCTCTAGTAGGATTACTTCAAATATTCAATTAAGAATCTTTGAGTGCACCGTATTTGTTCACATACCTGACCATCTTAGATCTAAATTGGATCCTAGATTTGAAAGATGTGTTTTCTTGGGCTATACTCTTAATAAAAAAGGCTACAAATATTTTAATCCTCAAACAAAAAAATTTCATGTTAATATGGATGTTATATTTTTCAAAAATCAATCTTTTTTTGCCGAAATTCTCTCTAGGGGAGAAAAAAGGATAGTAAAGATCAATTTTGACATATTTCTACACCTATGCCCAATATATTTTTCCCTAGCCATACTTTAGCTCAAACTCAGAAAACTAATATTTTAAATAATGAAAACTTAAAAAACCTAAACTGCAGGAGTCAAGTATTAATATACCAGAGACATGGGGAGAAATACTACAAGATAAAATTCTACTAGCAAAGCTTCATGTTTATACTCGACAAAGGTATTATCACAATAGTAAAGACCCTCTCATAAACTCGATACAACCTCAATTATCGCTTCCAAGCATTGATTCCTTAGAAAATTCGATAACATTTCTTCTCTTATACATTATAGCACTCTATTTCCAGACTTTAACTTACCCATAACATTTAAGAAAGAAACCTAAACCTGTACTAGGCATCCTATTGCTAGATATATATCTTATCAAAAGTTGTCCAGCAAACATAGAGCTTTTACGATAAAAATTTCTAAATATGAATTTCTAAAACCATAAAAGAAGCCCTAGGCCATCCAAATTGAAAGTTAACAGTTTTAGAGGAAATAAATGCATTAAAGAAGAATGATACACGGAACATTGTTGAGTTACCAAAAGAAAAAAAAATCGTGGGTTGTAAGTAGATGTTCACGGTTAAATGTAATGCTAATGGGAGTGTTGAGAGATATAAGGCAAAGCTTGTAGCAAAAAAGTTCATGCAAACTTAAGGAATTCACTATCAAGAAACCTTTGCCCCAATTGCAAAGATAAATTCTATCTGAGTCATTCTCTCATTGGTTGTACATTTTGACTGGAATCTATACCAGTTAGATGTTAAAAATGCATTTCTAAATGGGGACTAAGATTTTAAGGAAATTATGATAACAATAAAGTGTGTAAATTACAAAAGTCTTTGTATGGACTCAAACAGTCTTCAATTTCTAAAACCATAAAAGAAGCCCTAGACCATCCAAATTCGAAGTTAGCAGTTTTAGAGGAAATGAATTCATTAAAGAAGAATGATACATGGAACATTGTTGAGTTACCAAAAGAAAAAAAAAATTGTGGGTTGTAAGTGGATGTTCACGGTTAAATGTAATACTGATGGAAGTGTTAAGAGATATAAGGCAAGGCTTATAGCAAAAAGGTTCATGCAAACCTATGAATTTGACTATCAAGAAACCTTTGCCCCAACTACAAAGATAAATTCCATCTGACTCCTTCTCTCATTGGCTATACATTCTAACTAGAATCTATACCAGTTAGATGTTAAAAATGCATTTCTAAATGGGGACTAGGATTTTAAGGAAATTATGATAGCAATAAAGTGTGTAAACTACAAAAATCTTTGTGTGGACTCAAACAGTCTTCAATTTCTAAAACCATAAAAAAAGCCCTAGACCATTTAAATTCGAAGTTAGCAGTTTTAGAGGAAATAAATGCATTAAAAAAGAATGATACACGGAACATTGTTGAGTTACCAAAAGAAAAAAAAAATCGTGGGTTGTAAGTGGATGTTCACGGTTAAATGTAATGCTGATAGAAGTGTTGAGAGATATAAGGCAAAGCTTGTACCAAAAAGGTTCATGCAAACCTATGGAATACACTATCAAAAAACCTTTGCCCCAATTGCAAAGATAAATTCTATCTGAGTCCTTCTCTCATTGGCTGTACATTTTGACTGGAATTTATACCAGTTAGATGTTAGAAATACATTTCTAAATAGGGACTAGGATTTTAAGGAAATTATAATAGCAATAAAGTGTGTAAACTACAAAAGTCTTTGTGTGGACTCAAACAGTCTCCTAGAGCATGGTTTGAACGCTTTGGTAATATTGTAAAAGGACATGGTTACTCACAAACTTAGGCAGATCATACAATGTTTTATAAACATTATAGTGAAGCCAAGTTAGCCATGTTAATTGTATATATAAATGATATAATTTTGACTGACTATGATTTAGTTGAGATTTGCAGATTCAAGAAAATGCTTGCACATAATTTGAAATCAAAGACTTAGGCAACCTAAAGTATTTCTTGAGTATAGAGTTGCCAGATCAAAAGATGGGATTGTTGTGTCTCAACGCAAATATAATCTGGATTTGCTTAAAGAGACAGGTTTACTCGGATGTAATGTAGCCAAGACACCTATAGATCCTAATATGAAACTACACCCAATTAAAATTGAGGATGTGACCAATATAGATTGGTTCTAATGCCTTGTAGGTAGATTAATCTACCTTTCACATACATGTCCTGACATAGCCTTTGGAGTGAGCTTAGTCAGCCAGTTTATACATGCTTTAGGACAAGAACACTTTGAAGTAGTATACAAAATCCTTAAATATTTAAAAGGATCTCTGGGTAAAGATCTTTTGTTCAAGAAGTTTACATATATGCTGACTGGCTCGATAGTGTAACTGATAGAAGATCTACTTCTGGTTATCGCACCTTTGTTGAAGGAAATTTAGTGACTTGGCACAGTAAGAAACAAGTCGTGGTAGTAAAAAGCAATGTAGAGGCAGAATATAGAGCAGTAGCTCTAGGAATTTGTAAGGTTCTTGGATAAAAATAGCTACTATTGCAATATCACATAATTTAGTACTCCACAATCGAACTGAACATGTTGAAGTGGACAAACACTTTATAAAAGAAAATTTGAATAATGGTTTGGCCTGTATGCCTTACATTACCATAAATGCGCAGGTTACTAATATACTTGATAAGTGCGTAAAACAAGCGCTAATCATTTACTTTTAAACTTTAATTGTTTGTTTAATCCTCAAGTTTTATTTGGATTTGATATATTTTAGATGTTTTGTACAAAAAATGATAGATTTGGCCATCTAAAATGAATTTGATTTGAAAAGGATGAATTTGGCTCGAAAAAAAAGACGTTTAGGGACCTAAGCACAAGAGATATACATACTAAAATGCAACAAAATGAGGATTAAAATACAAAAATATCAAAACAAATAAACACATTCAAGATAATCAAATATAAGAGGGTCTAATTGATATTTGCCATATTTTCTACCTTTCTTGGCAGAATGAAGTGCGCGACCATGCCAAACCATGGCGTGGCCATGCACTGCATTCTGTCTAAGTGGATCAAAATGTAACAAAAAGAGGACTAAAATGCATAAATATTAAAATTAAGGGTTAAGTTCAAGTTAATCAAAACTAAGAGAGCCTAATTGTATTTACCACCTAAATTGCAATTCTAGGCAAAATCAAGTGCACGACCAAAGCACGGAGCGTTTCCTCCCCCAAATTGGACTATTTTTGGAGCCCTGAGGAGAGAAAGAAAGGGGATTTTTTTAGGTTTTTAGAGAGAGAGATAGATAGAGAGAGAGAGAGAGAGATAAGAGAGAGAGAGAGAGAGAGAGAGAGAGCTAGAGAGAGAAAAGAGAAAATCAACAAGAAGAAGAGGATTTTATCAAGAGATTTGGGATTTTTATTGACCTTATGGATTAAAGTTTTGCTCATCTAATTTTTCTTTTTCTCCTTTTTAATTAAGTCTTGAATTTAACAATATTGTGATTATTGAGATTATATTTTTAATTGTTGTTGGATTTGAACTCTATTATATGTGTGACTAGACTTATTTTCTAAGGTAATGATTTAATCTATTTAGAGCATCCAATTTCTAATGTTGTGTTGTTCAATTGATTTGAGATTGAGTATTGAGGATTTATCATGAAAATTAATACTTTTAAATACTTGGCCAATATTTGAATGAGTTGTGGATTGATAGGAATTGAGAAATGAATATCATATTTAAATCGTATAATAAATATTATAAATTACATAATAGATAGAGATATACTAATATAGTTTACGTAGTTTAATTAAGAATTATCACTAATCGTAATGCACTTCCATTTAATTAATTTCATATAGAGATATAGTGAAATTTTTAGGTGCGAAATAGGCTCAATTGATCTTGAGAGAGACAATCGAACAAATTAGGATAATTAACTAACAACATGTATTTTAAATTAAAACAATGTCAATTGAAGAATTAAATGCGATCAAATACGATAAAATCATTAGTCCTAAATCTTTCCATTTGTTGAATCTTTTAATTAATTTGTTTATCATTATATTACTTGCTTGCGATATGTGTACTAATGTTCATTAATTTACGTAACAACACTCACCAAGGGACTACCTAAGAAATAGTTCAAGAAATTGATGTGCAAACTGGCCATGAAAGATATTTTCAAACCAACTTAAGGGGAGTATTGAAAGGTTTTTGAATCTTTGGCCAAATCAAATTGATTTGGTCAGATTTTCCTTATTTAATTAGGTGTATATTTTTTGTGTAAATGTAGAATTAATTGCTACCTAGAAATCAGTGTGTAATTATCCTCTTTAATTCTTTTATTTTCTTAGTTTCTTGTAATCTCTACATTAGATTATGTACAGTTACATCCTAGAATTAATGAGAATTATTCTATAAACCTATCTCTACCTATTTGTTTATAATTCTTTTAAATCTAAATATGATCTATTTATTTAGATATGATTGGTTTATACACGATTATTTGTTTAAGACTCAATTATTTATTTATTCGTTTAGATACCATTTGCTTAAAATACAAACACAATTCGATTAACTTAATAATTATCATTGAGGTATTTAAAATATTAAAAATAACTTATTTTAATTAAACATAATATATATTTAATAATTAGATTCTTGTATTAGGAGTTGTTTATAATAAATAAATTTATATTACATAATTTTCTAAAATTTATTAAAATATATTTGTTTAAGATATAATTATTTATTTAGGACACGATTATTAATTTATTTAGACATAATTATTCGTTTATTGGTTCAAGATACGATTATTCGTTTAATTAATCTTATGTTACATAAATAATCATATCTTACAAGTCAAACATAGATATGACACAGATAATAATCATATCGATACGAATATGACACGATTATTATTTATGTTAATATTTTTAAATTTGAATTTATTTAATAATATTAAATTTATATCGAATAATCATATCCTGTTCTAAATTATCACCCCTACTCGAGGGTCAAGACAGAAGGGTCATTTTGAAGTAAGATTTAACAAAATCTGGAACTAGAAAGATAATAGGAAAATAAGGTCCAAACTGCAAAGAATTATAGAGACTTCCATTCACTTCCACGGCGAAGACTCAATAGCAAGCGAGTGCAAAACCATCCCTTACTCTTGAATGAACCCAACCCCAATCCTCAGTCTCGGTCCTCCTTTGATGGACCCGCCCAACCCTCAACCAATGCGGGTCCTGACCCGCCCACCCGTCCCTGCTCCCTCCTCGGATCCCCCGCCTTCCTCCGTTTCTACCTCGCACTCTCACCCTCACTCACAAAACGGCGTCGTTGTCGTCGGCTTTATCTCCCAAAGACCCAGCACCTCTTCCCAGCTCATCAACCGCCTCCTTGATTCGAATGTATTCGGGTCGGGTCGTTTTGACAAGACACTGTACGTAGACAAAGAGGAAGTCAAACATTGGTTTGAGTCCAGGAGAATCAGCTATCACCATGAAGAAGAAAAGGGTCTCTTGTTCTTGCAGTTTTGCTCTACCTGCTGCCCCGTACTTCGCAGCTCGAGTGAGTCTGAGTCGGGTTTCGACTCGGTCATCGAGGAGCATGAGTTCGGGGATCTTCAGGGGTTGCTTTTCATGTTCTCTGTGAGTTTTTTTCTTGCTTATAGATTCTGATTTGTTTATTTTTATTTATTTTTTGTTTATTGCGCTGTGTTCTCTTTTTTTATTATTCAATTAATGCATCAGTTATTTTTTTTTAATTTCTTTGTTAAGGAAAAACTAAATTGTCTTTGTGAATATAAGTTCATTGTTGAAAATTAAGGAAATTGAGCTGTTGGTTTTTTGTGCTATTATTCATGAACTCATGAAAATTTAGTTTGGTTAGCTCATAAGTTGTAGAAACAAATTATGCATTCATTCAATTTTCACGGGAACTGTAGTTCACTTTCGCTTCTCTTATATTATTATTATTATTATTTTTCTCTTTAGGGTGAAGATTGAGAATGCTACAAATTTTAGGTAAAATTTACAAAACTGTATATTGATCTTTGTCTGTTTGTCCACAATAATCTTATAGTGTAGATTTTAGAAATTAGACAATTAGTAACTGCTAAAATAAAATAATATTTCCAAAATCTCTAGGATCTTTTGTTTTCTAATGTTTTTATGGAATTTCGTATTCTAGTTTTGGTTGATAATACACCTGCTCCCCTTTTAAATTTCAAAATTGAGGGTGTATTTATAATTTGAATTTTCTAATAAAGCCTCTTTATGATTTGAAGCGATATTGAAAATACTGTACTGCACTGTGTTTTATTGGCATTTGGAAATGCAATTCTGTATTGTCATATTGGCCTTTTACCAGTGTCAACATAATTGAATTCCCCTGGTTTTAACTATGCAGTATGAATCCATTAAACAATTGTGTGGAAAACTATGGACTCATTCATTTGCATATGTTGGGTTTAATAGTTGTTTCTATTTTATATGAAAATGTGTGTGTTCGTTTCAGGTTATAATATTGAAAAGAACTAGATCTGTACATAGTTTTGTTATGCAAAACAGAATTTCCATTAATAATGGCAAAAGAATTTAAATAGTTTTGTTTACGCAATACAGGCATGCTTATGGCAAAAGAATTTAAATTTGTATATAGGTTATAGTTTCTTTATGTCATTGGCGTATTTTGAGTAATGGTCATAAATTTGGCATATTAACATGACTCTATGGGTTTACTGTGCTACAGAGTTTTTTTAAGAAGTTAATTTGTTGGGATTACAAATTGAAAATTTTTTATCATTCAATGTTTAGTTTTACTGCTTCTCTGTTTTATTTATTCTTTTTTTAGATATTGTATTCTATCTGCTTAGTGTCTTTGTGCGATTGAATGCTTTGGCTACCGGAGGTTAATGGGACATCTTGGAATAGTTCGTGCATTTTGAAACAAGTTGTTTTGGTTGTTCAGTTTCTGGGTTGGTGTGCTGTATTTTTAGTTTTGACAGTATTTACTCACAGTGATGACTCTAATAACTGAATTAGCAATGCAGGTCTGCCATGTAATCATATATATTCAAGAGGGTTCACGCTTTGAAACCCAAATTTTGAAAAAATTTCGAGTATTACAAGCTGCCAAAAACGCATTAACCCCATATGTAAGAACTCGATCTACACCGCCATTGCCGATTAGACCCCATTCTTCATCTCCATCACGACCTAAAATATTGGTAACCTCTTCTAGCAGTTCATCTCCAGGTAGAAGTGGTGGTATTTCAGGTCGCAATGCTTCAGCTGTCTCTCTCATGTCGGGTTTAGGTTCCTATGCCTCATTGTTTCCTGGACAGTGTACTCCTGTCACACTCTTTGTTTTTATTGATGACTTCTCTGATACGCACAATCCAAATACTATTGTGGAGGAGTCAATTGATAACTCCTCACTCAGTCAGTCTTCTAGTTTGAGTAGTTTAAATAAACCAACCTTGCCTGTGAAAGGTTCTGGTTCTGGTTCTGGTTCCGTACTCATGTTAGCACGTCCCTTGAGTAAGTCAGAAGGTAGTTTTAGGAAGAAATTGCAGTCATCTCTTGAAGCACACGTCCGCTTTTTGATTAAAAAATGTCGAACACTTTCTGGTTCTGAAAGCAGTCATGCTGGGACAAGAGGTGGGGGTGTTTTAAGTTCTGCTCCTTTGTTTTCACTTGATGCATCGAGGGCCGTTGTGTTATTAGATAGGACCACAAATCAGAGTGGTGAATCTCTGGAGTTTGCCATCAGTCTTGTTGAAGATGTCTTGAATGGAGTAGCATCCACGGATTCTCTTTTGCTAGAAAGTCATAGTCAGAATGCAAGCAAAGAAGATATTTTATTGGTGAAGGAGTTCATTTACCGGCAGTCTGATATTCTAAGAGGAAGAGGGGGATTGGCCACTAATGCCAACAGTGGCTCAGCTGCTGGTGTTGGTATGGTTGCTGTTGCTGCTGCTGCAGCTGCTGCATCAGCTGCATCTGGAAAGACACTTTCTACACCTGAACTTCCAAGTTTGGATATATGGTTATCGTCCAGTCAACTTATTCTACAAGGTGTACTCTCTGCAAAACGTGGGTGTGTAGATGAAACTGAAGTCGGCAAAAGAAAACCTCGTCAAATGAACACTGTACCACCACAGGTTGAAGGGATTATTTCAAGAGGTACAGATCCATTAGATATTGCAGTATCTCTGTTGGAAAGTGGTGGTGGACTGAACAAAAAATTTTCAACACTGTGGTGTGAAAGATCCCTTCCAGCTGCTAAGGAAATTTATTTGAAGGACTTACCTGCTTGTTATCCCACTTCACAACATGAAGCCCACATGGAAAAGGCTCTGCAAGCTTTCCACTCAATGGTCCGGGGACCGGCAGTGCCACTTTTTGCAAAAATGTTGGAGGATGAATGCAAATCTGTCTGGGAATCTGGGAGGCAACTCTGTGATGCTGTTAGTTTGACTGGAAAACCATGCATGCATCAGAGACACAATGTTGGCAATGATGAGTCACAAATAGGAACTGCAGTCAAGTCACATTCAAGTGGATATGTTTTCCTTCATGCTTGTGCTTGTGGCCGTTCAAGACGACTACTATCTGACCCTTTTGACTTTGAATCAGCAAATAAGACCCCTTGTTTTTCAGACTGTGACGAGCTCCTTCCTAAAGTTCAGTTACCAGAAGTAAGTCCTGCAGGGCCCATTCGTTCATCTTCTTGGAGTTTGATTCGTGTTGGGGGTTCTAGGTACTACGAACCTTCTAACGGTTTACTTCAGAGTGGGTTCTCTGCCACTCATAAGTTTCTTTTGAAGTGGACAATACTATTAGAGAAAAAGAAAACTTCAAATGACTTGCCAGCTAGAGCTTTGCAACAAGGTTCTGTTATTAGGTTGAGTGCTGAGTCCAAGATTGAACTTGATGCAGACCTAGACATAAAGAAGGTTGATGGCTCTCAGGTGTACACACGAGACATGAATGTAGTTGAAAATCAGAGAAAGCCCAGTGAAAACAGTAACTCTAATGTTAATAAAATCAGCTTTGGTAGAGGTATTCCCAATTTCATGATGAGAAAACCTTTTTCTGAGGTTGTTGCTGGATCAGCAGCTACAGATTCAAAATTTCCTCCTCTCCAGCAGAGGAAACAACCTTCAGCAGGGTCGGAAAAAGGTGTCAAGGAAAGTATGGAAATAGACCGTAGTGTAGAACGGACTCATGCAAATGTTGATCAAGGATCTAAAAAATCTGAAGATATTACATCTGTTCCAGAAACGTTAAATGAGATCAGCTCTAGTGGCAGAGGCGGTGACCCCTTTTTAAGGATTGGTAGTAATGTAGTTCCTGTAAACATCAATGGTGCTGAAAAGGTCAAATTGAACCCTACCTGGAAACAAGTAATAGTGTATGTTGGTTTTGAGCATGAATGCCCCCGCGGTCACCGTTTCTTATTGAATCCGGAGCACCTCAATGAACTTGGATCCTCATATTCTTTGCTTGAAGAATCTCATGCTAGTTCTTCCACAGATGCTTTGGACCACGATCTGGCAAATTCTTCAAAGCTGGGTAAGAATGGTAGTCATGGTAAAGTTCATCGAACAGCAAATGGAGTGACTGCTGCCACAGCTGTAAATAAATTGAGAGGTGTCAGAAACTCAAAGGAGATTGTGGCAAATGGTAATCTAAATAAACATGGGCTGATAAAAATTTCCCAGCCTGGGAAGGAACAAAATCATGCTGCCATTGGCGTAGTTCCTTGGCCTAATCATGTAAAAGATCTTGAAGGAGGCCTTCAGTCTATTAGCCTTGGTGATAATGGATGCGCATTTTCAATGTTGAACAGAAACTTACCAGTATACTTGAACTGCCCACACTGCAGGGTCACCAAGAATAAGAAGGATCCTCCAAAAATTAAGTTTGCTGGGACAATATCACAGCTTCAAAGGATTTTCCTGGTATGAAATGTTGCTTATAAGCCTCATATTTTATCTTAATCCTCTTGAACTCTGCATAAGGAATCTATTCATTAGAATTGAAATTAGATATATTTAGTTTCACTAGATTTAGTCTTATTAAGTATATTTCTTATTTAAGTATTATTAGTTTTTTCCTAATTTGTTAAGGGTTTTAGGTTTAAGGATTCCTAATTTATGTTGCTTCATTTTAAAGCCTATATAAAGGCACTTCTATGTACCTAGTTTGATATTCAAGTAAGATTTAGATATCACATTCCTTGATTTTACCATGTAAAATGATGGCACAATGGATTGATAGGCACTTACCCTCTTTTCTGCTTGTTCAAACTTTCATTTATTTTAGGCACATGCTTCAAGTGGATGTCAAATGAGTTCAGTCCCATTGATAAGGGATTTATCATATAATTTGTGGTCTATATGTTGTCTTGTGAAGTGCTAGAATCTTAGAAAAATAATATGCCGCTTAAATACTCTCAAAATTCATATAATTGTTTTCCTTAAACTGTATTAAATGAAACTTTATACTATAGTTTTGAAAATCGTTGGCTGTGTTTATTTTCGTGTTTTAATGCTTGCTTGATCTGGTAATTTTGAAGATGATTAAACAATGTCACTTTGTATGATTCTACTAAAGTAAACCTAAATCTATAGTATTTGTTTATCTGAGCAGTTTTTTTTTTTTAAATCTTTTTGTATTGGTATATTTCATTTAGCTTCAGTAGCATTATGTAATTAATGTGTTTTTTTATAAGAAAAAGATCAATAAAATGTTCCTTTTTCTTATTTTGTCCTCTTTCACTTAGGTTGTGAAACATAATCCATGAAAACTCGACTGTGTCATCACTTGGACAGTGATGTAGATGCTTTCTGCAATCTTGGTCATCTGCATTTTCCGCTGCTTTATGCAATTATGTTTTTCATTTGATGCTATGCTCTTGTCTCAGAATCTCACTTATTGCTCATCTTTTGTCTTGCGGTTTTTCAAAGTGCAATCTCTTATGAAATGAGTAGGTGGTTCATATTTGCCATAAGGTTGCCATCTTTTCTACCATCTTATAGTTGTGGCTGCTGTACTCTAATGTGAGAAAGTAGCCCCTTATGTGACTCCTGATTTGCACAAAAGGACTGATGCTTGAGTTTAAAAGGGTGTCTGTTTCAGGAATTTATTTATGTTCAAAATTCTTGTCTCATGTAAGGAATGACAAGCTGAACCCACAAATTTTATTTTCTTAGTAGTATTATTATCATTTTTGATAAGTTCATTTGTATTGGATGCCAACACTTCAAAGTTAATAGGCTCTGCATCCTTGACCAACATTCTGAATTAAAAGTAAGAACACTAGAATTAAATTTTATTAACAGTTTTTTATGTGGAGTGCTCATATGTTCTATTTTTGTCCTTCTAAGTTTGGAATGTCCTCGTGAGATTACACTTTTTGGTCCTTTTAAATGTTTTTATGCCTTCACTTGCCAGTGTCTTATCTATATTTTATTGTAGGTAACACCACCGTTTCCTATTGTGCTAGCAACATGCCCAGTTGTACAATTTGAGGTATCTGTCACTCTCTTTCTCTTACAGTACACAAGCATGTACGTTATAGTTATTTGAAGTAGAAATTTATCAATTATTGAAGATCTCAAAGCAATACTTATATATGTCGGTTATTTAGTCATCCCCCTTTCCCCCCACTTTGTGTCTAGAGTTAAATCATTGTGCTTAGTAATTTGGAGCTGGCTGAAATTCTTTAGAGGTCTTTGATCAACATTTACATTGTCTTTTTATTTTATGTTGAAGATGAAAGAATGAAAATCATAAAAATTAATTATCTTCAAATTAGTTGGCTGGTATTACTCCCTTTGACCATTTTGGAAATAGATAGAATAGATTCCATCTTGGATCTAACAATTATGTTGCTTGTTTTTTTTTCCAAATAATGAAATTTGAAGGGGAAAAAAATAGTAAAATACTATTAGAATACATTAATGTTGGCATGGGTGCTTTTGCTCAATGTTGGTTATATTTGGTTGTAATCTTGAGCTTAATTTTGCTATTGTATGGCAATCCTTTACTTGCAGGCGTCGTGCCTGCCACCGCTAGTGCCAAGCCGTGAACAAAAGTTGCAGTTCAGCCTTGGTTGCCGAGTGATCCTGCCACCAGAGAGTTTTCTTGCACTTAGACTACCATTTGTCTATGGTGTACAACTGGAGGATGGAAGTCTGCAGTCTCTTAACCCTTTTGAACATGAACCAGAGAAAACTGCATGGATTACTAAGGGCACAACGTTGCAGGTTATGTCGAAGGGTAGCAGTAATCAGACTTATTGAACTTCATCAATATCCTCTAGAGTGATCTACATGGGTACATACATATCTATCTGAGCTTGCAGAGGCAGATTTGTCTGATCAGCTCCATCTGAATTCAGGTGGGATTTGGCTGTTTAAATAATGTTTTGAGCAGTGGTTACTCCTGTAATTTTGTTTTGATTGTTTATGATGCCTTGATACTTTTCCTACTTATCTCCCTGGCTCCAGTACTTTTTTCTCCAAAATTTCTTCATTTCGGCTAATATTTTTGTGCAAAAATGTGCAGTGCAACTACAGAACATAGGCATGAAGATGAATGCAAGTAAAAATTTGACGACTGCTTTCTTAGAGCCAAAATATGGCAGATAATAGGGTATATGGCCCTAATTGGAGCTGATAGCAGAAAATCTTTTCAGTTACCTGATCCCAGATGGTTGGAATCATAATGGTGTTGAGTTGATGTTGAGCTTCATGGAGGTCACACTATTCATAATATTCTGAAGTTAGAAGTAGAAACTCGTGGGATGTATATGAGGCAGACATACCTTTTCTTTATTGACATTATTCGCAAGTCATAACTTGTAGCTGAATGATTTAGATGTGGATATCATAATGATGCATACGGCAATTGGAGAGCTATGACCAAGGGCAGGGAAAAGTATTTAAGCAAGCTCACCTGCTATCAGGTATTATCTTCTAGTCACTGTCTCCTTAGGGATTTTCACCATGTGCTAAGCATAATGCCAGGGAAGGATGGCAAGTTACCGAAGTGATTAGCTGATTAGTTGTCAACTTCTATTCTAGCTCTAGGTTAACTCTTCCATCATGAATTACTGGGTGTTTTTTAAGCCTCATTGATTCTAAAGATTTGAGTTTTTCGTTGAAAGTTTATCACTTCTGCATCCTGGTGTCCTGCTGATTCTGCATTTGATTATATTGTAATTGGCTAAGGACCTGGGACAAGGCAATGCATACACTGAATGACCTAGCTAAATGCTTGCTTGGGGATGGCTGGGAAATTTAGTGGGCAATTCAGATGGCATGGGTGAATGCTAATTATGTCAGTACGTAGTTAATGATTTGCTTAAGATCAAGCTTGTGTCTCATGTCTTCTTTACTTCACATCTGTTTTTGCTTGAGGTGAACTGAAATGCTGGGTAGAATATTGTTATCTTTCTTATTTTTAGCATTAGCTATTTCATTATTGCATATAAATATGCAGTGTTGCATCAGTTGCTTTTGCATGTGCTCTACAACTATGGTGCAGTTAAACTATGTATCTCGACTCGGAGTATGCTTTTCTTAATCCACTATTTAGGATCGGATTTTATTGTAATTTTAAGCAGGCTGTTCAGGCTTCTGCACTGGGATTGTGACTCAGGAGGTGGCAGAGCAATTTTTGAGATCTTATCTGTACACCACTCCTCGGATGCTCAACGGTTGTGGGCTATATACATGCCTGAAGTTGTGGGTTGGTGCACATCTGCTAAGTATATCATTAGCACTATGCTAGTTATAGTTAAAAGAGTTTCTAGATACAAGTGGGCAGCAATATTCATGAGCCTGTGATAGTGATATACTACTATCATCAAATTTGTATCTCATGGTGACTTCTTTCAACACCTGTTTTGGAACAGCTTATTAAGGCATTAAGTCATCCTAGCACCGAAAAGTTATGAAAAGTATTGTTAGAGTTTATTATTGTTGTGGAGCAATTATCTGTCTGCTTAAAGATTTTGTATAAATAGTAACTTTATGGAATTGACATTACCACTGGTTTTCCAATGATGTGACTTCACTAATAATTTCCCTATCTATGGTGGCATTCTACAATGGTAAATCCAAACAAGGAGGTTTGATCACCTATTAAGAAAAATATATTACATTTGTCGATCCAAAAATTTGAATAAATTATGCAAAAATGGCATAGACTGAATTGTGCATGCGTATGTCAAAAGGCCAATTTAGACACTTTCAAGAATGTCAGTAAAATGTACTGACTAAAAATGTCCAGAGTTATGAATGGAAATTTTTAAATGCAGATGTTTGCATTTTTTAAGATGATATATTTTTTTTCCCTTTTTTGAAGCAATACATTGTTTTACTGAAATATAGCATTATACGCAATAAGTCTGCATTTTATAAGTAGAAACGCTTATAATGAGGGAGGACAACTATATAAAATATGTATGTATTACAATTTGGTTTCCATTCTCTTTGGGTGAATTCATTATTAATAATTGAGCTTTCTTCTGTTAGCCCTCGGGTCCCGGCCAAGATAAAGCTTGGACTATTTTTATTTTGAGCATCAATAATAGCCTTACAAACAAGAAAGACATTTACACATTCATAAACATTAAGAAGTTTCCTCTGCGCATTGCTAAAAAACTTCAATGAGCTTATTTTAATCATGAGGTCAATTTGCAGCCAAAGAGACCGGTAAAGTTTCAGTATTAGGCCTGTCATCAGTGACTTGTGTCAATTGGTACTCTGAAGCCACCCTTCATGTTGTCGACAAACATGTATAGATAAATGCTCAGAATGCTAGGCAGATAAAGGTGTTAGCATTTCAAATCCTTGGTTCAGAAGAGCATTAGTTACCCATAACCTCAAATTAGCCAAATGCATGCTTTCTTCACTGTCTCTTACCTGTTTTTCAGAAAAGAAAGAGAGTAATTACCAAATTACTACTGAAAAACAAGAAATGCATGAAAACAGAGGAAGGAGAAGATAAGATTACATTTAAAGTAAATGATAATACAAATCTCTCAGAGATTGTGGCCAAATTGGAGTTTCGAACACTGAAGCCTGTGAAGGACTCCAAAGCCTTGTAAAGTGAAACAGCCACACCTGCCCCCTTGTTACACACTAATCTCAGGTAATACCCTCCTTCCTCCACTTGGAACAAATCCATCTGAAATAAAAAAGGAAACAACTTTTATGTGATACTAAAGTGACAATAAAAAGTTTTGAGTATATATTGCAAAATTCATAATCGATTGAACCTGCATTATCTGCTTGCGAGTAGGATAGTTGTTGCTGCGCACTTGAGTCTTCTTTGGGTATCTTTCAGCTCCTGCTAAGGATGCTTCAAGACCAGCAATCTCAGCTTTTAGTTTCTTAGCCTTCATTTGCAGCTCTTGTACATACAGTACAGCATCCCCAACAATTGAGGCTTTATCCATCTGCATATTATTCATTCAAATGCACATTTTATCAGCCAAAATTCTTATTTCCATACATAAAAGGAATAGGATTTCTTGCATATACCTTAGTTATGTTAGGAACCAAGGCACGCAATGCATAGAGTTTCTCCTTCATCCTGCCCCTCCTCTTCCTCTCAGAAATCAAAGTTCTTGATCGATCGGTCTTTGATTTTTTACTACTTCTTTTCTTGGTAGCACCAGAAGAATCTTCACCATCATCATCTTCCTCCTGATCCCCTCCCCTTCCATTTTCGCCTCCATTTAAACAACTTGAAAATGATGAGTTCAGAACAAAAGTAAGATCAGACACCATTGTATTTGCACTATCAAAGTCAAACCTATCTTCTGTGTTCGAACCAAACTGGTTATCAACCCCACATCCGCTATTCAATTTACAGTCGAAACCAGGAACTGGGTCTTCGTTTTCTCCTCGAATTAGATCAACAAACTGATCAAAGCTAGGATCGTCAATGAAGTCATGTAACTCATACTCATTATTTTGCATCATAGGGTATCCAAATGCATCCATTCTTAGCTTCTGTTTTCTTTTTCTTCTTCTTTCTTTTTTTTAAGTGAACACTGATTGAAGGTTAAACAACAGACCGATCATTCTGTTATATATAGATGAGCACTGTGTGAATGGAATCCAATCAGAATATTTCTGGTTTTAATAATATGTACAGTCACTTGCAAAAGTTGACAAAGAATTAAAGCATATATTAATAATAATGATGATAAAAACAAATTTGGAGAATATATAAATAATGAAGATTAAAAAAAGAAAAACTCTGACTCGGTGAATGAGTTTGATTTTGTCATATTGTAGATGGCCCATCTACACCATTATCTGATCCTGATGACTATAGCAAAGATTTAGATTCTTCAAGGAGAGATAATAAACGACTAATAAATTATCAAACTCTTTTTTAAGAAGATGACCACAACTCTAGTGGTTCAACTGCTTATCATCACAACTCAATTGACTCAATTGGTTTAACTGCTTATCATCACAACTCAACTGAGTTAACTGCTTAAGAGCCACCATTAGTTGAGTAAAAATAATTTTGATAAATTAAAATTTGTTTACTTTTTTAATAAAATCATCAGTTAGCCACCATTAGTTGAGTACAAATAATTTTGATAAATTAAATTTTTTTTACTTTTTAATAAAATCATCACTTCTTACTATATATTTTGAGAAATATTAATGGGAAAAAAAATTCTTTCAAAATTATTAAATTTTTAGAAATATTTTTCTCATTTATTAATATATTTTCACAATTATCTAATTGGCATCAATGCTACAAATCTAAATATATTTTTACACAAACCATTTAATGTATTCTATCAGAAATATATATACATATGCTCTTATAGCAGGTAAAAATTTACTTGTTTCTGTTTTATAAATATAATTTATTAAATTCTATGTGAATTTTTTAAGACTAATTATTTTTAAACACAATCAATAATAATTCTTTTTAAAGTTACAACGTTGTCAAATTAATCCTAAAATCTTTTGGGATTGCAGTAACAAATGAGATTTGAGGCATAAACGTAGCCGTGAGCTAATATTAGGGTTCGTTTGGAATTCTTGTTGAGATGGCTAAAAGTTATTTTAATAAGTTTAAGATAATTTGAGATATTTGATCAAATATTTTCAAAATAAAAAAGATTAGTTGTCAAAGTCAAACTTTGAAATTATTTTTCCAATTAATATTTTTATAATAACCTTAATATAACTCAAGCAAGCTGAAATATACCATTGCTTAAATTATTTAATTCCAAAATAAATGTAAAAATCATAATATTTGAAAAACTGTAATTGATTAAACATTTAATTTTTTTTAAGGAGAATAATTTTCAGTGTAGTTAGCTATGATTATCTTAAATATTACAGTGTTATTAAACCTACCATTATATCTACGACTTGTTGTTATTATAAATGTTCAAAGTTGCCCTAACCATGTACTGGAAAGTAGATTTATGATTACCAAGTAGTTGGGTGGAAAAGAACTTTGTCCTTCAATATGAGAGAGGCGTTTCAAGTCCAACAATTATTTCTACATATTATGGGTAGATTTTCCCACAAATAGTTAGAGGAGATGATCCTTTACATGATTTGAGTAAATATATCTCATATTATTGTTGGTAAATCTTTAGAGTGTGATCGTATTTCTAATATAATATCGATTGATTGTACATATAACTGTATTTAACATAGTACTACTAGACTGAACCATAGTTATCTTTAAACTATTGTTATAGACTAAAAGGTTAATTAACAGTACTACATACAATTCTTTATGATTTTCAAAATATGTGGTGCTATTCGAACTGCTAATAGAAAACAATTGGTACTGACACTTAGATGCCAAAGTATTTTTTTCAAATTCAATATAATATTTGACATGATTACGTTAATATTATTCCATGTCTTAGATGTCTATGTGTTTTTAATTAATTCAAACACCTGTGTGATTGAGCTATTAAAATATATATCTATAAAAGTTTGCAATTTCACTCTTGAAGAAGCGTGTATTGAATTAAGTTTTACGTTTAATTTCAACCTTTATTGATTTGTAAAACACACATGCATAGAGGCATGCAGTTTTTTTTGGTAGCTAGACAGAATTGATTAATGTCCCTTTAACATATATAAAGATGCATATGTCTAAAAATATTGAGATCTAAAAAGACTAACTCTTAAAAAAGATGGGAATATTTTGCATCACGAACAACAATATGTTAGACAATTAATTAAAAAATATATAAAAAAAAAAGAATTGAAATTGGGTTGGGATGTCGTATTTTCAGCGGCGTAAAAAATGCAATTCAATTAAACAATTAGTTAAGCCTAACTAAATGCAATTGTTAATTTAATGAAATGATTGTCTTGTCAAGTGGGTTAACTATATATCATATTTTTTAATTGAATGTGTGTTAGAATTATATATTATGGAGTGTACATAGCATACGAACGCATGTCCAAACGATATTCCAATCCACGCCGGTGTTAATTTAGGAAATAAGGCCTGCTTGAATCTGCTGTTAGTTTGCCGACTCATTCATTTTTGTTTTTTCTGTTTTTCTATTTCTTCTTTTTCTGGATGTTTCTCCTTGGCTCCGGAATTTTGTCCCTGAGAGAAGATATCCTCCTGTACTTGAAGATTTCAGATGTCTAATTTTATCTGTCAAAACGTTTTGGAGGATTAATTGTTGTATGTTTACTACGTTCAATCCGAGATTAATACTTTGGATATGAGCTGATTTGATAACTTCCAATATTTCAAGTGCAAGGTAGAATGCCACACAGGTCACAGCCTCAGTTGATAATTTCCAACATTTTAACTACAGTATAGAAAACCACTCACGTCACAGCCTGGGCGATAGAAGATCCCTACCGTCTAAATGGAGGGTAAAGTTCCAGTTCCACGCTTTATAAAGTGTGATACTCTTTGCTATACATAGATTTCTCTAAACCTTTATAGAATATAATTGTATAATGAAGTAAATCATTGAGAATTTCATAATCTTTTTAAGACTATAGTATTTTTCAAAATATTAACGACGGTATAAAAGTTCCCACGCATAAAATTAACATAAGAAACAGACAATTAGGGTGAAAGCCATAGATTGTTTATTAAATAATGTTCGACTAATAGTTTGTACCTGATGCATTAATTTTACTCTACAAATTTTATATTATTTTACTATTTCTTACAAAAAACCATTTTCTCAATTTCTTATCATATGTTTATAAGAAATATGGGATAGAAACAATGTTTTTATAGTAAAAGTTAATACAAGCTAGGGCTAGGTAAAATTGAGTTCGATTTGATTTTCATAAAAACTTAATCGAACTTGAAGTATAAGAATTATAAAACTATATTGACTCAAACCGAATTAGTTTGATTCGGTTATGTTGGGGTCTAAGTTCGATTCTTAGTTAGACTTCGTTTCCCGTTTAGTTTTGGATTTTTATTATTATAGGTAAATTTTATAAAAGTTCTTAAACTATATAGTAATTATATCAAATAGATAATTTTTGTCAAATTTTATAAAATTTATCTATAATTTACAAAAATATTAAAGGCCTTTTTAAAATTTTACAATCGATTTCGGTTCGAATTCAGTTTTTAACTGAACTTAAACCGAACTGAGAACTTGAAAACTGAAATTATTTTTGTAATTGAACCAAACCAAACCAAACAGCTCAGTTGGATTCAATTCAGTTGGGTATTTTTACCCAACCCTAATACAAGCTAACTTTCAAATTAATAAAGCGTGATTGAAGCCACTGAAATCCAAAAACCTAATCCTCCCTTTAAATTTGGCATGCTCAACTTCTCTCATTTAGCCAGTGAAAAATTATCCCTTTATTATTTAATCCTTACCAGAATCAAGTTAAAATTTGTATATCTCATCACAGAATCTTCATGGTATTTTAAAAACACCTATGGCATATGAAGGAATTGTTTGCGCTATTGCCTTGATTAAAATCTCTTTATCCCTGCAAGAAAAGAATTTATGTTTCTAGATCTTAATTTTATACATGACCTAAAGCTTTAGCTCATTAAAAAAGGCCCTCTTTTTTCTTCCAATTATTGATGGCAGCCCTGAATATTTCTCGTGCATTGATACAACTTGAAGGCTGAATATACCTTGATGAATTCCACTTCATTCTATGGTCCAATAGGACTAAAAAAAATGGTTGATTTCTCAAAGTTGAAGACCTGTCGTGATGCATTGACAAAGCAATAAAAAATGATCCACAACCTTATAGCTTGAGTCTAATGACTAAGCTTTCATCTGCTTCATTTAACACATGAAGACACGTGCTAATGACTATCCGTTCAGTTTTATCGATTGTCATTTCCTCTGAAAGAATGATCATCTGCTTCATTTGTTTTAAGTGTTTTCATTGTTAGGATCGGTCTTAAAAGTTAAAACTAAGAAGTGGTGTCAAACCTCATAACTTAAAATATGAGACCGATCACAAATGCCTGAGACATGACATTGAAACTCCCACCCAAGTCTTAAGAGTCAAATATTAATTCTCAATGATTAGTTATTCTTATTTGATGGTAAATCTTGGGGTCTTATCAACTTCAAGTCCAATCTAAGTGTCAAGTATTTGTTCTAAGTCTCGATCGAGAGAGAAAGACTCTCATTAGACCAACATAAAAGTATAATATCAATAACAAGTTTAGTGAAACTTCTATTAAGTTTAACATGAAAGTACAACATCAATAACAAGTTCAGTGAATAATAAGCTCAAAATATAATATAATCTAGGGGAATTAACACATACCTCCCCTGAGGTTTAAGAAATCTATATTTAGATAGAAGGTTTGAAGAATCCTACACTTACCTCCCCTTGACCGTTAGTTGACCATTAAAAGACCATTAAGATTAAGGGTATTTTTAGACATTATCATTTTTAACTTATTACATAATTAATTTCCATAAAATATTACATTATTATTCATATAACAATATCATTTTGCATAAAATGAATTAGTCTCATTTTCGATAATTTTAAAAAAATTCTGAATTTAAAATTGATATTTAAAATCTTTGTAAAATAAATATGGTATATCCATGTACTCATTTAATTAAATTATATTTCATATTATTTTTTGTTAATTGGGTGCACATACACATGAAATAAGTATAATTTTAAAATTATTATTAACTTAAAAAAATCTAGATTGTGATAAATAATAATATTAAACATATAAAAATTCTACTTATAAATTAATGTAATAGTATTATTTTGTTTACATATATCTTATATGATTTTTTATATAATTTATTTTAAAATTTCACCCTTATAACTTGAAATCTTAAATAATTAATGAACAATAATACAATATTTTATAGGAATTAAATATCTAGCAAGTTAAAAAATAATTAAATTGATCAAATATCGAAAATGCCCTTAATCCTAACGGTCTTCTAACAGTCAACTAATAGTCCAGTGGAGATAAATGTGAGTTTCTTCAAACTTTTCATCTAAGTGTAGATTTTTTAAACTTTACGGGAGATATGTATTAATTCTCCATATAATCTATAACAATAAACAATCAAAAAGATCATCAACTACATATACTGATGATCAAAAAGCAAAGGGAACAAAGCACCTCATTTGGGTTTTCTTCACCAACAAGTGATGTGCATGGATTAGACATCTAAAAGATGTCACATTTGGCTCTTTCAAATTGCCCTCCACCACCTAATAATATAATCCTTAATTTGATATTGTGATAGATCTTCTATTGAGACTAATAAATATTAAACTTGAATCTTCCATACTTGAAAACATAAAAATTTCAAATCTAAAACACATCCTTATCAAACTATACAAATAAGAAAAGAATAATTATAACCATCATAGATCAAGCTCTTTTGGGTTGGAAAAACTCACCAAAGATATAAGTGTAGGTGAAAATTTACCTTCACAATAAGTGAAAGGCCAAAAAACTGTAAGAAAAGAGAAAACCCACCACCGAAAAGAGAGGATCAAGATTTTGTAGAGGAAAGAAGAAGAAAAAACAGGGGAAAGGGTTAAAAAAGAAAAACTCTACATAGAATTTTCTAAAATTTAAAAGAGAAAAGTGACCACTCGGTTAGGGATGGCAACAAATAGGATACGGATATGGATATCTTAAAAAATGAAAGCTCTACATAGAATATTTTGGAATTTAAAAGAGAAAAGTGACCACTCGGTTAGGGATGGCAACGAATAGGATACGATATCCATATCCGTATCCTACAAAAAATTTCATATCCATATTTTATCTATATTCTCCACGAATATTTTATATCATATCCATATTCTTTTAAACAAATATATGACAATATCTATATTTTAACAGATATCCATAGGATATATCCATATTCTAATTAAAAACAATAAATTCTAAAAAAACTTTAAATTTATAATTTAATTTTAAATGTTTTATAAATTAATATATCATGTTAATAAAGTAAATTAAAATTAAAATATTTTATAAATTGATATATCATGTTAATAAATTAAATTAAAATTAAAATAGTCTTATTATTTAGTCCATGCCCATAATTATTTTATTATTATTCTACGATATAATATTAAAAGTAGTTATACAAATATGACAACCACCTCTCTAATATTAATCAAATTAATCAAAATAAAAAAAAATATTCTAAGATAACTTATCTCAAAGTAACAATGCGGACGATTTCAGACAACACATTAATTTCTTCTTGAGTGTACATTTTCTTTTTCCATGAAACTATAATCAGACAACAATATTGTGAAATAATAAAAATATCTCTTTTCTTCTTTTTAACTACTTGAAGAGTAAAAAATTAAAAAATTGAGAATCAATACCTCCATGTGTAATTCAGAGATTCCACATAACTCTAATTAACATATGAAGAATAAAAAAATGATGGCAGAGACGAGATTTGAATAAAATTTAAATGATGTGAAACAATTGAAATATCTCAATTTTTTACCTACATATATTACAACTCAATTAATTTATTACTTGAATTAAATCATCCACTTTTTCACCTAAATTTAAATTTTTACAAAAAAAAAAATCATCTAATTAGGTTACAAATTTAAATATTATTTCTAATAAAAAAATATGTAAATAACTTATTTCACAATTAACATATCATAAATATATATTTTTAATATATAATTTCCGAATAAAAATTTAGAGAAAATTGATTAAAAAGAGTATAATATATACTTACATGATTGTATATCTGGAAAAGAGCATATATTATATTATAAATTAATTAAATTTATTTTTTGAATATTATAAATATTATAAAAAGACATAATAATATATTATTGATTACATAAGACACTACATATATTCTAACAATATAATAATTAATTAATTAAATTAATAGTTTATATTAATTGTTATATTCTTTTTTTTCTTTTCATGAAGATTATAATTTTTATTTTGATAATTTAATTTAAAAAAAAAAGTAAAACAAATATCTATTTAAATATCTGTAAGATATTTTAAAATATTCGTATCTTATTCATATCTTATATAAATATTATATTTTATTACCATATCCTATCTATATCCTAATATCATAATAGGATATTAACAAAAATAGTATTCATTGTCATCCCTATACCCGGTGCTTTCTTTAAAACCATGCCAGTGAGTTTCAAATAGCCCTTAATTGCCTAGATTGAATAGCCTGCGTGGGAAAATCCAATTTACAAACTTTAACCAAGTCGGTGGCCAGAAGATGGAAAAATGTCCAAGAAAATACAATTAACAGAATATATAAAAAGGTATGACGCATGTATATTCATTATAAACACTAGAAATTCACTCTGCCCATTGCCGAAAAACAAGAATGAGCAGCTGATCATTAGGTCAATTGGTAGCTAATAAAGGCACCACTAAAGCATTACATTGGGACTTCTGTGTATGGGAATTTAAAAGCTCCTCTGTGATCACTGAAGTCCGACGGCAGTCTTGTAATATATCTGACTGAAGCCTTCGTACTGTTGAATAACATGCATGTATAGCAACTGACTCAAAAGACGTGCTAGCTACCCAGATAAAGGTGTTAGAATCTCGAACCCTTGATTCATAAGAGCACCAGTCACCCACAGCTTCAAATTTGGCAGGTGCAGGGCTTGTTCACTCTCTCTTGCCTGTTTTTCCATAACAACTGTTCTATTATTATATTACTACTAAAACACAAGGAAAGAAAAACGGAGAAAGGAGAAGATATATAGATTACTTTTAATGTAAATACTAATACAGTTCTCTCAGATTCTGTAGCCAAAGTGGTGTTCTGAACATCAAAGCTCGTCAGAGACTCCAGAGCCTTGTAAAGTGATACGGCCACACCTTCCCCTTTATTGCATACCAATTTCAAGTAAAACCCTCTTTCCTCCACTTGAATAATGTCCATCTGAAATTAATTAAACAAAAGATATGTTTAACTAATATTTAAGAGTTGGCATTTCTTACTTTGATTTTTATATAGTATTATTATCAGGATGAACCTGTAGTAATATCTTCTTGCAAATTGACTGGTTATTGCTCCGAACTTGAGTCTTTCTTGTGTTTTCAATTGATTGTTGGTATTTCTGTGAACCTGTTAAGGATGCTTCAAGTCCGGCAATCTCAGCTTTTAGTTTCTTAGCCTTCATTTGCAGGTCTTGTACATATAACACAGCATCTCCAATTATTGAGGCTTTGTCCATCTGCACATTTAACTTCACTTATCAATGTATATCTTGTATTAAATGCTCTTGCACCCATTGTGCAAGCGCAAAATTAATTAGTACATCTTTTCCTCCAGAAAGAACTAAGCAACAAACTAATTACTGAGTTTACGATCTCGCACACACCTTAGTTATGTTAGGAACAAGGGCACGCAACGCATAGAGTTTCTCCTTCATCCTGCCCCTCCTCTTTCGCTCCGAAATCAAAGTTTTCGATCGTTCAGCCTTTGATTGCCTATTATTCGTTGTGGTTGTTGTTGTTTTTGTTGTACCAGAACAGTGATCTCCATCATTATCTTCCTCTCCATCAACTCCATTCTCGTTCTCATTTAAACCCGAGAACGATGAGTTTAGAACAAAACTAAGGTCAGACATCGTTGTACTTGGGCCATTAAAACCAAACATATCATCATCTGGGGTACTTGCCGAACCAAACTGGTTGTCATCACAGCAGCCACTAATCATGTGACAATCAAAGTTAGAAAGTAGCGTGTCTTCATTCTCTCCTCGAATTCGATCAACGAATTGATCAAAGTTGGGATGATCAATGAAATCAAGTACCTCAGCGTCATTGTTCTGCACTAGAGGGGTTCCAAATGCATCCATGATTATTAATGTTTTAATGGGCAAATGTTTTTCTTTTCTTGGTGGAAGTAATCAATGATCTTAGGTCATGCTGCTATATATAGGTGAATATGTGATTTATTTGTGTGAAAGGAATCATGAATATTCGGGGCCTCACGATGCTGGCAGTAAAAATATAATTAAGTTGCCGAGGGTCGACAAAAGCTGTAGCCAAAAAAAGGACAAAAAAACAAAATATGACTTGGAACTATTCTTAGGTACATATGCGACCAAACCCATCAAATCTAATACATTAACTTTCTGATCTTGATTATATAATATAGCATTTTTTAAATTATTTGAAGAGAAACAACTACATTATGGCTTTAAACTGGTCTCATTCTTATATAAATAAGATCATCTCCATTTACTAGATGATCTACTACATTAAAATTCCAAACTCATTGAACATCACAAATAATTAAAAGGGTGAATATAGATCGAATTATATATAGCAATGCAGGAGTTCAGCCTAATTTTACAAAATATAAGATCGTAGTTAGGCCTCCTAGAAGATAGTGAAGACCATTAATAATCCAAATTTGTGGTGTGAAAGGAATCATGCTTATATAATTCTTTGCATAACATGATGTATAAGGTTCCCGATCATTGTGAATTTGTGATACGTTCTCCCCTGGATAGAGCCTATGCGATGATCAATTAATTTATTAATTCGACTAATTGAAACTTCTTCATTTATTCAACGAACTTAAAAATAATAATTATAATTAACCAAAAAAAAACACCTACTATTACAGGGTGGTCCATACCCAATAAGAAACGGTTTCCTATAAATAATTAGGCTGTCAACCTGATTTAAATTTTTCTCTTTTTAATTTTTTAGTTCTGATAGTGATACATATACAACTAATGACAGGACTACAGCCTTTCTAATTTTTAAAATTGATCACATCGTTGTCAAATTGGTGTTTCACCTCACGTTACATGAATTGGTTTATATTAAGTAATTAAGATTAATAGAAATTAATAATGCACAAGAAGTAATTGACAAAAATCAAGTCAAAGACATTGGTACATTCCATTTTCAGATTTATTATTTAATGTACACGTACGTGTTGTTGACCTACTAATTAAAGAATATCAAATTTTGTTTTTAAGTTTTAACATTCTTCATGCTGTTAGTTTGTTTATATGATCGTGTCCCTCTGTTAAGCAACAATATTAATTGTTTACAAATGGCAATAGAAGAGTAGCCAACAACTCCAATATGCAAGGTTTCTGCAATTAATTCCTTTTATTTTAAGTTGTTTCTAAAGTTTTAATTTATCTCAAATACTTCAAATAATTATTAATTAACCTATATATAGAAGTTATTATTCTTGCGACAGATATTTATATTCTAATTATGGGTTATATTTTTTAATTTATGTATACATTAAATTTGAAAAATGTAATTAAAAGTTAAAATTATTTACAAGAAAAAAAAAATAAAACAACAGTTGTATTGTACATAGCAAGACTTGTTATCTGCCATAGTATCTAAATCCTTCTCTTCTAAATTATGAATATTAGATAAATAATAATGCAACTTAAAAAACACGTACAAATAAATAAAAGCTATATTAATGTGAATTTATTATAGTTTATGATATATTTTTAAAAGTAATTAAAATTTTTAATTTATAAAATAACATTGATAAATTTTAAATTAAAATAAAAGTGGAAGAGATTTATTACAAACATTTAAAAGCAACATTTGATGAATCTTATATAATTAATAATATATATTAATTAATTAATTAGATAGGGATCTTTCTTTAAAAAAAAATTAAGAATAAGTTATGTTTTCTCATTAAGCAAAAAGTGTATTGAAATTCCCATTAAGTTAAAAAAATTCAAATAATTTAAAAATCTTTTGTTATCCCAAAATTTTGGGGAATGCTTTAGCCTTCAATAAAAACTACCAAAGAGACAAGTTTAATTTGTTTAGTCATCAGCACTCCCTTTCACCAATAATTGCTGTAGGTTGCAGCAGATGCTTGCTAACTTGCTTGCTTGACCTTCTAAGATGCATGAATCCACAGCAGATGACATCAATCAAACCAATTTAAGAACGAAATTCCAAATTCTTTAATTTCAACTCCTGGAAGATCCCACAGTACTGTGAATATACATACATAAATATCAGTTAATTTTGTTCATGATCCACCTAATCAAGCACTAGGTTAATGTCTATCCGGTGAAGGTGTATCTGTATCTGAATTAAAAATAATTAATGATAACATCAATTCCTAGTCAGATATATAAGTTATAATATTTTGTAAATGAATAGGTAACTGCATGCAAAGAATCGACGAGCATTGGTGCTATTGTTTACTGAGTCATTGTCAAAGACTTCAGGCTGAGAATTAATTTTTATGCGTGTGTTGCACGATATTATTGTATGCAACATATTAAGATGACTCAGATCCACACTTGTTATATTATTTTTATGACTCCTTGAAGCTGACAGTTTCGGACCCTTTTTCCATATTTTTTGTTCGGATGATTGGTTTTCCTAACAATCGTATCTACTTGGCTTCAGGGTTTTGTTCGAATTCATTCATTTTAGATGATGCTCTTTCCTTTAGACAAATTATGTGAAGTTCAATTCCAGACTGCTTTCTTTTTATCTTTTCTTTATGTTTCAAGCCTATTATTTTATAAATCTATTGATATGTTATTAGGAATCTGTTAAGAGTTTCTTGCTTTCTTAAAAGCAAAAAAAATACGATATAACATATATCCAATGTTGATCTTACTGGAGCAGGGAAAAAAAAAAATTGAATCGCGACTGGAGTGCATCGGCTTTATGGAGGTCACATCGCTGATATTGTTTTTGAAAACTGTTTTCATTTTAAAAATTAAATTAAAAAAAGGCTTGTAAAACGTATACGACTGTTATGTTTGATTTTGAAATTAAACCTTATTTTATTGAACCAAAAATGAATTTGAGAACATCTTTTTTATGTTTTCAGTTGTTTTCTTCGGAGAGATTACTAAAATGATGGCTCTCACAAGATGACAACATGGAGTTGATATTAAATTCAAGCCATTATTTACTTGTAATAATAAGTTTTTAAAAGTGTTACCTCACTTATCCTCCATTTTTCGTTTTAAAATACATTTTCGAAATAATGCTACCGCGTGTTCTTTTCTGAAAATACTATATTTTACTTTCAAACATCATTTTTAAAATATTATTTTGAAAACATGACCATACGTAACAATATTTTGGAGAAAATTCTCTAAACCCAAAAAGTAGAAGTCCCTTTCAAAGAAGAGCCCAATAGATGAGTGAAGCAAAGGACATTGCAGTTAAAAAAACAAGTCACTCTAAAATATAAGTACTAAAAGAGCTACTGAAAGAACTCCATATTTTCGATAAAGAAAATTGTTAATAGTTGAAGAAACATTATAGAAAATCATCAAAGCTCTCCGAAAGATCTAAGGAAAGTATAGCCTCAATTCGATGGTGACATCTGTTATCTATAGAGATAATTAATAGAGAAGAATGTATTGTAGGGCATATGATAAAGGATTTCACTCTCACCCGTTTGATTCACTACATATTATCTCCATATATGTAAAATTTCACTTTGATCTTTAGATGATAAATATGCTTTTTCAACATCAGAGGCAAACTCTTTAATAAGAAAGAAGAACGTTTGAGTTAAATTGAAGTAAAGATTAGCAAAGAAAGAAGGGATGAGACTATTTCTTTAGAATTTTATTTTATCCATTAAGATTCTGTGTCGCTATTTCTTAAGAAAAGAAATTATGCTACTGATCAAACTTTCATATAGCACGCACCGACTCACCAACTGATTCTTTTCATCCTTTTCTCATTTTAATGTTTCCTCTCGACGTTCTGATCAATTGTCATCTTCTGAATTTTTAAAAATACGTTTAAAACAGCTTACAAAATCTTCATTGAGATCTCTATAAATCTCCAAGAATCTTTAATATTTTAGAGCTAAAAAGATATAATCGATTATAGTCTAAATTTTTACTTTACTTAATCTATTGCTGTACTCTTTCTCAGTTAAAAATAAAATCTTGTATACAAACAACCATAATATTTCATTAACCCTCCCTTCCATTTTCTATAATACACCAGACCTCCCTAACTTTTCTCTCTTGATTCTTTTACACTTTACCCCTTTTGTCAAATTGATGTTAGAGGTTTTGGCTCCAGAGCGGTTAGTTTAAATTCTTTGAGAATATATATATATATATAAATCAGTAAGTGGGGACTTGGAAGTGTTATTAAAAAATTAGGGAGATAATGGGTATTCGGAAAATAAAAAATTCTTTAGAGAGAGGTAACTTGGGCCTATTAAAAAAAAGTTGAGTTTTTAGTTTATATTCGGGTTGGGAGCCCAATCTTCAAAATGTCAAACCGAGGTTTGGGCCCAGGCAGTGGCGGGCCTCGAATTATAAGTCTAGGGCCCTGCATTTTGTGGAATTGCATGTCTTTTTAAAAGTAATGAAGTTAAAGTCGGTGCCTAATTCTTCAGAATTGCTAAAACTGAAAATGTCTACCTATATATCTTAGCATATGGTAATCGTATAACTCAGACCTCATATCCTTCCCAAGTTATACCAACTGCGCACTTGCTTCTTTCTAATAAAAGCACAACGTTTCGATTTCAAACATATCTTAAATTAGCAAAAAATTAGGTAAAATTAAAGATTGATAAAACGAGCAACATAATTAAGAATAAATTAGGTAAAAAATTGCTTACTATTCCGAGATTATACTAAAACAAGTTGGCTTCAATTTCTTGGGTAAGTTATTCAGCCAGAGTTTGGGCCTTGCCTTTTATCAGCCCTTCTGGGTATTTTAACAAGCAAGATTTTATACATGAATTGGTAGATATTAAGTAGTGTAATGTGCCCATTGCTGAAAAACCGCAATGAGGCTCAGGTCAATTTGATGCTAAAAGACTCCAGGGACTCCTGTGCATGGAAATTAAAAGCTCCTCATGATCACTGAAGTCCGAATAATTAATTAGCACTTCAACGGCAATCTTCATATGTATTGTTGAATTACAGGCATATATAATTGCCTAGTAAACTCATGAAAAAGAAATGCATGCTAGGCAGATGTTAGAACGTCAAATCCTTGGTTCAGAAGAGCACCTGTCACCCACAGCTTCAAATTTGGCAAATTCATGCTTCTTTCACAATCTCGTACCTGATTTTCCAAAAAACAAACTATCAGTTACAATTACTAGTGAAAAACAAGCAATAATGAAAACAGGAAAAGGAGATCTAGATTAATTACATTCAAAGTAAATGTAAATACAAATCTCTCAGATTCTGTAGCCAAATTGGAGTTTCGAATATTGAAGCTCGTTAGGGACTCCATGGCCCTGTAAAGTGATATAGCCACACCTTCCTCTTTGTTGCTTACCAATCTCAAGTAAAACCCTCTCTCCTCCACTTGAAACATCTCCATCTGAAAACAAAATAATACACATTAATTTCTTGAGTTAATTTTGCATATAGATATTGCAAAGTATTGGACGATAATTATTGTATGGACCTGCATTATCTTCTTGGAAATTGCTGGCAGGTTGCTGCCTCTAACTTGAGTCTTCTTTGAGTTTTCAGTTGTTGCTTTATATCTTTCTGAACCTGCTAAGGATGCTTCAAGACCAGCAATCTCAGCTTTTAGCTTATTAGCCTGCATTTGAAGCTGTTGGACATACAGCACAGCATCCCCGACTATCGAGGCCTTATCCATCTGAACACGTTCCAGATGAAACTAACATCAGTTTAAAATGATTCAAGCTCTAACTAACTGCAGTTCTGTGATTTCTTACATACCTTAGTTATGTTAGGAACCAAGGAACGCAATGCATAGAGCTTCTCCTTCATCCTGCCTCTCCTCCTTCGCTCCGAAATCAAAGTTTTCGATCGATCAGGCTTCGTTTTCCTTGTACTTCTAGTTGTGCCAGAAGAATCATCTCCATCATTATCCTCATCCTCCTCCTCCTCCTGATCCCCTCCCTTGTTCATGACTCCCTCATTTAAACTAGACAACGATGTGTTAATAACAGAAGTAAGATCAGACACCATCGTACTTTCAACATAATCAAACATATCTTCCTGAGGAGTCGTGGAACCAAACTGCTGGTTATCAGCAAAACATCCATTAATGAGATCGCAATCGAAACCAGCAACCGGGTCCTGATTTTCTCCTCGAATCAGATCAATGAACTGATCAAAGTTGGGATCGTCAATGAAATCATGTAACTCAAACTCATTTACGTGCATTGTAGGGTTTCCAAACTCATCCATTTTTTATACTAGTGAGAGGTATTGTCTTGGCAACAGAGTTTGAGAAGCTCACCCGGTTATATACATACACAGAACCCTGAACAAACGAAGGTAATTTACATTATTTCTCTATGTGGATGGAATCATAGAGATTTTAATATTGCAGTTTGGATCGGTAGGAGTTTTCATGCAGTTGACCCATCTATTAATTATTGGATTGTTTAGTTAAATTAATACAAAGAAAAATTCCATGTCATATACAAATTGAAAAACTTTAAATAAATCTGTTGTTTTTGCTATATTTGTGCATCAATTTCTTTTTCTAAATCTAGCTGCCGGAAAAAGATGGAACTCAATCTATAAGAAATTTGTCAAGAATATGCGTATTTTATTTAAACACGGATTCCTTCACAATTGACAACTCTGCTTGTGTTAACATATATTAATCGTTATCCTGAGTGTGAAAAGGATCAAATGAAAAGATTCATGACATTTTAGATATGTTCTTACATAATTTATAAGAAAAAATTCAAGCGTAATATATATGAGTTTTTTACGTCTAAAATATTAAAAAAAATTGCTTATATATTATTTATACAAATACTTCTAGTTAAAAGTACATCCTAAAATCATTTTTAAGTTCAATAGTGAAATTTTTGTATGACGGTTTTAAAGAATTATTAAACATGGATTGAAGGCATGAAGCGTCTCAATACTACTTTCTAATCATAAAATTGATGTCTCTTCTAATAGAAACAAGCAACAAAGAAGACACAATCTAAATGGAGATCTAGCTAATTATATATTTAAAACGACAAGTCGTTGATTCAACAAAATTAATTTACTGCATGCACCCACCCAGAAAAATAAAATATAATAAAAAACCTCAGTTTTCACATAAGCTATCACGAAATTAATGTCTAACTTTAATTAACAATATATATATAATTGCCTTCAACTTCTTGAGCATCTCACAGAGTTAATTAAACTTGGCGGCATGTAACATCTCATCACCAGTTTGCTCATCAGAAATATATCTTTAATATAAATAAATTAATAAACCCATTTGAATGGAGCGCTAACATCTTTACGGATTTTGCATCATAAAAAAATAATTAACTTAAATTAAAAATATATATATATATTTCCAGCTGCCTGCACCCAGCAATAATTAAGAAATATTATTATTATTATTATTAATAAAAAAAAATGTTTGGGTGTCAGCTCTCTGCCTCAAACAATGGACAGGTGTATCCGGTGAAGGTAACAAACAGTGTGTGATTATTAATAAGTGGTGTAAGCTATCATCATATTCTCTGTTATAATTAATTATTAATTATACGTAATTGAAAGAATCAATTAGCTTTAATGCATTGTAAAGTCAAAGAGTTAAGACTGATATTTTAATGGAATGTGCGTTCCACGGTATACATGCATGCTAGACATACGATTGGACCAAAGTGACACGTGTTCGATTGCTACTCGCGCATGCAAAACCAATCTCCCTGATTTAGTAGAATCCTATAATTTTTCAATAATTATATACTTAATTCATATATAAATTTTTCGCAAAGAAATTTTCAGGAAACATATCGATCACAAAATTTGTTTGATTGTGTCATCTATTGTAAAGTGAATCAAAACTTATTTTTATTTCGTTTAATAAATTCAATTAAATTTAAAATTTTAATGAAAATATCATCTATAGTTTTCTATAACTATAATTTTATTAAAAAATCAATACGATACAAATATTGTGTACAAAAATTTGTAGCTTCCGAATTACAAGTTCACTATTTATTGTAGAATCATTAAGTCCAACTTCATAGATAAAAAATTTATAAACTATTGATCAACTATATTTACAAATTATTAGTTTCTATAATAGTATTTGTATAAAAATGTAATTATCTGTAAGTTCATAAATCAAAAAATGGGAAAATAATTTTAGGCATTATTAGTAGGAGTTAAAAAATTATATGAGGTAAATAAAGTTAGACGTTGATATTTTAAGTTTTAATATAATAAGCAACTTCTTCTTTTGTAGTGTTTCATTACCAAAAAGGAAACTTAAAAATGTTTAGATGTAAAACTACAAATAATAATGCATGTTATAATGATTTCAACGATAATTGGCAGGAAAGTAGATGGTGATAGTCAATGGTAATTATAATGGTGTCCACAGACTAACAAAATAATTAGTAAATTTTTTAAATATTAATTATTTTATTACAATAATATAATATTTAATTAAAAAAATTACAAATTGTCCGGTAATACCAATATAATACGTCTTAATCCTTAACAGGATAAGTAGGAAACTAAGCGGTCCAAAGCTATTAAGCGAGTCGCCATTCACCGACTGTAGTAAGTGGACCAACGACACTAAACTCTAGGCCCACGAATTAGTTCATTTTCGGACCTTTTTGCTATGTCAATTTACTTCTTGAATAAGAGGATGGGGATGGAATGGAACCAAACTACGAGTCAAGATATTTTTTTATTTAAATAATATTTTATATTATTCAAATAATTATTTTATGCTGTGACTCAATTTCATTAATTCAAAAAATTATCTTTCGAATTTTGGATAATAAGTTATAAATAGATAGATATGTTATAAATCATAAACAAATGGCAAAAAGAATATGTTACAACTTGTGATAAGTGGATAACCATGCACACCACCTTGTAACCTTTTTGTCATCTTTTATTGCATTTACATGGTCCAGGTTTGCCTTTATTCTCGTCCACTTTTTTTTTTTTTTTTTAATGCATCTGTACCCTCGGCCTTGTCATCACCAGCTCAGCCCATCATTCTGGGCCCACTCCAGCGGCCCAAAAAGCGTCAATCCATGACAATGATATGATGTGGTTGCTAATCTCCAATTCCAAAACAAAAGGCTCAAAATTCCGAGTCTGACCAGGGAATGCTAACCTCAGTCACTTGTCACCGTCACTATCCTATCTCGCCGACTTATAAGTCGACACGTTTTGTGCTGAAAATACCAAATGAGATGATGTTACGGTACGGTGACGACACAAACGGAATCGGTGTGGGGCCCCTGCTTAGTCAGCAAAGACTCGGATCCTATCCAGATTTATTTGTTTGTGCTATTGGATTGGCAAGTCCAGTCCTAAAACGACCCGCCTGTCGCCTCACACACGCACACAGCGGACAGCCAGCTGTTTTGTTAGAATCTCGAGTTACAGTTGTAATTTGTAAACAAATTATCCACCGGTTCCAGAGCGCGTGCATTCGCATTCCCATGACCTGTTTCTCCCCCGGCAGCTCCAACTGGAATGATTTTAAAGAATCTAAAACTAATTAAGGATTATTTCTGACCCCGGTTGACTTAATTAATTTTATAATAGATTCTTTATAAAAAAGAATGTAAAATATATTTGAGAATTTTTTTTGTACTTTTTTAAAATAACAAGAATATTTTTGATTTATTTTCTAATATTTTAAAAATATTATAAAATTAAATTCCTTTAAAATCTAATCATTCTTATCAGCACTTACAAAAATTTGATATGTGATAAATTTAATTATTCTCGTATTTCAAAAATTATAATCAAAACAAATAATTTAAATCGTTCTTTAGAAAAGAAAGTTTGAAACTTAAAAATTATCCGAGACCGAGAGCGTGTACAACATGATACTCAGTGCACGTGCGACTCAGAAACTCTGCCCTTATCCAAAAGTTCGTAATCTCTAAACTACCCTTAAAGTTAAGCGGGGTTAACTCAAAGACATTATGTACTTCAATGTAATTTCAAACAAACCACCTTTGGCCGTTGTTTTCCCGCCACCCACTATAAAAAAGGACTCAACTACCCAATGCCAACTCGGCTTCTAACTCACTCCGACTCAGGCACAACTCGCATTACTTGAAAGTAAGTTGACTAAGAAACGCCACCATAGCAAAGTTCCTTATTTATGGTAGTCTGAGATACGATACTTTAACTTTGAAATTTGTATAGCTGTGGGATTAATTATCGGGCAAGCTGTGGCAATACCTGTTTCTGAGTCAGCTCATTAAAATCACACGCACAGAAACCATATAAATACCGGTTTCTCTTTCTTGCGTTTTGCTCATAACACTCCACGCTTTTAGCAGAACCGTCTCTTTGAAAGAAAATCACAAGTGGGTTATTGTTGTTCTCTCTTTTTGGTCTTCTTATTTCTTTGTGGATTATTGTTGTAGTTGTCGATTATTTATTTTGTGTCTCTGTTCTTGTTCTGTGTTTCTGGGTTCAGATTGTGAAGCGAATTGATAACGGAAGAGAATGGGGTCGTCTCATGTGTCAGAATGCTCTGATTTTGGTGAAAAAGAAGTGTCTTTGATGGAAATTGGGTCTGGAAAATACGGGTAGGTTTCAATTTCTTTAACTTTTCAGTGGATTTTTTCTCTGTGTGTGTGTTCATGGGGTTCTTCGAATTTTCTATTAAGTTTTTGAGGCATGTTTGTAGGTGCTCACATTACAAGAGGAGATGCAAAATTAGAGCCCCATGTTGTGGTGAAGTTTTTGATTGCAGGCATTGCCATAATGAAGCTAAGGTATATAGATATGATTTTATCTTTGATTTTTCTTGTCTGCAGATTATTTTTATAATTTTTTTAAGCTGATAATAAATTTACTTTGTGCAGAATTCAATGGAAACCAGTCCTCTTGATCGACATGATATTCCACGCCATCTAGTTGAAAAGGTTGCATATCTTCTTCATTGCTTTAAGGATTTTAAGCTTGACTGAGTTACCAATTTAACTTGAATTGAATTGAAGGGTCTTAAGTTTCCGAAAGTTTTAGTATTTCTATGCATAATATTAGCCATGCCTATTGCTGCACTTATGGTGGTTGATTTTGATATTCATGCTATTGCTCTTGGCTTTGTGGTTGTCAAATTCAGTCTTTTTTTTCCTTTTTCTTTTTGCACGTTTTCTGGATTGCAAAAGGCGAGTGGATTTTTGTGATTGGTATAAATAGCCTTTGGATCTTTAGGTGAAGACACAGTCAACCAAAAGCAAAATGGATAAACTCTGGACCAGTCAAGAATAAGACATTCGAGATTAAGTTCTTTGTATTTTTGCTTCTCAAATACACATCAATGTCACGTAAATGAATTAGACAATTGAATGTGTTCGTATACAATGTTTGATGACCTAGACCAGTTGATCTTGATTAGTAACCAGATATTTCTTAGATAAGGTTTAATTTAATTCGAATTCATACATTTTTTTCTTTTTGTTCTCTAACCGTATTCTTCTGGATTCTCTCAGGTCATCTGCTCTCTGTGTAGCACAGAACAAGATGTAAGTCTCTTAAACATAATCCAAACTAGCTTAATTTTTAAACAGCAACATTAAAAGCAAATTTTAAAAAATACTCTATCTGGGTTTTGATATATCTCGTCCTGTAATTTATCTATCAGGTGCAACAGAATTGCATAAACTGTGGAGTTTGCATGGGGAAGTACTATTGCGAGAAATGCAAATTCTTCGACGATGATGTAAGTTTCTAGTGATCTTCCTAATGGTTATGTTGTTGAGTCATTGTTTGCCGGTTTAATGTGATTACTTATGTGTCTAATTTGGAATCAATTCCAGATAACGAAGAAACAATACCACTGTGATGAATGTGGAATTTGCAGGTGAGATTCCCAATCCTTTTTCGTTTTATTTATATCCCATTTGTTCTTATCTTGTAGAGTGCATAAGCATTATTAACTTTCTCCTATTGTTTCAAATTGATTTGCTCTGAGATGATACCAACTTTCCAAACTAGTTGGACTCATCTTGCTTGTGAAATCAAATTTTGATTTTGTTACATCACACCAAGTATTTTCTTGAAACTGATCACCTTTTTGATTGATTTTACAGAACTGGGGGCAAGGAGAATTTCTTCCACTGTAAAACATGTGGTAAGCGAGCTAAACTAAATCCCAGTGCCATCAGCAGGCCAATCATATCTTTCTTCTATTCATTCTTAATGATTCTTTGAACCAACTTTTTAATATTTTTGCAATTTCTGTTTCAGGATGTTGCTATTCAAAGTTAATGAAGGATAAACATCGTTGTGTGGAAAGAGCAATGCACCACAATTGCCCCATTTGTTTTGAGGTAAATAAAATCATCCATACAGTGACTTCCAAATCAAAATGCTTTTAGAAAGATTGTCAATCCTCAGTGGCATAATTTCTTCAATTTTGTTTTGCAGTTTCTATTTGACACTATGAAAGATATTACAGTCTTACATTGCGGACACACATTACACTTGGGATGTTTGAAAGAGATGGAGAAACATTGCCGGTAATCACCATTTATCCTGCTCATTACTAAGCACGAATAAAGGCACAAAGCGAAAATTCCATAATCTCAGTCATGTATTCTTTTTCATATCACATCAGATTTAACAGAATCATATCTTATCTCTGTCCATTCTCAAATATTCTTCATCTTCAGCTACTAAATTTTCACCTATTGCTTAATCTTGCAGGTACTCATGTCCCGTTTGCTCAAAGTCCATCTATGACATGTCCAGTGTGTGGATGAAGATCGATCAAGAGGTATTTCAATGTTTACAAAACCGAGAGATCTCTTTATTTTGGTTCTCTTAAGCTTGCTTCAAGTCCTAACACTTTTTACTAAAACTTGAATCCAGATTGCTTCAACTCCAATGCCTGAAAAATACAAACACAAGAAGGTTAGTAACTAAGCATATTGCACGATTCAGGTATGGATTCTGCACAATGATTGCAGCAATCATTCTGAAATTTCTAACTAGGAACTTGTTTGTAATCAGGTATGGATTCTGTGCAATGATTGCGGTGCAAATTCCCATGTCCAGTTCCACATCATAGCAAATAAATGCCTTAGCTGCAAGTCCTACAATACAAGACAAACAAGAGGAGACCCCGCAACTTCATGCTCATCTGGGATGACTGAGATAGTGAGATAATCTCTACTACTAGTTCATCAGAGCTTCAAAATTGAACTAACCTTTATTTGCCTTCATCGGTATTACCAACAACATATAGCAGCAGAGAAACAACTTCGGTTCAGAACTGCTAATCCATTAGCGTCTGGTCGTCAATCATGTCTCTGTAAATAAATCTTTGAGCATAGGAAATTTGGATCAAAGCCTGTTAGAGTACAATGGTTGAATCCAATAATATTTACAGTCAAGCTTATTCAATTTTCTTTCTTTTTTTTAATTATTTCTTCTGTCTTGTGAATGGATGGAGAAGTTTTTAGAACCCGACAGCATTGTACATTAAGAGTAATACTAGATATCTTAAAATTAAAATTTGTTCAAGTACTTTTATTCTGATTAATGTGACATTTGTTTCTTTTATTATGAATATTCATATAATTTAGGAAAAAATACTTTCGGGACAATTTGGTTCAATAATTAGGATTATTTTATCTCTGGACCAGTAGAAACCATATGAGAACATAAAATAATTAAATTTCAGTTTCCATCCAGACCGGTGGTCGGGTAGTAAATAGTAACGGAAGAAGAGGGTTCTAAGTCCTGATTAAAATCTCTTTCTTTTTCTTTAATATTAGTTACAATTACAACTGATATTACATCATAATTTTACTGAAAATGTATATGTGACACTTGTATTGTTATATATATTATAAATATACATAATACTTTAAAATACTTGTGAGAGTTAATAAATAAAAATTAGGTATATAAAGAGAGACATATTCTAATAAAAATGTATATATATGCTTTTAAATAAAGTCATATTTTGACTTTACATATAGAAAAACACGAAGAAAAAGGCTAGAAAATATCCTTCTAATCTTTTACTCTTCCAGGACTTTCCAAAACTTTGTCAGAGAGAGTTTTATTTTTGTATTGTTCAAAGATTCTAATAAAACTAACAATCATTTTATTTTGAAAAAAATACGGCTTTAGAGCCTATTTGCACTAAAACATTGTTTTAGAGCTGTAAAATAAAAATTTTCTTAAAGATAATACATTTATACATGCCTTTGACTATGAGTCTCCTGTGCTATTATTTATATCATCAATTGTATTTATAAGTTTCCTGTATTATTATTTATATCATCAAATTTAAATTAAAAATATCCAACACACAAACTTCTATGCATATATTTGTGCAAAATCTACCCTCAAATTGGAGAAAAGTTAACTTATATTCAAATATAATAGAATCCCACATACAGCTGAAGAATCCCTGCTTAATGCACGAATCGAATACAAGCCCTCCTTATGCCCTAACCACTCAAACTGGGCATAGCCAAGGGTTCACTTTTTATAAATAAAAATTTAATTGTTTCTAATTAAAAGCTAATAGTCTATTGTCTTCGTGATAGAGATTGGAAGGATTGTAACTATTGACGTAAAAATCTAGTTAACGGTGTAAATTAAAAACTTGACACAAAATAAGCAACGAAAAAGAAATAAGAAATCAAAATTTATATGGTTTGGCATATAACTACATTCATGGAGTGAATATTTGGGGGGAAGATATTATGAACACTCGGGGAAAATTTTTTAGGGGTTTTAACACATACCTCCCCTGAGGTTTAACCTTTTAACACTTATATAGAAAGTATTAAGAAATACACACTAACCTCCTTTCTGACCATCCAACTTTGTTAGTCAAACATTAAAGGACTATAATATCCTCATCTTCATTCTCACCCACGGCCATGTTTGCTTTTTTCTATTTTTCCTACACTTCATCACCAATCAAACTGATTTCATCCTTCACCATTATAAAAAAGCTCAACCCTTCTTTTCCCAACTACAAAAACTCCCTAAATTCTCAATTATAAAAAAATAAAAATTAAAAAAAAATTCGCAACTAAATAAATATAAAAATAAAAATGGAATTCCTCAATCAATTATCTCCACAAAATCGAAAGCCCAAAATAATAAAATTTCTTCTTTTTCTTTTTCTTTTCTTTTACTACCCTTTTTCACCAACCAAAACCAACTGTCTTTCCATAATTTTAAAATCAGTTCAACATGAAATCTAAAGACTAAGTTGTAGAAGATGAAATCCCTAATGGCCGACGAGGAAGAACTAGTAGTTGAAGATTTTGTTGACAAGTTTTTGAAGTTGCAGAAGAAACGCACATGGTTTGAAGTTAGAGACAATGACGGGGACAAGGTGGTTGTAGGGGCCAATAATGAGGTGGCCTGATGGGGAAGAGGAGTCGGATTCGAGGCAGAAGGGTTCGCAGTTAGAGCGGAAGAAGACGAGCAGAGGGAGAAGTCCACGAAGACACGATTGGTGATAGTGGTGTCAAGTACTGGTGAAGGTGGAGGGAGAGAAAGAAAGAAGGAGGAGGAGCGACGAGAGAGGGAGAGTAGAGGTGGCAAAGAGTGGTGGTGGAGGAGCGACAATGGAGGACGAATGCGAGGTAGAGGGAGGGCCATGGAGATAGAAACGATGGTAACTTGGTTGGATTCGATTCAAACACAAAGTTGTCAAGTATTTTTCCCAATGTACCCTTAGTTTTAACGTTTGACTAACTGAGTTGGAAGACAGAGGGGAGGTTAGTGTGTATTTCTTAATACTTTCTATCTAAGTGTTAAAAGGCTAAACCTCAGGGGAGGTATGTGTTAAAACTCCAAATATTTTATTAATGCTTGAAAAATAAAGTTACCACGTTATAAACAAAAATCTTCACTCTCTCTTTTTTTTCTCAATATTTATTACTTTTTTCTCTATAACTTTTTTCGAGTGTCTCTTACTTTTTCTTAATACTCTTCTTATATAACTTACACCGTAAAATTTCTTTTAATCACAATCTAGTTAATTACTCTCTTAAAGTTTATCTAAGATTTCTTATCGTCAGAGATATTATCTTTCTCTCAGACTTATATTATGTTAGAATTTAATATTGAGTTAATTTTTATACATTAATGAGTTTGCTTAACTTAGGTTGGACTTGTTAGATTTACCTTTACACTTGCTAAGCTTGGGTTAAACTTGTTTGATCAATTCTCAGACTTGAGAGTTAAATATACAATTTAGGTAAAGTTGATATTATTTCAACTTGAAATTATTCACACCAGGTGCTATTCATAATTGGTACTGTCTTTTGCTCAATACTGTTTAAAGTACATAATTTTTAGTCTTTATCGTCTTTTAAAATGAGATTCCTCAAATTATGACTTTTAACTTTCATGGCTTCTTAGGAGGAGGCTCCTAGGACAGGACCTTTGTTTTCTGGGACTTTCGAATTCCTAAAATATGACTTTTAATTAAGAAATAACTTGTATGGTTGCATGTTAGGTGATATGTTAGGTGGTAGTCTGGATAGTGTGCCCTAAAAAAAGTGAATTCATTATTCTTCCAAAATTACTTACATTTATTACTAAAAATTATAATTTTCACCACAGTAACTGTATTGACAACGTTGTTCGATTTTGTTAAGGCATATTTTACGACATTAAAGCATTGGTACAAGGTTAAAAATGCTTAATATATATATAAATGAAAAGCAGTTTAAATATTTAAAAAAAAAAAACAAGTGTGTATTTGATTCACCCAATCAATGATATGTGCACATATGTTTTATATATAAATTATTTTCACTATGGGAGAGCTGACTATTATGCACATTCTTCAAATAATTTTAAAAAGAAATATTGATTTCTTTTGCAAGAACTCGTTAAGTCAATTCCGATCTTATAATATAAATTAATGTGACAGATAAATAATAAGCATTAAATACAATTTATTAATAACATAGTAATTTCGTATCAATTTATGAGATAATTTATACAAATAATAGAATAGAATTCATGACAATTTTGTAATTGCATGTCTGATCTGCTTGACGATCATTGTAGATATTCATTTATTAATATATTTTCTCTGTGAGGGTGATAAATCATTCTGTTTCCCTCATTATATTTTTTGTTGCTTTGACCTTTGAGTAAGAGCCAAGTATCCCGAAGATCGTGTAAATAAAACATAGATCTCGGTCTTCCAGGCATTCCCTGACAAAAGGCCAGAGAGAAAAGAGAAGTAATTAATTAACATCACCGCTCCATAGAAGACAGCTCATTTATGATTTATGGCCTCCATCTCTATCTCCTTTGCAGTTCAAAAATTCTGAGCATCATTAAAGTTGTCTCTCCCACGTGATTTCTGGCCCTTTGGTGCAGCCCCCCATGCAAATGAAACTTCACGCCTACGTAATAGGTGTGCAATTGAAGGAAAAAGCAATTTCCCTCCCTAGCATATGCCCTTGCCGAAATTGAAAGCTTTAGGCTTGACCATGGTAGATACTGCTAGGGTCGAAGCACAAAGATACTTTTGACAAATGTATATTGTATTAAATAAATCTGGTGAAAGTAGCTTTCTGCTTTCAAAAGTTGGGAGTCAACTACATAGGATCCGTCCTCCCCATCTTGCTTAATTTTCCTACCGCGGGGAGAAAAAATCCCATGGTGTGAATGGTAAATTTTGCCAAGGTAGGTGAAGCAGAAACAGTTTCATTCATTCCAGGGAAATGTCAACTTCAGAAAAGAAGTTTTTACTTGGGACAATATTCATACCAACCTAATCTTAAGCTAGCTTAAGATCTACGATAATACGGGCACAGAACATAAAGACTGCAAAAGGATAGATATTGTAACTGTGGTTACATAAAAGAACAAATCGTACGTGTGAAAGTTGATCAAAAAATTTACTACAATTATCAGGACAATGGTCCAGCGGGACCGCACCTGAAAACAAACCCCCTTTGCAAATAAAATGAGTGATTTCTACCTTTCTCTTTCCCTTTTTTTAACTTTCCAGATGTACAAAAATTCCTCACATGGACCCGCCACAATCATTTTGAATTCAAAACGAACTTTTCAGTTTTATACAATAGACAAGCTTTTATCAAAAGAGATCAGTTGCTTGCAACATGTGCAAAATGCTCTCTAAGAGCAGCTAACAGCGGCATCGTTTGGCACTTTTGATTGAATTATAACCCGTGCTCCTGAAGCAAGTCTGTTGGAAGGAAAATCAAACAAAATTAAGCATCGAAAACCAAAATTTGAAATTTTCTGTTAGAAAAATGGGAGGATTCAACACTTAACTTTCTTCTATTTGGATCACCTTCTCCTCCTCTTCTCTGAAGGAATCCAGCCTTTTTGATGGTTTTTTACCTGAAACAGATTCGGTGATTCTTTTACTGCTACCATTGGATGTGCAAGTCGGTACAGTTTGTGAGCTGTCCACCCTATCAGAGGAGTTTCTTGGTTTGTCAGAAACAGGGGATCTCATAGATTCACTTCGCGGTTGCTTACTTAGAGACGCCTTGATTGAACGAGGAATGCATTTTGATTGTCCAGAATTTGACTCACCCTTGTCCTCAACCGAATCCAGCTGCTTGGAAATTCTGCAATCAAATTGATTCCACAATTCTACCATAAGTAAGCACCAAGAAAAAAATGTCTTGCGAGAAGACAAAACTATATCAATATAGTCATAGCTATGGGAAAAAAACTCTTTTTGAGTGTCAAAGTATCCACATAAACGCCTATCATAACATGTTATTCAAGATAAAATAACTACTATCTTCTTGAAATGTTAAGAACAATTTTGACATTCTCTACAAAGCTGATCATTGAACTAAGAACCTTGGGTGTCAAGAATTGAGTACAAAGCATTCTAGATTCTCCAATAAAGAAATAGTCAATGATACAAAACAAAGGTGAACCAAGTAATAGTATGTTCAACCGTAGACTGGTCGAAATTGATCGTATCAAGATCAAATAGCCTTTTCAAGCTTGAATCTCAGTGTTTGCTTGAGACAAGCTTGTTCGTGCAACTGATTCTGTTATGTGCTTAGCCTAATAAAAAATCTTCATAGTCCAACATTTAATCTCACCTTATAACTAGTGACTAAAACAACCTCAAGCCATTCAACGACAATTTGGAATTTAACCATCCTAGACTAAAACAGTTCAGGAAAGATGGTCTACAAATGAAATGATATAGATGCATGAATGGTGAAAACACCCATGGTCAAAAGAATTGAACAGAGTTAATATCTTTTAACTGGCAAATGAAACATAGGATATCTAAAAGAGAAGAAAATACTTTATTGAACCCAAAAATGATGCTATCAGCCACATAGACTTATCATGCTTGAGTATTTAGTGTTAGGATAATACTATTATACTAATGAAAGCTTATATCATTCCTTGACAACCTAGAACTTGACATGTGATAGGTAAAAAGAAAACATAAATAAAACCATCATAATTGATTTACGTTATCCAAAATATGGATGTTGCAAGACAAGAGGTGGAGCCAGTCTAACCTGTCTGCATTGTAGGAAGAAGAACGCTTCAGAGCATTATGTCCATCTCCTTCTTCCTTGAGCAATTTTGTTTCAATCAAGCTCCCACTAAAATATTCTTTATCTTCCAATTTCATGCCCATCAATCTTGGATTCTCAGATAAGCAATCAAGATCCCCCAACATTATCGAAGTAGAAAACAATGGGGAGGGAAACTTAGAATGGGAAAATCTTGGCCGGTAGGTCGGAATGAGGCCAAAACTATGATCTTTTACTGAAATTGAACCACAAGAGATCAATTGCATCAACATATTTGTAGCCTTGAGCCTCGAATTGTTAGGCATTCGAATTTCTTCCTCCTCAAGAATCCTAAAACTGTTTATTTTACTAACATCTGCTCTAATCAAAGATTCCAAAGTTTCAGTCTTTCCACCAGAAGATGACGCACTAGAAGAAGATGGAGGAGGTGAAAGTGAAACCGAATGCCCGCAAATCTCAGAATTTTCTTTCACAGGCGGAACATGGTTCCGATAAGTCTCATTGCTTTGTGGTTCTAACAAACCATCATCAGTAGAGACACCCCTAGTACATGTATCTCTTGTTTTAGGTCTGTTCACATTTTCCTCGGTCTGTGTCGAAGCATCTGCCAGTCCATCGGTCTTATAAACCTTATACTCAGTCAAGCTTAGAGAACCTCCCCAGGAAGAACTCTTTCCAACTGTAGAATCTGGTGACACACCAGAAGATCCTGGACACTGAACTGGAGGAGAAAGGTCATCATCTTGGGAATGTTTAGTTCCCTTTCCATTCATGCTTGAAGACGATGAAGAATCATCTTGGCTTCTAGAAGATGCAGGTTCAGGTAATGGCAAGTGTTTCAGGCTTCGAATTTTACAATTCAGACCAGGACTGAAACGACCTGTACAGATCATTTTGCAGCTTTAAGGTCATTGATTTTCTTTCCTTTAAAAATGAAACAACTATTCCGATACTAAATGAAAGACTATTGTATTAATTTACCTGAAGCAGATTCTTCAAAGAGCTCTGAACCTTTAAGAACATATTCATCTCCATGGGCAGGAAAAATTAGGTCATCCTCGCAGAGATCATGCCACACAAACCCATTCTTGTAACTTCTGCATAATCCAGAAACCCACAAAACATAATGAAAATTTCTTACATCATTTATAAACTATTGAATTATCCTTTTTTAAATGGTTGATATTGGATCTCACATATGTATTAATTATAGCATACTACTTATGCATTAATTATATGTGTTGGATTTAATTTAAACCCTTAAAAGTGCATAGATATAATAGTTGAAAAATAATATAAGGAATTATATAAATCTAAGATCCTTCCCTGAAAAAAAATAAAAGTAAATTCAGTGTCTGTATGCTTTCTAAGAATACCATTGTTACAAATACATATACATAAATGGACTAAATTCTCACACAAAGCTCCAGCGCTAAGCATAAGTAAGTCCCTAGGTAACAAATTAATTGCACAAGGAACACAACAGGATTAACTCATCAGATATGTAATGAATTTTATTTTTATTTTTTCACCTACAACAAAGCCCATAACATACCATCTCAAAAACATTTTAAATTAAATGGAAAATATAAAAAATATAACAGATTCCAATCTCTCTAATTCTAGATCATTTTCCCGATTTTTCCCATCAACTAAACGAGACATATTAAAAAATTTAAGGAAAAAAGAAAAAAATTATATATGTTTGTCAAGTGAATTTACCTCTTACAAGACCATGCATACATAGACGCCATTCCTCTGCCTCTTAAAACATTAAGCCTGTCTATCACATCTGCACCAAATACGATTCCTCTCAAAAACAAAAACAAATACAATTAACTTAACACTGGCATTTTTAATCAATCGATTGACCGATTACCTCTCAAGTAGAGGCCGTCCGGTGACGATAGCGGAACCTCGATGAAGTGAGGATGTTCGAGCTGGCGATTCCTACACAGATAGTAAACGACAGGCACTTTGCGACTCAGCTGATAATACTTGGGAGATTTCTCTGTCCACACTTTTGCTCTCTCCGGACTCACTTGCCGATACTTCTTCAGTCGAGTCTCCATTTCCTTTCAATTTCCAAAACCAACGGTTCCAAGACTCTAACTTTATAGTCAGTGGAAACCTAATCTGGTCGAAGTAACCATAACTGTCACCGAAAAAATATAATTAGTAAGGGGAGAAATTCGATATATTGCTGCGATTAGCGATTAAATCGGGAATAAATGAGAAATTCAAAATGATACAGAGCCTATACAAATGAATTTGCGAAATTTACAGCTTTTGGAGTGTCATGTTCGTTATTTTAACTGAAATCAGATCCAAAAATTAAAAATAAATGTATAAAATTATAAGAAGAAAGAACACAAAAACCTTAAAAAGGAAACAAAGACTCAAAGAATACCTGAATCATAAATGTGGAAAAAGGATAAACGAAGACATTGACAGACCAAAACAAGGAGCCAAATTACAATTGCTTGGATTTCAACCGAGTAAACTGAATTTGAGAGCCCTGATTCGAAGATAAAGAAGCTGAAAACGGTGTGTTATTTGGTTCGATAGCGAAGAGGAAGAAAGGAAGCACGCATTGAAGGCCGTGTTCGTTTAGTAAGAGATATAGAGTGATTGTTTTGTTCGTTAGTTACTGTGAAGAAGCAGAGATTTGTAAGTTAAAAAGTGGAGTGATTTTACTTGAAGAGAGAAAAACAAGAGAAGTGAGGGTGACGGGAGAGGAAAGCGACGCAAGCAGAGAAAAGGGTCCTCTCCTTACTTTCGGGTTTTCTTTGGCTGATTCGATAAGCTCAGAAGTGCTTTTGTTTTTAGCTTTTGCTTCTTCTTTTTCTTTTCTTTTTTTCATTTTTTTTTTATTTTCTTTACAGTTGAGCACGAGGACGAAGTTATTAAGGAGGCGGTGGGCGAAGTAGCAATGGATGCGGTGGGCGAAGTCCTTCGAGTTGCAGCTGCCAGCTCTGTATACGTTAATAAATTCAAGAAAAATATTAAAAAGAAAATTATGAACTTTCCATTGCAACAGGAGAGAGATCATTGCAGTGTAAATTCGATCGATCAAAATATGAAAAATTAATTATTCAAATTTTGAATTTATAGATTGACATTGATTGATATCTTCTAAATAATCTTAAAATTAATCGAATTATAAATGCTTTTTATTAATTTGACGTCCGTATTTTAATTTTCTTCTGATTCTTCATTCTTAGTTTTTAAAAAATAAGGATGACAATTTGATGGCACTCAACTTTTGTTTTTATGAAATTCTAATTAATATATCAACTAATAAAATAATATCTGTATAAAATATAATGAATTGAAAGCTATTAAATAAAACGTTAATAATATTTATTTAAAAATAGAAACAATTAAGAATCGGTTAGTAAAGTTTTACAATTTAAATGCTTTTAAATCTGAACAGTTTAGTTGAAGGAAAAGGGCCACATTAGTCCCACATTAAAAAAGCCTACTGTTCAACCAATTATCAAACGGCTTATAATGGGCCAATAAATAATGTGAAATAAATGAGAAATTAATTGCTATATTTTTTATTTACTAACAACTTTTTTTTGAAAGTATTTACTTACAATTTATATGCACTGTATATCATATATAGCTTTCGAAATTTTCTAATGTTCAAGATGTTACATAATGCACATTCTTCAATACCAAGTACCAAATGCATTTTTCGTCATAATTGAATTGATTGCACAAACTCCTAATTAATTTACTTTCATGTATTATTTGCTATATAAAAAGATGGAATTAAGAGAAAAATAAGTACATAATTTTTTGGGGTATTTTTAGTTTCCACCCCTGAGATTTTTTATATTATCAATTTTATAGCCAGGATTAAGGAAATAGGTAAATTCATCCCTTCTAAAATAGTTGACATTAGTATAGTTAACGAAAATATGGGTAAAGAAGTAAATAGACAATAAAAAAATTGTTAATCATAATGCATAATCAGGAGGTAGATTTAGTGCTTTGTGTAGAGCTTCATCGAGAAGGAAATAGAAGTCATTTCCATCTTGAGAGATAATGGCATCTTCGACTGAGAGAGAATAAAGGATAGAGAAATGGGCATGTGTCAAATCTATCTATCAAATCAGTAGGTGAGGGATGCTATAGCTAGATTGAGGGGTATTAAACTCAGGATCTACACAATGGTGGGTATAAAAGAATAGACTCCGATAATTTTGAAGAATGGTGATTCGTAAAGCTTATGATCTTTGTATCTAAGTAAGTATTTAAAATGGCTTATTATTTATCAATCTTGACAATATTTTCTTTGAGTTGGAAAAAATGATTTTGTGATTTGCGATTTGAACCTAGCATAATTACTATATTTTGGTGAATATTGTTAAAAATTATTCTACTGAGAAGGGTTTGGTTATGAATGTTGGTATTTGCTCGATTTATGCGCTGTATGTACTTTGTAAACTGAGTTTGATTTGTTTGATTTTGAGTTGTGCATGTTCTTTTTAAATTGAGTTTGATTTGTTCGATTTGGAATGAATATGGCCTAATCTGAACTGTGTTTTGTGCGATTCAACTTTGAGCTCTACATGTGCTAATTAAACTAAGTTTGATTTGTAATGAATATGGCCTGATCTGAACAAAGTTTTAAATGCTTCGATTTTGAGCTATGCATGTGCTTTCTAAACTGAGTTTGATTTGTTCGATTTGGAATAAATATGGCCTGATCTAAAATGAGTTTTGAATGCTTCGATTTTGAGCTCTTCATGTGCTTTCTAAATTGAGTTTGATTTGTCCGATTTAGAATGAATATGGCCTGATTGCACTGCGTTTAAATGTTTCAATTTTGTTCTTTACCTATGCTTTTAAAACTAAGTTTGATTTGTTCATTTTGGAATGAATATGGCTCGATCTGAATTGGGTTTGAATGCTTGTGTTTTGAGCTATGCATGTGCTTTCTAAACTGAGTTTGTTTTGTTCGATTTGGAATGAATATAGTCTGATCTGAATTGAGTTTGAATATTTCGATTTTGTGCTCTAAATGTATTTTTTAAATTGAGTTTGCTTTGTTCCATTTGAAATGATATGGTTTGATCTAAACTAGGCTTGAATGGATGCATTTTTTAGCTTTGCATGTGCCTTTTAAATTGAATGCTTTTGTTTGATTTAGAATGAACATGTGCTTTCTGAACTGGGTTTCTCTAATTCAACTTTGAGTTATGCATGTGCTTTTCAAAATTAAGTGCTTGATAGTGAATGGTTTAATCTTTTCTATTAAAAATATAGATGTATTTTTCAGGTCAATTTTATTACCAAATGTGAAAATGGTATATAATAATTATCTGATGAATTGATTTTTTATAGTTTAAGTTTTCTCTTGTATTGATAAATATTTTTTAGTATCTATTTGCTTATGTGAGTATGTTATTTGCATCATTATCTGATGAATGATCTTATTCACTTTGATGAACAAGAAATATTAACGTAATATTATTCAATGAATATTAATTGTCATATATAATAATTACTCAATCTTCTAGTAAAATTTTTAATGTGTACTTGTGATCATCAATATTGTATCATGACATTGTTGGTTTTCATTCAAAATAAATCTCATTTGTAATTTTAGGACGTTTTTATATATTATAGAAAAATAAACAAAAATTTTCATTTTAGTGCAACTAAAAATTAATTTAGTGTGAATGAGATTGAACAAATTTTAATTTCAAACCATACTTCTTTTGTATCATGTTAAAAAATTTTATCAATGCAATCAATATTTATATAACTTTACTTCTTAACTAGAAGTAATATTTTTATACTATTTATTATTAGAATCTCAAGTGGAATTTATGATAAAATTTAAAAGACTTTTGATTAATCCATAAATAAATTTGTATTTTTTATTTAAACTTTAAGGAAGATAATTGAAAAAAATAAATATTTCTATTAGAAAAAGTAATTGAAACTTTTTCTTATGTATCTAAAAGTAAAATGAAAAAAGTCTTGGCAATTAAACACCGATTCAACCCATCTACCAAAACCAAAATAAACAAATATCACAAAATAAAATTTAATTAATTGATTGTAAATAAAATTCTAACGGCTGGACTTTCTTTATCAAAATATATTACCAAAATACAAAGAACAGAAGTCAATAAGTTGTTTTTTTTTTAATTTTTTTTTTAAGAAAATACCAAAACCATCCCTGAGTTTTAATTTCAAATTAATTGTTTGGATATATTTTGCATTTTCGGACAATTATTATAATAGACTGCCACCTTAAGCTCTCATTAAATTGTGAGTTATCAATTTGCAATACTGATATAAACAAATAAATAGGCAGGTAGCAATATGATTTATTTTTCTTGCTAAAATATAAGTGGACTTATAATTTGAGTCCTTTAAGCAACATTTTGGTGCATTATTCGAGTTTAGTACTAATTTTCTTAATCAAAATCAATTATTTATTTTTATGGATAACCCTACTCTTCGTCTTTTACTCTGAAATTTGATATAATTATACTTTAATTTGGATACTATCATAAAAAAGATTGGTAAATTAAAATTTATTAAAGAAATGGTAATGAAATTGTATTATTAGTAAATACCGTATTAATTTAAATGAAATTTTGACATAAAATTTTGGAATTTCTAGTATTACTAATGCATAAATATCTGTAATCTTGATCATCATATAATAATTTGATTTAGAAAATGATCCGATTAATTCTTAATGATAACAAATATTATTTAAATTACTTATAATCTTAATAATGTTTATTATGCAGTCAATAATAGTCATCAATATTTTGTTTACACTAAGTTGTATCTATAATGTAATGTGTTAAATCAGTTTACCAGTAAATTTTGTATATTAACAGATTGTGCTTGTATATTCAGTAGTAATGTTGGTTTTGTGCTATTATTGATGTCAACAAGTTGCCAAGATGTCTATTAGGATTATTGCTTCTATTTTGAGAAAAGAGTATAACCTTGGTGAAGTAGACTTGAGAAGTTTCAATATGAGTGAATTAGTCAAGAAATTGAAAAAGATGTCTGGGATAAAAATAAGGTGTGTGGAAGAGATTAAAATATATGTTAGGCTTCTTGGAGGTAATGAGGTTAGTAAAGTTACTAATTGTGCTGAATTTGTTAAGATTATTGCATTATTTGATGAACTAGGTAAGGATAAATTATGTTTGAGGGTTGATTATGTTGTTACTATACATGATAGTGGTGAGGAAGAATTTAGTGATTATGCTGAGAGTAAAGATATTGATCATGTGGATAAAGGAACTTGTAAGGTACAACATTGAAGAGTGCTAGTGACAACCATTTTATTGATGTTCAAGTTTACATTGATTTAGGTGAGAATGAGAGACATACAAACATTTGCAATTGGGATAAATAGTTTGTAGGATCTAATGTTGGTGATGAGGCTGGTTTTAATCATGAGGCAGAAGCTACTGCTTATAATATTGGAGCTGAGGCTGATGATAAAGCTTATGATGATACTGATCTCCTCGTAAACTATCACATTAATTTTTATGATTCTGAAGAGAACATAGGTACTGACAGTGATGCTACTAAAGATGTAAGTGAAGGATTATGGTCAGATATTGGTGATTATACTTAAAGCATTTAGAAGTCAACATTTGAAGAATCTAGGGATGATGCAAGCAGCAGATATGACGGTATGATTAAGGAAGAATTAGACCAACAACATCTAATGGTATTATAATGTTATGCAAAGGTCAATTATTTAAAGATGTTAATCATTTCATATCAGTGTTAAAGGAGTATGCAATTCAACAGGGCTTCAACTTAAAAAGGTTGAAGAATGAGAAAACCAGAGTAACTGTAGTGTGCTATGAAGAATCATGTTCTTGGAGAATCCATGCCTTTCTAGTTTTTGATGGGTTAGCATACAAAATAAAAACATTGAATAATCAGCATACCTATAAAAGACGGAGAAAAGTTAAAGAGGTTACTTCAACATAGATTGCTAATAAATTTAAAGCAATCCTTAGGATAGCACCTGACATTCCTATTTGAATTGTTGCAGATGAGTTGACAAGGATATTTGGGGTTGAATGTTCTGACTTGAAGTTGTACATGGCTAAAAAGAAAGCCCTCAGCAGTATTGGAAAGGTATGCAACCTCATATACCAAGTTCCATAGATATGCCAATATATTACTGAGAAGCAACCCAGGTTCAGTGGCTGTTATTGAGTCAAGTAGATGTCCTCTAAGAAGAAATTTACACTTTAAGAGGTTTTTCTTATGTTTGAAGCTCAAAGGGTAGAATTCTTAGCTGGTTGCATACCATTTATTGGCTTAGATGACATTCACCTGAAGAGACATATAGTGACGTATTGTTGATAGTAATAGGGATGGATGCTAATTCTGAAATTTACCTTTTTGCAGTTGGGGCATATGAAAGGGATAACAATGATAGTTGGTTATAGTTCCTACATTATTTATATGACCAAATTAAAGGTGCAAATGGGATGGGCTTGCGTTTCATGTCGAATAGGCAAAAAAGAGTGCTAGAAGGCTTAATTGAACATTTTTCATTGGCAATTAATCGATTTTGTGCAAGACATATCTATGCCAATTTCAAACAGAAGTGGTCTAGCATACTGTTGAAAATTTTATTCTTGAGAGCAATAAATAGCACCAAAGAATGAGACTTTAAGAGTGCAATGCTTGAAATTGAGATGAACAACAAGGAAGCTCATACTTGGCTGCAGAAGATTGGTGCCCTACATTGGTCAAGACATGTTTTTTTATCCTACTATCAAGTGTGATCACAACACTAACAACAATACTGAGTTTTTCAATGGCTAGATAAATAGGCATAGAAGGATGTCTATTTTGACTATAATTGAGAAAATTCAAAAAAAAGTTATGAAGAAAAAAAAAAGGCTTGAAGAAGCTGTTTTGTGGGATTCACCAGTCCCATCATCAGTGCTAAAGAAATTGGATGAGGCAAACAAACATAACAGGTTCTTAGATATCATTGATGACCCTTCACCAGTGTTGGAAGTGTTAAAAAGATCAACTCATTATATTGTTAATCTTGACAGCAAAAATTGTGGCTATGGTGCATGGCAATTATTTGGTTATCCATGCAAACATATTATGAAGGTGTTGAACTACATGAGGATGTCAATTGGTGATTATATGCATCATTATTTGACCGAAGAGTATTATCTCAGAACATATAGTTCAAGAATCACTCATATTTCAGATAAGCCTTTATGGCCTAATCTTCACAATATTGAAGAGCTACATCCACCACCTGTGAAAAAAAAAAGCCTAGCAAACCTAAACAAAGCAGAAGAAAGGAGATCAGTGAATCTGTTGCATCTACCAAGAGAAGTGTAGCTACTAGATGTGGTGTCTGCAAACTTTTAGGACACATCAGAAGAACTTATCCATCAGTGGCAAGGAAACTTTATACCAAAGGAAATAATATCAATCTACTATGTAATAATGTTTACATTTCATCTTTAGCAAGTTTTTTATTGAAAAATAATAACCTAAACACTTATATTATCTTGTAGGGTCAAGAAAAGAATGATGATAGTGTTGGTAACTCACAACTAAGTGCAGGTAATAATTATCAATTTAAGAATTGCATGGTCTGTTTGCTAATGCCTAAGTAATGATTGACCTAATTATATGCATCATTTTCTGACCAGGAGATTCGACCCAACAAACTCAAAAAAACTGGACATGATATTCCATGTTTTTGTTTTACTTTTTGGAAATATTTTGAATAAACAAAAGACTAGTTTATGAATAGGTACATTAATCATACATGTTGTTAATGTGTACATTTTTTAGCTTGTATTCAATAGGTTCTACATTGTATAAAAGTTGTAGAAAGTAAATCAAGTATGTAAGAAAAAATGTCTTGATTGACTTTTTGCAATTTACTTAGGAATAGTTAGATGAAATTTTTTGTGATATACAATTTTTTGTGGGATTATTGTATGTTGGAATCCAAATTATACTACTGTTATATATGAACTTCAGTATATTTATCAGTGGTCTGACTTGATTGAGTTTAAATATTTTTTAATATAAAACATTACTTATTGTGCAACTCTTATATGATATAGTGTTGGATAGTTGAGTTTGTGGTTGTTGTTAATGGGATATTAAAATGAATATGGTACATTTTTTTTTTAAGCTTGGGAATAGAAAGTTGTGAAGTATGGATTAAGGAATAAAGGTGATGATTGCTTATAAAGTGAAAATATTTCATATCTGTTCTATTTACTTGTTTTAGCTCATATGTGTGTTAGAAGTAGAAGAATTATAAGTATAACATTTGATCTATTTTTTGCCATTCTACATTGCAAGCATCCAACATCAATTTTTAACATTCTGATCAAAAGCATGTATGGAAACATTACAAGCATAGCATTCGAAAGTGTGGAGACGAATTTAAAGGTGATGATTGCTTATAATGTGGAATGATTACATGTCTGTTATATTTACTTGTTTCAGCTTAGATATGTGTTAGAACTAGAAGAATTGCAAGCATAATAATTGATCCATTTTTTTCCATTTTATATTGCAATTATCAAGGGGATTCAAATGCATTAACTTTGTACATTATGATCAAAAGCATGTGTGTGCTAGTGTTAGAAATATTACAAGCACAACATTCAAAAGTCAATTTTTGTCTTTCAACATTGCAAGCATCTTATAATTAATCATTAACTGCATAAACATTAAACATTCAACATTACAAAAACATTTCCTTATTACATCTATTTACTTCCTAACTATTATAGCTGCTATCATATTACATATGGAGGTAAGAAAAAATAAAATATTCATTAACATAACCATCTTCATTCTATTTTGCTCATTGGCATGCATCTGCATCTGCATCTTGCTTGTACTCATCATCAGTTCCCTAGAAATTTGCTTCATATTCTTTACTAAGCTTTCTAACTTATCATCATTATTACTTTGGCTATTGCTTAGCATGTATTCATCTTCACCTGGTCTCCAACATTCAAAGAAAGTACGCTTCCTAGTTTGACAAACAAAGTATATTTTGTTGGGGTTTCTATCACTTTCAGATACCTTTATTGCTACTTTTTCTCCACATATGCATTTTCTATTATACATACGAATCATACCTCCATTTATAGTGTCCACTACATTTGAGGAAGATGACATTTTTACTTTTTTTTGAGTAAGAATGCAAATGGTGAAATAAGAGATAAGGCTCAAATGTGAAGGGGATTTTATTAGGTAGCTTCTTTACTGTTTTTTACCATTAGAGGTAAACGAACTCCTCTAATAGTCTATTACATTTTTCTTCCTTGTTAAAAATGAAGGGATGATTTAACACTTTCTGATTTTTGTCATGTAGACCCAATAGGATTTTCTGAGTTTAGAACACTAATATGACATTATCAGCTTTATGAAATGTCTTTTAAGGATATTTGAGTAATTTGCCCTTATGTTTGTTAACTATACTAATGTCGGCCGTTTCAGAAGGGAGGAGTTTGCTTATTTCCTTAATTCTGGCCATAAATTTTATAATATAGAAAATCACAAGGGAGAAAATTGATAATACCCCATAATTTTTTTAATATACTACCTTTGTGTATACTTTGATTGACTTTTTGTACCGTGGTATTATAATCATATGAATACTTTATGTTAATTACTTTAAATAAAAATAAATAAAGTATAAATATAATAGCCAGTCCTTCCATGTGGATTGCGCATATACTTGGCATTTCTTCACACATTTTTAAAATTTTTTGTACATATTATATACAAATTAATATTATGGATGAAGATCTATTAAGGGTATATATGAACCCACTGCAACCTATCAACTGATCAAATCAATTTGACAATAATCTAATTCAGCTATCCATTAAATACATTCTCTAAATTAATTTTTTATTTAAAAAAAGATAAGATATAAAGAAGAATTAAATATGAATTGACGAATTTAACTTTCTTATTTCTTAAATAGAAATCTTACGATATAATTTCATAAATATGCATGTATTCTTTATCAAGAATCTTATATTCTAGTTTTTCACACTGGGAAAGCAAAAGAAAATTCAAAAAGGATAACAACATTTTTATCCCTCCAAATGTTTAGAAAATAATAAATAAAGATATATATATTTTTTAATTTTAATAATGTATATATAATATTGACTTTTAATACTTTTTTTTACAAGGTCTTCGTATACAAATCATATCGTATCATGTCAAACACAATATATTTTAAGTTAATATGAATTTAACTTATTAAATAATTATATTATTCATTTAATATATTTTTTATATACCTTAATATATGTTTTGAAATACTTATAATATTACTTATTCAAATGTTAATAAATTTTATTTTGAATAGAATTGAATTCTTTACAATATTAAAAAATCAGCTACTCTTTTATAATATGAAAATATAAATAAAGTTATTAAATCATAAACGAGTTATTCAAATAATTAATTATATCATAAATGATTATAATCTCTAACTATTAATTATGTTACATGTTTGTTATTCATTTATTAATAAATAATTAAAGATTAAAATGTTAAAATTAAAAAAATTATGTACTGATTTATTATTTCTCCAAAGTTCAAGGACAAAAATTTTATTAGTTCAAATTTAAAAAGGTAAAAATGAAAAAATATATAATTTATTTAATTAAGGGAGTGTGGAAAAGTAAAGGTGGAATTTATGACAGTATTAAATAGATGGGGATCACTCGGTTGAGATTCATAAATTTGATTCTGCCACTTGCCGACCGACCGTCCATACGAGAGAGATCCCCTCAACGGGAGGCAATACGGGCCATTGTTTTTGCGTATGTGGCACGTTACACAACACATGTTATCCAACCGATTGATTGAGATTTATTATTATTTATTAAGAATTAATGCTCTAAATTGGATACTGTTGATTTTAATTACTAATCATTTCAAATTTGAAATCGAAGCATTAGGAATCGTTATTGTTGGGTTATTTTAATACAGCATACAGGTCTATCCAATAGTTTTTGTGATATTAATACTCGACGTTTAAATCAAAACATATATATTGTGAAATTTCCATAACTGACTCGATCATGATTCATTTGATCCAGCTTGGTTGATCTATGACTGACTCAGTTTGTGTTTTTAATAAAATTATCAGAATAAAACATAAAAGACACCAAATCAAAGCCAAATCTTTACAGGGATGGGATGGACAGGACAACATTAACATTCAATTCAGGGTTCAAAGTATGAACAATGAAGCACAAATATTCTCACTGACTACTGACAACATTTTTTCGTTCTTCGGATGGTTGTTCAATAGTTTCTATGAAGACCGAAGACAAGCAGACAGGCCGGTTTCCGGTGGAGGATACTTGGTATGGGCCTCCAATTTGAATGGGCCCTTCCCCACGATTGCATTTTAATTTTTAAAAAGCATCCCTTTGTTAGTTTATAATTTATTACCAACATTTTTCCGGAAAAGAAATCTAACATAACATTTAAAATTTAATTTTTAAAATTATTTATTTATTTATTTAGGAGATTAATTAATTTAATTTTTAGTTAATTAAATTTCTCATAGGATATTATTTGTTTTTGGACACACTCTTATATAATGCGTCACAAAATTCCCGCCATTTCTTGGCAGTTGCATTTCCGCTTCTTGGTCGTCCTCCTCCAAACTCACAGTCATCGCCATTTCGTATATTTACTTTTGAATGTTAACTCTCCGTTCATGTTGTCCTTTTCGCTACGCATTTCTGTCTCACAACCTTCTCAAACCAACTGCATTTTCTGCTTTCTCTTTATCTTTCTCAAATAAAGATAACATCTTTCTCAAATTAAAACCCCTTTCTCTTTCCTTAAACCCTAAACGCAAAATGTCATCTCGTCCCTCTGCTTTCGACGCTCTCATGTCCAATGCGCGTGCCGCCGCGAAAAAGAAACCCCAACCCACTTCTTCATCTCCTAAAAAGCGCAAAACCCTAGATAACCAAAACCCTAAAACAATAAATTCATCAGCAACCAAGAAAATTCAAGAAAACACTGAAGAATCCAGTGTTGATCTCCAGAAACCCATTGAGAATGACACCGTTAAACCCAAAGCGGCCGAAGAACCCGTCAACGATTGCGAAAAGCCCGGAAAGAAAGTGAAATTGGTGAATGCAAATGAGAGGATTGCAGAATTGAAGAGCGAAATTGTGTTATTGAAGAAGAAAGCCGGCGATTTTGACCCGAAAATGGTAGCGTGTTGGGAAAGAGGAGAGAGGGTGCCGTTTATTTTTTTGAGTTTGGTATTTGATATGATATCAAATGAAACAGGGCGTATTTTGATTACTGATATTGTGTGTAATATGTTGAGGACGGTTATGGATACGACACCCGAGGATTTGGTGGCGGTTGTGTACTTGGCCGCTAATAAGGTTGCACCAGCTCATGAGGGACTGGAACTCGGAATTGGGGATGCTTCTATTATAAAGGCGCTTGCCGAGGCCTGTGGGAGGACTGAGACTCAGGTTAAGAAGCAGTACAAGGTAATCTTTTGCTTTCGATGTGTGTTCTCTTTTTCCTTCTTTCTTTTTGGGGTGGCGGTGGTGAATTGTTATGCCTGTTTTGTATTTTGGTTTGTGAAAATACAGTATATAGATTGTGTTGTGTTGTTTAATTTCTCATGCTGGTTTTGGCGAATTGCTGAAATTTGTTGGATGTGCTTTTTCTTGATATATATATGTAACCAGAGAAAATTAAGACCTTCACTTGCTTGTGCATTTTTCTCTGTGATGATAGTTCATTTGACGTAAATTTTCCTTTTCCTTTCCTTTCTTTTAAATTGGTAGGAAATGGGAGATCTGGGCCTTGTTGCCAAGGCAAGCCGGTCATCACAATCTATGATGCGCAAGCCTGATCCATTGACTATTGCCAAGGTTTTTGATACATTTCGGCTCATTGCTAAGGTGCTCGTTTGTTATCTCTTCTTAATTAACAATCATTAGTTTGGTTTTTGGATGTGAGTTATGCCTTATATTTTTTCGATATGAGCTGTGGTAGGAAGACTTAATTTGTGTTAATTTGATTATGATTGTTGTTGAATGCAGGAATACTTTAATATCTTACAATGGCCTTTAAGATTGTTTGAGAATGGAAAGTTTTAGAATATTGTTGCAATCGTTATATGGATGCTTTGTTAGGTACTACCTATATGCTGTAATATGTGGTTTCTATATGTAATTTTTTGTTTCTTAGGCCATTGCAGAGTAAATTGGACACTAATCTGTGTGACTAGCAGAAAATAAGACAACCTATTTGGGATATGTGCTTTTGACTGATAATTGCTTAATTTTGTCATTTATTCACCCTTATTTAAATTTACTAGGAAGCTGGCAAGGATAGCCAAGAGAAGAAAAAGAATCGAATCAAGGCACTTCTTGTTGCTGCCACTGACTGTGAACCTCAATATTTAATTCGTCTTCTCCAGGTTAATTTGGATATTTACTACAAATGAGTTTGTTGGAACTTTCTCTATTTATCCTTTCTTTACAAGTTAGTTTGTTGGAACTCTCTCCTATTTATGCTTTCTCTGGTTTTCTTTGCAGTCAAAGTTGCGGATTGGCCTAGCCGAGCAGACACTCCTAGCGGCACTGGGACAAGCTGCTGTTTATAATGAACAGCATTCGAAACCACCGCCAAACATTCAATCCCCTTTAGAGGAGGTGAGTTGGTCTTCTGTTGATTACAAAAATGCTGCTGCACTAATGTAACCAACCGTCATGAAATAGTGGAATCCTGTTTTTAAAACTTATTCTTTCATTTCTTTTTTGTTTGATTATCCAAGGCTGGATGTTCTAGAACAAATATCATCTACTGGCTTGGGAGGAGGTTTTAAAATTTGCCTTTCAAGACATTAAACCCCTTTTTTCAGTTACTTTGTTTTTCTTTTGCATTTTTCTCATTTGGGTAGGTTTATAGCCGCTTTACTCAATGACTAGGGGATCTTCAAAACAGGAAGGCATAAGCTATTATCCTAATTTTCTGAACTAAACCTGATTACAAATTCTATCTGTGACAAATTCATTGCTAGTTTTAAGGTTTCAAATACCCAGCTTTAGCAAAGCTATATGTACTCAGACATGCATGGTGCACCTTTGATACATTTTCTCAAGGATACCTTTTATACAGCTTGTTTCAAATACCCAGCTTTAGCAAAGCTATATGTACTCAGACATGCATGGTGCACCTTTGATACATTTTCTCAAGGATACCTTTGATACAGCTTTAGCAAAGACCAGTTCATCTTGTGAAGCAAAAAGAGAGAGAAAGAATCTGATTTAAGACTTTGATGAACTGGTCTCCAGTCAAGATCCTGATCAAAATGCTATTAAAAGTTTGATGACAACTCATCAAGATGTGTAAATGTTGCCTTCTTCTCAAAAATTTTGAAAATTCTGTTCTTGGATTTCCTGATAGCTCATGAATAGAGTTTTCAGCTTATTCACACATTTACAGGATAAATTACGAGTGATGATGAGCAGTGGCCTTTGGTTCTTATGTTCTAATATTTCACTAATGCACTGATCTTAGCTTGAGCACCTGTAAACTTTTTCTTTTTCTTCTCATAAGAAGAAATTTCTGACTACTCTATTTCAGTGTTCTCTGTAACATAACTATATATATGTTTTTTCGGCTTTATATGAGATCATTTACTTCTTGTTTCTGGGTTCAAGTTATTCTGCCACTATTAGCCTTTCTAAAGTATATATAGCCGCTGAATTCCAACAAGTTAAGTGTACTCTCTGGTTGAAAGTTCACAAATATTCTTTATTTGAGAAATGCTTTGAATCAGTATTCCACTGTTATGTTTGTGCAGGCGGCAAAAATTGTTAAACAAGTGTACTCTGTGCTTCCTGTTTATGATAAGATAGTACCTGCACTTCTTAGCAATGGTGTATGGAATCTTCCAAATACGTGCAGCTTTACACTAGGTGTCCCAGTTGGACCAATGTTAGCAAAACCAACCAAAGGGGTCTCTGAGATTGTAAATAAGTTCCAGGATATGGAATTCACATGTGAATACAAATATGATGGAGAACGTGCCCAGGTAATACCCAATTATACTTGCTTTGGTTTCTTTTTGCTGTTCATGATGGATGTTATGTTATTAAATTTCCCATTCCACGCAGATACATTACATGGAGGATGGTTCTGTTGAAATATATAGTCGAAATGCTGAACATAACACTGGAAAGTTTCCTGATGTTGTACTTGCAATTTCAAGGTAATTGATGATCAGGGGATGCTTTTTCATGTGTGGTTCATTAGTTATGTCTTTGAAACTTTTTATAGTGTGTGGGTAGGAGGAATAAGTAGAAGAGCTGATGAGAGGTGTTAGGGCTTCAATATATTGCTGGACCCTTATCTAAGTCTAAGAACCGGATTGATCAATTGGTCTCATGTTTATATCCCCCATTATATTAATTAAATTATAATTTGTGTTTATGTTTGTGGTTGTGATTGTGATTATATTTGATCCACACATCTTGCATGTGGGGGGAGCGTGCGACAGTTCTTTGTTTAATCCTGCAAGGGCTGTATTTAAGAAGTTCAACAACAATGACTAAAAGAATCCCAAGGTCATCATAATCAGCTACAAGTTTATATATCTTTAATGTCAGATCTTGTTATTTTATCTTTATTTTGTTGGGTTGCTATCTTCATAACTGTAGGTAATGGCCTTCTGTTTTCCATCTCATTAAATTTTCCTTGATGATTAAATGCTATTAGACTGGACGCTTTGTCAGTCTTTTATTCATATTGCTTTGATTTTGACATGCATTCGGGTAGCAAATAATGGATGTGCTGGCTTGGTGCTTTGAGTCACTTATATTGTGATTTCTTATCATCTTAATACATACAAGAAGCTGTATATATATATATTGTTGATTTGAGAACATACAAAACCTTCAAGACATTATTCCCTACATTTGGTTGTTATTACAAGGCTATTACTGATTTTTAACTATAGTGTCAACGTATTTATCGCCCTGATATACTGTTTGTGTGCAGATTAAAGAAGCCCTCTGTGAGATCATTTGTTCTGGACTGTGAACTTGTTGCTTATGACAGGGAAAAACAGAAAATTTTACCCTTCCAGGTACTTTATTTCTGCATCAATTTTTTGTTATCATAATATTTACGTGCAACTTTAGGGACGAATTATAGTTTCTAGAAACACATTCATTTGTAATCATGACATTTTTTTAACTATCACTTTGGCCCATTTCAGGCTTTGTTTAGTTGAGAGTAATTGTGGGTTTTTATGGCAGATCCTTAGTACTCGAGCTCGTAAAAATGTGTCTGTTAATGACATCAAAGTTGATGTCTGCATATATGCTTTTGACATCTTGTATCTCAATGACCAACCACTTCTTCAGGAGCAGCTGAAAGTTCGTAGAGAGGTATGCCTCTTACAAGGTTTAATTGAGTGTTTGTATTACATGTTTCATTTGTAGAGTTTCATTGTTTTTTTATTAATTGATGCAAATGTCAATGGTATTGCTAGCACATAAATCTACTGTGGAGGTTTTGTGCCATTTAAATTATTACTAGGCTTACTCAGACTGATTATCTGCTGATGCATGCCATCTCATACAGGTGAGAGTGCTTTTATTTTGAAAGGGATAGATTAGTGTGGTCATTAAATTAAATATCTAGTACTGCAGCACTAAGTACCACTTACAACATTTCTACATAGCTCTCACCAATGAAATTCTGGGAAACTATCGTCTCTGTTTGACTGGGTGAATTAACAATGGTGTTTCTTAGCCATTATGGTCTGCTTGGTGGAAATGTTTGGAACAAAAATTGTTATAACCATAAGCCTGGTTTTTTCCTGCACTGACTGGTTTCTGTATAACATGCTTGGGTCAGTTTTCAGTAATATGTTTGTAACCATGGATTGTCTTTTTCTTTTTGCAGCACCTTTATAACTCTTTTGAGGAAGAGCCTGGATTTTTTCAGTTTGCAACGGCTTTAACATCCAATGATCTTGACGAAATACAGAAGTTTCTTGATGCTGCTGTTGATGCAAGGTATTCATTTCATGCTTTTAGTTTTATTCAGTGGAAAAGCAGACATGGACTTCATATGTAATTATCTGCAGAATTTAATCCTTCCGTGCTGCACTTGTGTCACCTTATCATAAGGATCATTCAAACAAACACTCGAAGGATGTCAATTATTGTTGATGTTTCCATTATTGTTTAATTGGAATGAATCATATCTAAGTGGTAGCTGGTGGTCTGACTTTTTCTTGTGTTATTTGATAGACACATGAAAATAAAATTGAATGCTTTGATAATTTTATCAAGCCTCCAAAGGCATTAATGTGTTCCATTTTCTATTCCATCATTTACTTCAACATGATCTTTTAAATGTTTTGATGAAACTGAGAAACATGTTAACACAGAGTGTTATTAAGTGGCTTAGCTTGCTTTTGAATTGGAGAACATATTGGCATCCTGATGCTATCTTCCTTGAACTCTCGTATTATATTTTGGATGTGAAAGGCTTTTGATCTTAATTTGATACTGGGCAACATGAAATCCAACGTTTCCAATTTTCATGTGTTTTAGTTAGTGCACACGATATGTATAAGATAATCTTTCATGTTGCCATAATCTTGCCATATACTTCATAATAATTTTCTATGTCTATAATTCATCTTGTTTTGCAGCTGTGAGGGTCTAATTATCAAAACAATGGATCGAGATGCCACATATGAGCCCTCAAAGCGGTCACTTAACTGGCTAAAATTAAAGAAAGATTACATTGAGAGGTAAGGTGTAGGGATCCTTGAATTAAATAAAAAATTTTATTATCTGGATTTTATATATTCCTGCCTTTGCTGTGCAGTATCGGAGACTCACTAGATTTAGTACCCATTGCTGCATTTCATGGGCGTGGGAAACGAACAGGTACATATATATGCAGCGCTGAGTTCCATTGTCATTTTCATGTTTCAATTCTAGTGCCCTAATTTCAGCTTTAAGTTTGATTTGTGTTGATGAACTGTGTTGTTTCTCCTCAGGTGTTTATGGTGCTTTTCTGTTGGCATGTTATGACAGCAATAATGAAGAATTCCAAAGCATTTGTAAAATAGGTGAGCAAAATCTTTGTTGGCACCAGTGTGTGACAACCATGAAGTCTGGTTGACAATTCTGTTCTGATTTTGTTTTCTGTTAGGCACTGGATTTTCTGAAGCAATGCTTGAAGAACGTTCTTCCAGTCTCCGTTCTAAAGTGATACCCAAACCGAAGGTTTGAATCTCTTTCTCTTTTCTTCAGTGAAGAACTAAAGAAATTGTGAATTAATTGGATTCTCTTTAATGATAACACTTACTAATGTTAACATCCATGCCAATTCCAGTCGTACTACCGGTATGCGGATACAATTGATCCAGATGTATGGTTTGAGCCCACAGAGGTAAACTTTTCATCTCGTGCACTTGCTAGACTCAGTCTGTCTTTAATTTCATGCCTCAACTCTGCAAACTGTACCATGTGGCAAGAGGCACACCAGCTGGACTGTATAGATCTTTGAGCGCTTGTGTATTGCAATAGACTTGTGAGTTGCACGGCTCTGACCCACTTAATATGATAGGCATTGGACTCTTCTTTCTTGTGATCCAATTTCATTTGTATCTTTACAATGGAAATGCTCAGTTTGCCAAATCACATGAGTCTTTAATATAATACTGTGTTTTTTTCAACATTTAACTCCCTTTCCCTTTCTAAATTTTGTTGCACTTTGACCAGACTAAAATACCTCCAAAAAGCGTGTACAATGATATACAAAATTACATTAATTTAAAATATTGATACCAAGAAAGACTATGCTTTATACATTAAGAACTATGTCTGTCGGAAGTCTTGCCTGATGATCCAAAATTGACCACTGATTCTTCCTACTTTGGCAGATGCTGTTCTCATTGCATGTTTGATGTTGTCATTTTTCTGTAAACTCTTTGCTTTTGTTGCTCAAAATCTTAATGCTTGATTGTTCCCAGAACAATGTACATATGGTATTATGATCAAGCTGGATAAAATTATTTGGTAACCCATCAATCAAGATTCAAATGTTTGTGGTAGACACAATAGAGTGGTTTGTCCTCCTATGAGGAGGGATTTGTGGTGTTCCTAATACTGAGGATCGGGACAATTGTCACCCTGTTTACATATGACAGTTGATGTTTTAAGTTTGCATCTTGAATTTACAGAAGTGAAATTTTCCTACCTTGATTTTCTTGTGCGTGGAGGTATGGATTTCTTACCATGCTTTTGACCCAACGAAAAATATCTTGTTCCAGGTTTGGGAGGTGAAAGCTGCAGACTTGACTATTAGCCCTGTTCATCGTGCTGCAATTGGTGTTGTGGATCCTGATAAGGTTGAAATATTGTTAGATATGCAAATACTGATGAGCTTTTCCTTTTTCCTCTTTTTATTTGTTAGTTCTATTTCCCCCCTTTGACTTCTGGCTTTATTTGAACATATATGGTTTCTAAACTAGGTAGGAGTGGCTTCTAAAACTCACTGATCTGGTATCCCATATTGAAACACTGTTCAGGCAACTATCATATGATTATTTCTTTTCAGCTAGACACACTTTACCACGAGTCACTACTCACCTGATAGATCATGGGTTGACCACAAAGCATGTTGAAATGCTTTAGACTAGCAGTCACTTCATAGAAAATTGTTTATTCATTTAGTTGGTTCAGGATGGTAGGGATATTATTTACAAGGTTATCCTTTTGTTGCAAGTAAGGACATTTAAGGACATTTGTTTTCAGAAGGTCAGTCTTTTATATGTTGAGGTTGTATTTTGTTATTTTAGATGGAATCCAAGATTGGGTTACATGTTGTAAGGTTATCATTGTTTACATACTAACTTGTGTGGTTATCCTGTGTTCAGTTTTGGGGTTGGTTGAAGTTGGTCGCCATGCAGTTACATAGAAAAATTGGAGTTCTGCTTTACTTGGAATTAAAACAGTTGCTGTGTTTAACTTAAGGTGATTTTCATTTTCCTTTGTAAAGGGCATTTCTCTTCGGTTTCCTCGCCTGATTCGTGTTCGGGAAGACAAGACTCCAGAGCAGGCATCATCATCTGAGCAGGTGAAGAACAATGTTAATTATTTAATTCTATGATTTAATGCAGGAATGCTAATCCCATTGCTTCATTCCCATGATTTAAAGGAGAAATGCAGGAAACAGAGGGGAGAAAAACAAGCTATCGAAATTTTTAAAATGATTGTTTATATTTCGATTGCTTGAACTTGTTATGTATTTATTTATGTTAAGCTTCTTCCTCATTTATTTTCAGGTTGCTGAGATGTATACAGCTCAGAAACACAATCATCCAAACAATCAGGATGACAATGAAGATGAATAAGGAACTTGTTATCAAGCTCCTCTTTTTTCAGAGATGTTTTCTTGTGAATTCGGCAATGTTGCACAAATCCATGTGAGTAGACATCTCATAAAAACCATTTTAGACCTTAAACCGAGTATCACACTTTATCATCATTAGTAAACACGCAATGGGCAGGATATATTAACGAGTAGTCATACTGTTCATTCTAAACTTGATCTTATTTGGAAATTTTGTAGTTACTGAAAAAGGATTCCACCATTTGAAGTAAGAGCAAGACATAGTTGGCTGCTAGATGAGCTGAGCATTTAATGTCTTAGAACATATATGGTTTATTTTCCCCGGACGACATTTGTATATATCAATGCCCATAAACATTCATACAAGTGATGCTTCTGCTTTACCTTAATGCTCTTTAGCCAATTTAGAGTCCTGAAAACGTGAAAGATTTTTTATTTTCCCATGAGCATTGACTAAAATACCTAAATTTGGGCAGAAAGGTCAATAAGGTGTACTTCTTGTAGTGTTACACAATATCATCTGATTGCCAAGGAACTGTATATTAATTATAATGCCATCTGTTCCTTTTGTGATTACAAATTGCCTTAGATTAGTTATCCAGGCAGGCATGTCTATAATTCAACCCGGCTATCAGAATTTTTTGTAGTTTCTGGTATGGTAGGAGGTTTGCTTCTTGTTTTCGGTTTTAAAAGTAATAAAAACTTGTAGTTGCTAGGCCAAGCAAGATTTGCCTGTTGTTATCTAAATATGTATGTGAATGGAGCTGCCGGGTAAAAGGAGTAAAGTTTTTGTAGGATGTGAAAATTGGTCAAGGTTTAGTATTCGATAAAGGGGCAGTAGTGGATGAGTAGACAGCATGAGTGTGAGAGGTCTTTTGGTTTGGGGTTTGAAGGTCAAAAATTAACATATAAAATGTCTAAGCCTCGCTGCCGTGTGGACCAGGGGTTTGATGATAGATTACTGCCCAAAAAGGTTATTAGGTTTTCGGCCTAACATTTCAACCGGTTCTTGAGGTTTGAAGTCTCTTTCTTTCTTCTTGCAGCTTTTAAGATGGGTTTATTAGTATTATTTCTAATCAATTAGTAGTTGAAGATATTGGCTGATTGATAGAGATTAGAGTCAGTTCCAGCGGTATTACTCATAAGACTGGCATCCAATCCCAAGTTTCTTTGAACGTTTGAATCCTGTCTCTGTCTCCAATAATTTTACGCTTTCTAGACGCTTCCCTTTTCTTTATTGTTAAGTATATATCAATAGGCCTATGCTTTGAATCAAAATAAAGTTTGAAAAATAAAATTTGGTGACATCAATTTTTAGTAGGATTCACTCATCTTGACATGTAATATAATACCACCGCCTTGATACAAAACTAAGCCCTTATTTGGCTTCGACAAACTCATTCCTCACCTTCTAACTTAAGATATGAAAAGAATAATTAGTAATTCACTTAATACTACTTGTATATGTTACCCGATGGAAAAACAATTTTTTGATTGTAAAGTGACATTCGGAAGAATGTCCAGGGCTTTACTATACTTAAAATTTTAAAGTGACAACAAAATCATTGTAACAAAAATGCTTCAAACTCTTTTCTCTTTCTCTCTTGAATGCCTTTGGTTTGACTATAGGAAATGTTTGTGTTTCTTTTGGTTTCACTGAAATAATAAGGTAGGAGGATATGATCTCAACGGCTATGAATAATTGGGATCGATAAATCTGTCAAGTCCAATCAACGAGATATATATACGACTCATACTACAATATACATGTATAATACGAAGCTAGTTACAATAAATATACAGAGTGAAATTAATTTCTTAACCACTGCGAGATTCTTACTTGGATTTTAGTTAAGTGAAATATTTAGAGTCTTGAACCATTTCCACATATTAATGGTTGTTCCATTCCCGTTTAATTGGTAAACGTGGCTCCTAGTTCTTCCTATTTACAACTAATAAATTACCCGTTCGAATTTTTAAGACCCCAAGAAACCAGTTGTATTAGGTTGTTCAGTAATTAGTATTTTATATATATCTTATAAACACAAATCAGAGAAGAGCGAAAATTGAGAATAAGATTACGTTAGAATTAAAATAAATTAATCTATGCTTGTGTGAGACTGAGAGATTGAGAAAAAGTAATAGTAGTAGGAGTAAAATATAATATAAATATAGATATAAAATATAATACAAATGGAAATCAAAGACAATACTAGATCCTGATTCTGATTTGTGGGTTCCACTGAACCCGACAAGCAGGGTTCTTAGACCTTCTGGTTGTTGGCCTTACCCCCCGGCTTCCCCACCCCCCCACTTTACTAATTCTTCCGAGCTCAACAACTCCACACCCATCATCAAATTACAAAAATTAGAAACAAAAAATCTTCCATCTTCATTTCCATCTCTTTCAAACCAAACCAACACAAACACACACACACACACACATAAAAACACCTCGGTAAAAAGTAAAGAAAACTACTGTCTTTTGAGTTACATTTTACATGCCTCTTCAATTTCTGGAGAAAATTCCCAGCACCCTGGATTGGAATGGAATGGAATATGGAAGATGTGAAGAAGAAACAAATATTCTGACCCAGAATGGCTGTTTCAATTTCAATATTTCTAAAACTAAAAGTAAACTAAACAAGACATGCTCTCTTTCTTTTAGTCTCCTCTCCACTGAGTTAACTTTTGGGGTAGCTTCTTTTCTAGAAACAAACGCCTTTGTACATAAACTAGATCAGATCAGTCACGATACCTGCCCCCTTACAATCCTGGCTAGCCTATCAAATTATATTAAATTAAAAATGGTAAATTAAATATATAAATTATGTGAAACCAATACTAGTGGAGGATGAGCCTTTGGTATTTGGTTTCTGTAGGAGAGTCAGAGCCATCTGAAAGAACCCTTTTTCTATTGACTTTACCGCAGTTGTTTAGAATGTTGCAACCAGTAATGTTGATCAGAGAGTCTTGGTGGAGGAGCTGTGGTGCTGGTGGCGGCGGCGGGGGTGAAGGAATTGTCACTGGTGGGATCTCAAACGACTCAAGTGGTGGTGGTGGGTGTCTCCATTGAGGCAGTGGCCCTGCTAAAAGAAGGGTCTGCAAGAGTGGTCCAGCTTTCATTACTGCCTGTAAAAGTTTTCCCTTTTCAGGTAATGGCTTTTCAGGCACAAGCTCTATTGCTGTTTCTGCCATGGATTGTGGTGGTTGCGGTGGACCAGCTGGTGGTAATTGTGGGGGTTGAATTGGGTCAATGACTGGAGATGAAACAATGCTTTCTTCACAATCTGATGATGAGAAGCCATTGGTGGAATCAATTCCTCTTCTGGGTTCATCTTCAATGCTGGAAATTCCAGACAGGGGAGCTGCCTGTTGTTGTTGTTGCTGCTGTAGCAGCTGCTGCTGCTGTTGCTGTTGCTGCTGTTGTTGCTGTTGCTGATGCTGCTGCTGGAGCAAAAGTTTCTCATAGAGAAGTCTTTGGCATTTGTCTTGTGCAGCATCTCTTTCTCTGATGGCTTTGCTAAGCAGGTCTTTGAGATGAACTAACTGATCATCTCTCTTTCTCAGTTCTTCCTGAACTGCCAGCCTCGTTTGTTCCAGCTCAAGAGTTGTATACAAAAGTGAATGCCTTAGATCTTCCATACTCTGTACCAACACCCCACACAATGTTAGAACCATAAATTATACCAACTTACAACAACAAAATAACAAAAACAAACTAAAAACTCCCCAAAAATAGAACAAAAGAAGAAATGCAGTACCTTTCCCTGACAGTAGTAAGCAAAACTGAGAAGAGGGTTGCGTTGATTCTCCATAGACTGACTGAAGACAGACAGACAGACAAACTTGAGAGAAAAGAAAGACAGACAAGCTTGAGAGAAAAAGAAAGACAGAGGTGTTTTGGGATTGGGGGGGTTTATGACCGGTTCTTGGAGGAGGTCTTATTAATAAGTAGAAGAAGTAGTAGTAGTAGTAGTAGTAGTTGTTGTTGTTGTTGTTGCCGCTTCACTGTTTTCTTTTAATTGTAGTTGTTGTTTCTGTTTCTGTAACTTTTCAGTTTTCCTCACTAGGACTAGGAGAGGTTAGACAAAAGCACAAAAGGCCAAAACCCTAACATTGCCAATTCCTATTGCTTTCTCTCTCTCTCAACTCAGTCTATGACCTATTCCTTTGTACCACCGATAAAAGCGGGGGGCACAATTCCACTTTCATTCCCATTCGATTTTTTTGTTTTTTTTTAACCTCAAATATTTTACTTGATTTAATTATCATGCCCTAATAATATGGCTAGGTTTTTCTTTCAATATTACACAAATACATGCATAATTTACGATTGTGAAGCAGTAAATCTCTAGTTATTTAAGTAATTAACATTACAAAAATTTAATAAATGCATCGTTACAAAATTAAACTAGCATGATCTTATAAGATATTCCTTTGTGTACCCTAGATCTTGCATGTGAACGTATTTTTTATTATGATTATTTAACATTTCATTCTATGGGAGGATGGACAATTTAAGAAAATATGGAAGGAAGATTAAATGGTAATATATATATATAACGTAATTAAATATGGAAATTACATTAATAATTTGTCAATTTTTAAAAGCGATTGATTTTGATAGAACTCCACCAATTTACGTTTATTTTTGTTTTATTTTTACAAATTCTCTTGCGTCTCCCCTCTTCCAAACACAAATGAAAATTTCTAGACGAACAAAATAGATAAATCCCAAATATTTTAGTCTTCAATATTACATTATTCAATAATAAATGAAGTCAATAAAATAAATAAATAAATAGCAATACTAAGGATTTTAGTCATAAAATATATATACCTTTTACATTCTATATTGTATATAAAGCAGATAAATAATAATGAAAGCGTGTTGATAATGAATTGATAAATTTCACATTGTTTAATTTTCAACGATCGACATGAAACTATTGTTTAACATGTATAATTAGATAATTAATTCTTTGCTTATGGTAATTAACCAGTTTGTTTTACCTCTTTTGTAAATTTTCTCTCGCAAAAAACAAAAAATATTCTGGCACGTGGGCTGCCTCTCTCTGTAAATCCAAATCATGTTTTCTTGATTTTATCTATTTACTTGACTAATTCAAATTAAAATACCATCAGCTAATTAAATTAATTTTTCATTTTCATCCTTTTGTTTCTGAGAAAATAAGGTATAAATTCCCCAAAAGAAAATTAATTTTAATTTATTTTGCGAAGCTCCCTAAGTAAAGAGAATTAAAGCTTCGTTCCCCACGTGAAGTATAAAATAGGTTATGTATAAATAAATAAATAATTAATTAATTAATTAAGGTCATAATTTGTTGAACTTACTGGACTGTTGTTGTTAGCAATATATGCTCTAAAACCTTTAAAATGTTTGTGTTGTGTCTGAACATTTTTTGTCCGAAGAATCTTAAAACTGTCCTTAAAAAAATTTTAGTTGAAAATAATAATAATAATAATAATAATATTGTTGATTGTAATTAATTAGGGTCATATAAAAGTAAAATTAAAGATAATATTAGGCAAAGTTGTTTAACTTTTACGTGGAAACTCTCGAGAATTTTTGTTTTTTTAGTTTAAAAAATTGAATAGCTTAGCTAACACTTCATTGAATAGACTAGTTTTGTTTTTGGAAGTATTAAAAATTTCTAAAATTGTAGAGATATTTATGTTGAATGAAAGGGTTACAACCAAATTGATGTTTCTTATAATAGAGGGTAGAAAATGGAAATATAAATTACCACGAAAGGAAATTGGAAGAAAAAAGAAAGTGAGAAACAGAATGAAGAAAGGTATTAGATTTAGGAAACAATAATTATTAAAAATAATAATTAATTAGCATGACTTGTTTGACAAATTAATTAAGCAGAATTGAAATGATACGGCAATAAAACTAAACTATCCAACATCACATTCTCGTGCCGCTCGTTTTTTTGACTTGGTTGAATTTGCATGTGCCCTTCCTTCTTACTAATATGATACAATAACATGTTACCATTATTAATTAATTACAATTACAAATTAATACTATAAGTATATACATATATGCATGCTTGCAAATAATCGTACATACGTGTATATTTATACATGTGCGCGTGTTAATATGCTTACATTTTTGTGTGTGAGTTTATATACATATGATGTATATTTGCATGTAAACATGTGTATGTGTGTATGCATACATATTTGTACATGTGCGTGTATGTGTGTTCATCATATACATCTAATTGTGTACGTGTGTGCTAAATAACTAAAAATTAAAAAAAATTACACTGAATGTAACAACCTAAACTCAAAATTAAATAAATATTGTTCATTTTAGATTTATAATATGTCATAAATTTATTTTTAAATTTTTTAAATTAAAACACGTCTATTTAATTAGGAGGATTCAAAATTTATAACTTATTTTAATCTTATTTTGAAAAGTGATAGGAGACATGACATTGAACCTATATTTTAAATTAAAATAATAATTATAATTAAAAAAATATTATAATAATTAATATAAAAAAGTAAATAAACCCTTCACATTAAAATATATTCTATTTTAAGAAGTTTGTGCGATTAATTTCAAAATTAACGGGGTTAAAGTATTATTTTAAGTAAAATTTGGAGGATATATCATATATGTAGCGTAGGTCGTTTTCTGTTAATTAAAATGGTGTCACATTCGTACAATAAAATACAGGGGTCAAAGTTTAATTGGTCAGAAAAAGGAGCTGGTAACCAAACTTTCCCACCCGTATTAATTTTGTAATTTGTAATTAGTATTTTGTATTTGCACCAATTAAATTAAAAATAAATAATAATAATAATAATAATAATAAATGGACCCCACAATCCATCTTTTTGAACCGTAAAAGTCCTCCTCGCTCTTGCATGTATCGACTTCTATTTGACTATTTCTAGAATATACTATATATAAATATCCATTCCTTGATTATGATTGATTCTTATTTAATTTTCATTAAAAAAATTAGTGTACAAATATATATATATATATTTTTTATTTTACTAAATAATTTTATTTTATTAATTTCAAAAGAATAATACGAGATCACAATGTTACAAATACAAATAAACATAAACATAACATATATATATATATATATATACATATTTTAAGTATATCAAAAAATTCTATAATTGAATTGTAAAAAGAATAAGTGTACTGTTCAAACGGAATAAAATGGGCACCGTGCCTTTATGTCCCATCCGAGAGCCAATAGTAACCTAATTCGCTAGGGTGAATTTTATATTTTCTTTTCAACTTTACTCACATTAACCTTATCTTATAATATATTCCCTAGTCCCCACCAAACCCAATTTTAATAATAATTAAAAAAAAAACCCATTATTTCCATTTTCTTGCTAACAATTAATTTTTGAATTTTACTCCCTTAAAATCAAAACAAATATCAATCATATGTTTTAATAATTTTCTCGGCATTAAAATGAAAATAAATTATAAATCCATGGAACGCTTGAAACCCTCATTTTACAGAACAGGCTTGGTGGCGTCCGAATTAGAAGTGCATGTTTCACAATATGTGTATAAATGTAAAAAGGTTAAGTAAAATGACACACACACATATATATGCATATATATATATATATATATATATAGAGAGAGAGAGAGAGAGAGGTCAACTCGACTCAACATTCAACATATTAAGATGTACAAAAGCATGGTAGCAGCCTTCGTTGTTGTCACATTAAGAGTATGTTACCATGTGTTGCATTTTTCGTGAATCATGAATTGCTTATTTAATTTATATTAACATTAATATAAAAAGCATTACAGAATACACGCACCCATATAAAAAATGTGTGCATTTATCTTTTTCTGTACTACAACGATACTTCATATTTTATTTTATTTTTAGTTATTATAAAGACTTGGATTCTTCTTATCAGTGTAGTAGCTCCTCACAAGTCACACCTTAACACGTTTTTTTTTTCGAAAAACAACAATAAGTTAATTATAAAATTATTTTAAATGATTAATTCTAAATAAATGAAAGGGTATGTTCCGAATTGATGACCTTCACTTTATTATGGAAACACGATGGTGATTTATTCTTCTCTAAATTTTTACAAAAAATAATAAGTCGACATAATTTTTACAATTTTAACAATTTACTCTACGTTTTTTAGTGTTTACATTCTCATATCACCAAGTAAAATTATGTAAATTATATTTTAATTTATTATTATTCTAAAATTCACGAATAAAAATATTTTATAAGAGTTTTTTCATGATTTATTAATTTTTATCTATAAATTTAGACCAATAATTAATTAGGACTTAATTTTAACATTTTAGCTAGCTAGTGCGAAGATCTTAAATGAAAAGAGCAGAGATTAAATTATTAAAATCTTAAAATTATATTAATTTTTTTATCTTAAAAATTTAAAAAGATGAATATGTAATTGTCCACAATTGTGAGACAGAAGCTTTAGTCGGTTACAAAAAGAAGCTAATGACCCTAAACATTAATAAAAAACGATCGTATAATATTTAAAAATAAATATATTATTTTCTCTCGATTAGATTTTTAAATGCATCAAATAGATTCCAATTAGAATCTCATAGTGCTTTTTTTTTATATTACTTTTATAATATATTTATTTAATAAAATGTGTTGATCCCAGGCATGTTATGAGATAATTATGATGATGATTATAGTGATAATAATAAAAGGACATGCGAATTTCCATTATATATAGTCATAATTATAATCATTATTTTAATAAATAAAATTATAAAAAAGACAAGACATATAACACGAGAGAGATGACCCTTCTCCACTTAACCTTAGTTAAATTAAATTAAACTAAACTACTTGCTCTCTTCATTTACAAATAAAATTAATTATAAAGCAGCAGACAACAAGTATCATATTACAATCACTTTTACCAACACTAACTATTCATTATACTCTTAATTTATTTATTTAATTCATTTTTATTATTTTATAAAAATAATTTTCAGGTGAAGGTGAATATTTGGTGGGGTCACATATATATATATATATATATATGCTCAATTATAAATATTGTAGGGTCCACATTATCGTATCTACATGTGATGCGGCTGGTGCCCGAACTATGATCTGGTTGGCAACATTGGCAACACTACACAATTCTGTTGTCAAAACAACTGATTAACTGAATTTAATTAATTAATTAATTAAATAAAATTAAACTAATCAATTAATATCCAATTGCAATTGCAGTTGCAGTTGCTTAACTTAAGATAGCTGAAAATCAAATTTATGGGTTCTCCATTTATTATGTGTTGGAAATTGGGGGTGCAATTTTTGATATTTGGTCGGCCAATTTTGTGTTTCATCATTATTTGTTTCTTCCTTAATCTGTTATATTAAAATGATTTCTTCTTATTGTTATCCAGGAATTGTTTCTTTATTCAGATAATGTAAAGTATAATTTATGATCGGGTCTTAATACTTCTTTTAAATAATAATATGGTTTTTAAATATTGTTTTGATATGATAACATACGAATATGATTGTTTGGCTATTTTCTTTTCGAAAAAAATAAAAACAAAAATTTTTACATTTATTTTCTTATAAATTTAAATAAATAATACAAAATATTAATTTCAATAATATTTGCTTATGTATATATTAACATAAACTATCTTAAACTCATTTATTAGTAATTTAATAGTAAAATATTTATCTCTTTTCTCTCAATATTTGAGGTTTTATACTCACTTTTTTTATATAAATGTTTGTGAGAGATGTCAAGATAATTATCTCAATTCTCGACTCTTAATATATCTTTTGTATGCGATACCAAAACTTGTAGTTATCTCAACTCTTAATTCTAGACAAATTTATTTTAATGATATTAAAAATATATATCTAATTAAAAAATACTCTATTTTAAAATAAAAAATAAATAGTTAATATTTCTTTTAAGAAAAATAAGAATCAACAAGAATCCCTTTAGCAAATGATTTTATACCATGATCTTTGCTAGCAAAAGAAGGTGGAGAATCAATTAATTAATGTAATAAACCAGCAGAATTTTTTAAGAGTTATAAATATATGATAATAATTATGTTATAGGTAGTTGCATCAAAGGTGATTTAAAGTTATAATGAACATTTAACGAATTTCTTTTAAGACAGTTAAAGTAGTCATTCATCCTACATTAATTTATTCTTTTGACTCACTATACTTTTTAATTTACCACACTTTCCTTATAATTATTATTATTATTTTTCATTTTATATGATTCCTTTTCCTTTTCAAAAGAAATTGTATATTTATCAGCTTTACTATATTATTTTCACACTTAAAATTATCATAAATATAATTCTTAGCAAATGTCTAGTATATTTTAATATACAAATTTGAATTAATAACATAATTATTTGAATTCGAGATGGTCTAAAATGTCAAACGTGTTTTATCTAAATCATTTTAACGGAATAAAAAATAATAATATTAACTTGTTAGTCATGAGGATTGAATTGATACACAAGAAGTTAAATTTAAATAAAGTGATTTGATTTTGGTTGGTTAGTAGCTAATTAATATGATTAATCGTGCAATCTGTCACCAATTTAAAATATCAATATGATTATATATATGAAATCTACAAAACTTAAATTCAAATCAAATCAAATAGAAATTTAGGAATAAAAACAAAATTAACAAAAATATAGAAATTAGAGGGATTTAGAGGTAACATCAATTTTAGGGGATGGAAAATGGAATGGAATATACTACCTAGATGAATTGGATCATGATCCAACGATTAATAAGTGTTCAAGTCTACGAAAGTGGGGTCCCCAACGGCTAATATCTGTCGGAGAAAATCGTGGATGCCAACTTTGGTTAACCGTGTGGGTCCTATCAAATTAAAAAGAAAGGAGAAGAATAAATAAACAATTAAATTAAAAGTAATAATAAATAAAATAGAAATGGGCCATTTTATTTAATTAATTTAATTTGTTATTTGGTAATGGCTCTTGAGTTGAGTCTTTAGGTGGGTCGTCAATTCAATCTCAAATCATATCATATCAATTTTGTTTTTGGGAATCCCAAGTGGTCGTTACAATAAAGTTAAAGCTCTAACCAAGTTTGCATTATAATAATATTCATCTTAAATCTTGTTTTTTATTATATTAATAACAATAATAATAATAATAATAATAATAATAATAATAATAATATAATAGATTTTGATATATATAGATGTTACATGTGAAGGGATATGTGACAATGAGATTGTTGAAGAATATTAATGGGTCCTTTAGTTATGAACCAACTACCAACTTGTTAGATTTTTTCTTTTCCTCTTTTCGGTACAATCCATCTCCTTTTTCCCTTTTCCTTCTCTCTTTCTCTATTCATTTGTCTATTGATAGGTATCAAAATTAGGGTTTAACACTATTCTTCTCTTAGATTAGTGATTGTTAGTTGATTCAATGAGTAGTATTTGAAGATTAGATTGAATCTCATTCATTCATGTAAAATATATTATAATTTGTATTTCAACACTCAAAAATTATTTCTAACTTGTAAGAAATTGTCAAATGTACATAAAATCTTGCTAAAAAGTACACTTATATTATAACGTTGTAAAATATAGTGAGAAAATGTTTATTCCTTTTACATTTATTAGTTGTGAAGAGTGTTGAAGGGAATTGAATGAGGTGCATATTCTTGTTTTTAATAATGTTTTAAGAAAATTAAAAATAAATAATCATAATTAAAATGAAATAGCAATAACAATAATACCATACTTGACGGAAGAGTTGACATATATTTTATTTTAGTTAAATATGTAACTAAATATAATAAGAAAATAATTAAAATAATAAGAATGGAAAAAAAAAGATAACCAATAAAAGGATAATCTTTATTTTACTCTTTTAATATATTAACAATTTTAAATCTATCCTTAAATTTATTGTAAGTACTTATTTCTCCCGCAATTTATTAAATTTAATAGTTATATTTAACATATCAAAGAATAAAATTATAATTTATAGTTATAAATTAATAAAAATAATTGCTTTTTTATTTAAAGACTAGAATTATAATTTAAAATTCAAAATTAATAAAAAAAATTTATTTTCTTTATTTTTAGAAGCTAAAATTATAATTTATAGTTCTAAATTAATAAAAAAATAATTTTTTTCTTCATTAACATTCCCTCGTCTTCTTTCTTGATCTCTTTCTTTCTCTATTTTTTTTCTTCTTTCTTCTTATTCTTTTCTCTCTATTCCTTTTTTTCTTCTTTTTTTTTTCCGCTCTCCCGCTTCTCCTCTATATTCCTTTCTTTTTTTTATTATTTGTGCTATTCTTCTTCCCTTATCAATTTTTTTAATTTTTTTTTGAATTAATTATGCATTTCACATATATTAAATATCATAAAATATAATATAATTTTTTTTATCAGTCAACGTAAGTCAATAGTTAAACGTAACATAGACTTAACAGATTGGGGGACGGTTTGAGTACTTACAATAAATTTGAGAGTGAAATAAAAATTATTAATATATGAAAGGGGTAAAAGAAAATTATCAGTCGAGCGGCTAGAGTCCGTGAGATGATCTGATCTGATCTATACGATTGTCAATCTCTCACGCGGTTACATGTCTCAAAAAGTCTTATAAAAACGACACCCGGTTTGTCCGTTTAGTCCATGCATGTGAGCGAAAGTGAGACTAATGACCCGAGGCTTCTTCATTTCTATTTTAATTTCTGATGAGTAGTTATAGTTAGTTGGATTATGCCACGTGGTTCCGTATCATCTCTATTTTATTTTATTTCCTTCAATGTATTTTAATAGAAAATATGAATGTATGTTTGTCTCTTCTCTTGAAATGGAATCTCGGGAGAAGAGAAAAGAAGAGAAGATAAGAGATGTCTAACTTTAAAGCCTATAAGCTCGGCTCACGAGCCTAGTCTAGATGATCTCATTTTAACGATTCTATCAAAAACATATTAATTGTTAATATTCTTAATTAATTAAATCCAACTCAAATTTAAATTTCTCAAAAAAAAAAAATGGAAGTGAAGTGATGGGATGAGCTGGGTAAATGAGAATAAGAATATTAAGAGTGGTCCATAACAAAGATTAGGACTATTAACAAACTGGATTTGTTGGGTATGATTTGATTTTGATTTGATTATTGCAATTGCCCATTGGATTGATGATACCCATATTTCGTTATCATTCATTCTGAGTTCTTCAATTCAATTCAATTCATCAAACATTATTGGTTTGGTTTGGCTTGGCCCCACACGGTTTATGTTAATTAACCAAAAAAAAACTAAATTAAATTAAAATAAACATGATTATGTGAAAGAATATTTAGATAAAAAAGTTTGTAGATTTGTTGCTGTTTGTTCTTTCTTGAGCTTGATTTGACTGCTAAGCTGGTAATTGCTCAATGCTCACTAACATCCTCATTTTCATCTGCTTTTTTCCATGTTCATTGAACAAACATACCTTATCAATCATTTAGTCTGTTTAGTATATTAATTCTACCTATTTTAATAGGTTGAGAATTGTTAGGAAAATAACAGTGTAGGTTAAAAAATAATGTTAGGAAGGAAAACAAATACAGTTACTATAAACACTAGTACCACTTATGAACAGAGTACAATCTGTGTTGGAAAAAGGTGGGCTTGCTGGGGAATTAATTGAAGGGGTGTGTATTTAGGATTACCCAAATAAAAGACGATGAAAGAAGAATACTTGCAACATTTGTTTGGGCCAGTTACATGCTTCATATTCCCAAATGTGGGCCTTATGTATTTGTGGAATCCTGATATCTCAAAACAGTACTGAGGTGCATAGATTTTCGAACAGTGCTCAATACAAGATCATCTCAAGCCCTTTCACATTAATACATACATACACATCGACCTTTTCCAGTAACAAACCAAATACAGAATGTTAAATAAACATAATGGAAACGATAGTGGCTAACACATGTTACAAATGGCACAACAAGATGGGGAAACCACTGGTTTCTTCACTTTTTTCTTCGCATTTTAACGTTAACGGGAACTTCTTTGTAGGATTGTACCTTCTCAGCTGCTTTGCGTAATGGTCTTCCCATTGAGGATCTTTGTGATGGTTGTGCTTCATTTCTTGAGCTGCAAGTTTCTTCATTTGTAGTATTAGATGAACCAGCTTGGAGTGAACCATCTTCCTGCATTGGAGTATCTAGTGGCAGAGTGACTGGGAGTTTAGTGTCTTCAATCTCGAACAAGTTTTCTGCAGGTTCTCGCTCATGGGATTTGAACCTTGCAGGATCGCCTCCTCAAACAACGCCTAAAATAAGAAAATGAAGAACCGCAACGGAAGGTTAATAATCTAACATGCAATCTACAGTGTGGAAAAATAAGCACGCTCTATTATTCTCAAGTATGCACAACTTGAGTACAAATAGAAGAGAAATGATTTATATCTACGCAAGTAGGGTGTTGCTAATGGTATGGCAATAATTCTCCATCTCGTAAGTTTATAAATGCGTGAATTAACCTTTTATTTTCGACATTCTCTTTCTCTGCAACTTGTTGGCGTGTGGTAGAAGGGCCCATAGCTGCATATAATTGGCAAGTGTCATAAGTCACACGACAGGAAATAAAAAGACAAAGAATTCCAAAGATTTAGTTGAGCGATTTTATGTCTAAATAATTACATTTACTTCTTGCACCACGCCTTCTGTTGCGATCGCAAGATTTGTCTTTCTCATTAGCTTTAAGCAAACATTCTTCTATCACCTTCTCTTCTACCTTAACCAACAAAGAAAAAATTGAGTTGCAAGTGAACTGTTCAGAACTATATACAGTCCAAATCATATTGCATACATATAACCAGAAAATTAGATTAGGCACCTGGGAGCCATTGTTTGCACAGTTTGTATCTGTTTTTCCCTGTAAAACAAGGGAGAACCGATTAATAATCAAACAGAAGAAAAGTTGAGCACTTAAAGACCTCATTTTAAGATTGTTTTTATGGTATATGTTTCATAATCTTACGGGAAGTCTCATGTTCTTATTTCCTCTGAGGCCTCAAAGTGTCATTTACGTGAAATTTGCATTACCAATGTTATGGTCGGTCACTTATCGTTGGCATGTTTATGAATTAATGAGAGACACATTAAGGTTTTAGAAGCAGACACACTACAACAGAATGCTGATATTAATGATTCTCAAAAACAGACGCTCAGCAGAATGCTGATACTGAAGTAGAACACGATGTCGGTAATCATAGAATAAAAGAGTTCCCACAAAGACTAAGGTTGCAGTCATTCCTGTATACTATAAATCTTTGTGCCCACTCAAATCATTGTAAGCTTTCTGCACAAATTTCAGCATCCTACTTGAATTTTTTATATGATCTGTTATGTGAAGTTTAGTTGAGAGCAAGGATTAGATGGAAGACTTTGTTTCTGGGATAAAGCACAACAGTAAGCAGGCATGCCTCCTGTATGCATCAAACATTTAATTAGATAGCAGGAACTACATAATTATTTACTTCACACAGATGACACACTCCATTCCTAGTAAAAATGTCAACTCTTCAAAGAGTGACGTAGTTCAATTTTGATTTAGATATTCAGCAGGATGTTTTTTCTTTCTTTCATTCGAAATTTGCTTTAGATTTGTACTATATGAGGACAGAGCTTAAGAAAGAATGTCTATATCAGTATGACAAATAGGAAATTTCAGAGCATGCAAGTTCTACAGTAAATAATCCCCCGGGCTCAGTATGTTGCTTTGAAGTAAACCAAGTTAGTCAAGAGAAACTGCTCTATAATGTTCAGCAGGTTTACATTACGAAACTCTAATTAAGATAGTATTTCATGTTTAGCTTCATGTGTGCTGTGGGATATGCTGGAAAGTCCCTAGAGCATGTCAAATCCTCAAAATTCTGATGATAGATAGAAAAATAAAGCTAACCTCTTTTTCCTTGTTCTTTGCTTTAAGTAAAGCATCCTTGCATACAAGTTCATGCTGTAGGGCTTTCAGCTGAATGGGCCAAAAAAAGTTGTTCGAGTTACTCCAGAATGGAGAAAGAGACCTACTGCCAAATCAAGAGTCTTGTATCAAGAGTCCAGAATTAAAGACTTACTTTTTCCCTTCCTAAATTAAGCTCCTGTAAAATAATAAGAATACAGTCAATATCACTATGAACCATATATATTTCTGCAAATGATATAACAATAATATAATGTGGAAAGTAAACAGACCGCTAGCATCTGGCTATTAGATTGCGCGAGATTCCAATTCTGTAGCTGTAACTTCTGAAGGTTGATTCTCAGGTTCTGCAACTCATTTCCACTCAATTCTATGATTTTACTGATCAATCACAAAATTAAGAAAATCCCACTTATTCATACATTGCTTAAAATCAGGACAAAAGGAAGAACTTGTGAATAGACTTTAATTCGTAGGTTGAATTAATTTGCAAAAATCGTTATCATTTCCACTCTACAAAACCAGATTGTGCTGCTGCTTAGATAGATAAGTGGAACTTTTTATTATTGGACCGAACCTAAAAAAATGTCAGAAAATCAAGCTTCAAATCGCTTGACTTCTTTCCATAAGTTCTCAGGAACCGAACAAGATTCATACAAAAAATTAAACTGAAAACACAAATAGAAAAAAACAGAACAACGGAAGGATACTTTCTCTCCTCAACAAGTTTCATCAACGTCACCTTTTCCTGTTTCATATGTTCAAAGCAGAGAAGCCAATTAAACTAAAGAGGATGTACATCAGAGAAACAAAAGAGCACACAATTCAAGCAATACTTAAAATAAAAACTAGACTTAAGTAACTGACAAAAAATCTCATCAAATTAAAGAATTTAAAGTTAAAGAACAAGAATATAAGATTATTACTCACTAAACTGATTGAAGAATCTTTTAAGTCAAGTAAACCACATCACAGGGATAAAGAACAAAGAAAATTAAAGAATACCCAGATAAAACTATACCATAATTAGTTGTTTAACGATGTCTTCTGAGGACGAAGAAACCTGAGATGGCTTTTCTTCGTGGTTCAATGCTTTGGGTTGTGGCTGCGAATTTGTGATATCAGATAGCCTCTTTCTCATTATGCTGCCGAGAGTCGATCTCTTAGCCATTCTTTCACCTTTCATGTTTTCCTTTGTACCGGAAAACCCTAGCTCAAAGCCAGGATGGGTAATTGAAAATGAGCAATTCTAGGAGAAATAGAGGAGCTCAAATGTCAATTGACAAGCATGTATATAGAAGACATATGACTGTGTTATCGAAAAACAAAGAGCGGAAATCACTGAAAAATACAAGAGAAGAAAGCAAAAACCTAATCTTTTCCTTTTTCGTGAAAAATCTATATTCTTGATTGTCTTCTGTCTCTTGAAATAAAGATGGAATCTGAAGAGAAAGAGAGAAATAGTGAATGAAATAAAAGGAATAGAACGAGAACGAGAAAAAGAAAGAGAGAGCGAAAGGGAAATGCTTAAGGAAAGGAAAAGGGAAATGGGGGGATGGAGGTTCGGATTATTAACGGCTTCCCGAAGCTAAGTTCAATAAAGATATCAGATGATTGGAGCCTAAATTTAAATTTCCGAACCTCATCCGAGCTCCTTTCCCTTTTTGGCTCAGGTACGCTCGAGGATTTGAATCTTTTCCTCGATTTGGCTACCTCCAAATGAGAGACTCTTACTATACCCATTAAGATTTAATTTTGTATTTCAGTAATTTTGCTACACTTTAAGCATAAAGTTTAAAAAAATATTTTTTTTATTAATATTTAATATATAGTATTTTTATCTCACAATATTAAAGTACATAATTTGTGACTATATAATATTATTACAACATTTATAGTTACAACATTTATAGTCTCAAGTCTGTTGACCCATGAAGTTAACAAATTACAATGATCTAAATATGACTTATCTCATAATTTGAATTTTCTATATAGTGCGAATATATTTAATTGTTAACAATCACAATAAAAAATCACTGCTTAGTAGGAGTGAGCAAAAATGTCAAATTAAATTGAATCGAATCAAATCAAACAGTTCGGTTGATTTAAAATTAAATTCGATTCTAGTCGATTTTTAAATAATCGGTTTAGTTCGATTTCAGTTTTAAATCGAAATCGATTGTAAATTTTTTTGTAAGCTCCTACTAATTTTATAATTTATAAATAACTAATAATTTAATAATAATTTACATAAATATATATAAAAATAATGATAAATGTTAATAATTTGTTAATTTTATTTATTTATTATAATTATAATATAAATTAGGGATATTAATAAAATTTTATAAAATAAAAAGATCCAAAACCGAGCGAAAACCAAAATACAGTTAAAAAATCGAAGTTGTACCCAAATTGAACTTCAATTCGATTTCATTATTAATACACTTCAAGTTCAATTCAATTTTTATAAAAATCGAATCGAACCCGATTTTGCCCACTCTATTGCTTAATTTTAATTAATAATATTAATAAATATAATTGTGGTTAAATTTTAAAACTTTTATCAAACTAATATCATGATTTTAAAAAGGGATAGAATTTTTAAGAAAGGAAGTATCACATTTGTGATATTTTAAAATAGAAAAAGACTTTTCAGGTCTCTAAAATTTAATTTATTAAACTCATTAATCTAAATAGTTATTAAAATATTCATTAAAGTTTTCATTTGCTTAGTGTAATGACTCTTATGACCATATACAATAATTGATTTAAATAAAGTATGTTTATTTATAATACAATATTTATTATTGTATTATAATTTAAATAAAAATATGTTTACGTATAATGTAACATATTTTACTAAATTTTAGGGTTTAATAATTATTAGATAAAATCATAAAAATCACTATCACTACTGAACAATTAAAATTTTAATAAATATTTTTGAAAGTGCCGACAGTAATTAGTCTTCAAGGTCAATCTTTTATATATATTTGCTTGAGCAAACTGTTAGAATATGCATTGAATTAGTTAGTCCCTGTTCAGACGGGATTCTGGGCTAGGGTTATCTGTTTGGGCCTATTTTTTCTGAACTTTTCCGCATTTGTCTAGGGAGTACTATATAAACTCTCTAGGTCATAACCTAGCCGCAATCTGTAATTTTTACTCCTCAAGATCAATAAAACTTTTCTCTCCTCTGCCTGTGGACGTAGCTAACACATTGTTAGTGAACCACGTTAAATCTCTGTGTTCTTTATTTACGTTCTTAATTATCTTTCTTGTTTTCGTTATAACAAACTGGTATCAGAGCCAGGTCTGTCTAGGGTTTGAAATTCGGTGAGAAAGATGTCTGGTATGAACGTGAAGATCGACAAATTCACGGGGAGGAATAGTTTTAGTTTATGGCAGATCAAGATGCGAGCCTTGTTGAAACAACAAGGGCTGTGGGCGCCGCTTGCGAGGAAGCCGGCGGATCCAATCACCGCTGAGATGGCCGTTCTGGAGGAGAAGGCACACTCAACGATTATGCTGTGTCTTGCAGACGATATCATTACCGAGGTCGCGGAGGAGGAAACCGCGCAAGGTCTGTGGGTTAAGCTCGAGGGTCTCTATATGACAAAGTCCTTAACCAATAAGTTGCTTCTAAAGTAACGTCTGTTCAGTCTGCGAATGCAGGAAGGTATGCCTCTTCGAGATCACTTAGATCAGTTAAACACAATTTTATTAGAATTGCGTAATATTGATGTTAAAGTTGAAGATGAGGATGCTGCTTTAATTCTGTTAGTATCTTTACCATTGTCGTATGAGAATTTTGTGCAATCGTTTATTGTTGGGAAAGATACTGTGTCTCTGGAGGAGGTTAGATCGTCCCTCCATACTAGAGAGCTGCGCCACAAGGCGACTAGTACAGGTGCAGATAATCAGGCTGCTGGGTTAGTAGCTAGTGGGAGTTATGGACATGGAAATTCGGGGAAGAAGAAATTCAAGAAGCCAGTTTCTAAGGGTCCAAAACCCAATGATGTCTGTAACTACTTAAAGAGAAGGGACATTGGAAATCCGATTGTTCCAAGAAGAAGAGGCAGCAGGATAAACCGACAGGTACTGCTGCTGTAGCAGATACCAATTCTGAAGAAGATATTGCTCTAGTTGCTGATGAGCACACGGATCACAATGATGTGTGGATTCTGGATTCTGGAGCGTCTTACCATATATGTCCGCGCAGGGAGTGGTTTACAACCTATGAGCAGGTAGATGGAGGCAATATTTCTATGGCTAACAGTTCTGTTTGTAAGGCGGTTGGAATAGGCTCGATTAAAATACGAACACATGATGGTAAATTCTGCACATTGAATGATGTTAAGCATGTTCCACTTATGACAAAGAATCTGATATCTTTGAGTATGTTAGACAACAAGGGTTTCAGTTTTCAAGGTGAAGGTGGAGTTTTACATGTCTGTAAGGGTTCAAATGTGGTTCTGAAAGGTGTAAAGCGTGGTACCTTATATTTTCTTCAAGGTTCTACGCTGTCAAGTTCTGTTGCTGTTGCATCCTCGGAGATTGATAAGGACAACATGACCAAGCTATGGCATATGAGGCTTGGTCACATGAGTGCAAGAGGGATGCAAATTCTGTCAAAAGGGGATCTTCTTTGTGGCCACAAGATCAAGGATCTTGAATTCTGTGAACATTGTATTTTCGGGAAGTTACATCGCAGCAAGTTTCCTAAAGCAATACATAGAACAAAAGGCACACTTGATTACATCCATTCTGATTGTTGGGGTCCTTCTCGGTTGGAGTCTTTAGGGAGTCACAGATATTTTGTGTCAATGATTGACGATTTCTCAAGGATGACTTGGGTGTTCATTATGAAGCATAAAAGTGAAGCCTTTAAGAACTTCAGGCAGTGGAAGGCATTAGTGGAGAATCAAACAGGGAAGAAGATCAAAAGGCTGCGAACTGATAATGGTTTGGAATTTTGCTGGTCTGAGTTTGATGAGTTTTGTAAGAATGAAGGGATTGCTAGGCATCATACAGTCAGGGATACACCACAGCAGAATGGTGTAGCAGAACGTATGAATCAGACACTTCTGGAGAGAGCTAGGTGCATGCTTTCTAATGCTGAACTAACTAGAAGGTTCTGGGCAGAAGCGGTTAGTACAGCGTGTTATCTGATAAATCGTGGACCTCACACAGGTATAAACCTCAAAACTCCTTTTGAGGTGTGGTCTGGTAAGCCTGCTAATTACTCTAATTTAAGAGCTTTTGGTTGTACTGTTTATTATCATGTAAATGAGGGTAAATTAGAGCCACGAGCTAAAAAGGGAGTATTTGTAGGTTATGGGGATGGGGTTAAAGGGTATAGAATCTGGTCCCCGTCTGAAAAGAGGGTTATACTTAGTAGAAATGTAGTTTTTGATGAAAATTCTATGTTTAACCCTACTGTGAAGTCTATTGTTGTGTCAGAAAATGGTAGTGTTGAGAAACAGGTGGAGCAGCAAGTCACTCTAGATGAGAGTGAACCACAACATAAAGATCAACACCCACAGTCAGAATCAGAACCATCAGGTTCTTCATTACCAGTAGCAAGTCAGCACAGTTTGGCTCTTAATCGATCAAAGAGAGCTAACTATGGGATACCTCCCAAGAGATACGGTTTTGAAGATATGGTGGCTTATGCACTACAGGTTGCTGAAGAAGTAGATACTGACTCTAATGAGCCATCCACCTATAAAGAAGCGGTTACATGTACTGAGTCTACCCAATGGCTTGCTGCAATGGGAGATGAGATGGAGTCACTTCATAAGAATCAGACTTGGGAATTAACCAAGCGACCTCGAGACAGAAAGATCATCACGTGTAAATGGGTCTATAAGAAGAAGGAAGGAGAAACATCTGTTGAGGGTATCAAGTATAAAGCTCGAGTAGTAGCTAGAGGATTCACTCAGAGAGAGGGAGTAGACTACAATGAGATTTTTTCGCCAGTGGTCAGACACACTTCCATCAGGGTGCTACTAGCAATAGTTGCACATCAGGATTTGGAGCTTGAACAACTAGATGTGAAGACAACTTTTCTACATGGAGAGTTGAAAGAGGAGATATACATGACTCAGCCAGATGGATTTCAGGTTCCTGGTAAGGAAGACTATGTTTGCAAGTTGAAGAAGTCCTTGTATGGACTAAAGCAGTCTCCGAGGCAGTGGTATAAGAGATTCGACAGCTATATGATAGAGATTGGCTACACCAGGAGTCCGTATGATTGTTGTGTTTATTACAGCAAGGCAACAAATGGTTCTTTGATTTATCTGGTCCTGTATGTAGGTGATATGTTGATAGCTGCAGAGAACAAGTCTGATGTTCAGAAGTTGAAGGATCTTCTTAGTGTTGAGTTTGAGATGAAAGATTTGGGTGCAGCTCGAAAAATTTTGGGAATGGAGATTTATAGGGATAGAAGCAAAAAGAAGCTCTTCTTGTCACAGAAGGGATATATTCAGAAGATTTTGTCAAGATTTGGCATGTCTACCGCAAAGCCCATAGATACTCCTAGTGCTGCAAATGCACATCTGTCCGTTACTTTTGCACCTAAATCTGTTGAGGAGAAGGAGTACATGTCTCGAGTTCCCTATACTAGTGCAGTAGAAAGCTTGATGTATGCGATGGTTTGCACCAGACCTGATCTTGCACAGTCTGTTAGTGTTGTTAGTAGGTTTATGGGTGAACCTAGTAAGGAGCATTGGCAAGCTGTGAAGAGGATTTTTCGGTATCTCAAAGGTACATTTGATGTTGGTCTCATTTACGGAGGTGATACACAGTGTTTGGTGACAGGGTTTTCAGACTCTGATTATGCTGGAGATGTTGACAGTAGAAGATCTATGACTGGTTATGTTTTCACTCTTGGTAGTTCAGTTGTCAGTTGGAAAGCTACTTTGCAGCCTACAGTGACTTTGTCTACTACAGAAGCAGAGTACATGGCATTGACAGAAGCAGCCAAAGAGGGAATCTGGTTGAAAGGATTGGTCAGTGATTTGGGTCTACATCATGATCAAGCTATAGTGTATTGTGACAGTCTCAGTGCAATTTGTTTAGCTAAGGACCAAGTTCATCATGAAAGGACTAAGCACATTGATGTAAGGTATCATTTTCTAAGAAGTGAGAAGAGAATTAAGGTGAACAAAGTGAGTACTGCTGATAACCCAACTGATATGTTCACCAAGCCGGTTCCGCATAGCAAGTTCCAACATTGTTTGGACTTGCTAAATGTTAGGAGTTGTTGATTGCCCTTTAGAGGGCAAAATCTGAGGTAGAGGAGATTTTTTTTCTTTTGGGTACATCTGGCATTGTGTATGGTGCATTTGGTACATCTGTTATTTGTGAGAGGATTCAAGTCAAGGTGGAGATTTGTTAGAATATACCTTGAATTAGTTAGTCCCTGTTCAGACGGGATTCTGGGCTAGGGTTATCTGTTTGGGCCTATTTTTTCTGGGCTTTTCCGCATCTGTCTAGGGAGTACTATATAAACTCTATAGGTCATAACCTAGCCGCAATCTGTAATTTTTACTCCTCAAGATCAATAAAACTTTTCTCTCCTCTGCCTGTGGACGTAGCTAACACATTGTTAGTGAACCACGTTAAATCTTTGTGTTCTTTATTTACGTTCTTAATTATCTTTCTTGTTTTCGTTATAACACAAACAATCTAAATAGCGATATAGAACTCCCTTGAACAAACAATCATACAAGATTATTGAGCAAACAATCTAAATAGCGATATAGAGGTCCCCTGAGCAAACAATCATATAAGATTATTGTGTATCGAATTTCTCACTCTAAGATTTAGATGTTTCTCTTAAACATACGTTAAAATTGTCCATCCCATTGTAGGCTCACATGATAATGCAACACTGCATTTGAGGCATCATCACAACTCTACAATCTACCTAGCAATAATGCATTGATAAGGATAACTTAAATGTCGAAAGCATTAGCTGCAAATACATAAACAGCAACTAAAACTTCTAATTTTTGACCATGATGTTAGGCTGCATGCACTTCTTCTACATATATTTACTTGCAGTGTCAGCTTATAAATACATTGATTAAGTAGGCTTCTTTCCCAAAATATAAGTGCAAAAATTGAGCAGCTCATCAGCTGGTTACATTTTTGTTCCAGTATTCTGTAGAACTGTACTTCACAATGAGGCTAATGAATAATAACAAAATGAATACTGGATCCAGCAGCTCTGCGCTTCATGTTTGTTTCCCCAAAAACTTGTATGCATTCTAAATTTCTAGAGTTGGAACACGTTTTTATATAAATATTCTGTGACCTTTACTGGTCCTGCAATGCAAGCATAAGAGTGAAAACAGTAAACACATTGCAAAGATACTTGTGGCAAATGTGAACCGACATAATGATTAAACAGTTGTTTCACCAAATAGAAGTCAACAGAGTCCACCAATTAGCTCATTAAGGTACACTAGACTATTTCTAACTACCCATTGAGCTCCAACCAAAAATCTGCAGCGAACACCAGGTCTCTCACATAAATAGCACAAGCAACTGGTCTCAGGCTTTCTATGTCAAACTATTTCACATAAAATGGCTCACTTTTTGTCCTGAGGGACATGTTTGAGCAAATCTCCTAAAAATAGCAATGGCAACTGGTTTTCAGCTAAAACCTGGTACTGGCAAATTGATTTGTCCTATTTTTCGATTTATCTTCTTTATTATCATACCTTGCCTTAGAAACAATTTCCCTTTTAGGAAATGCACATCGAATGATTACTTGTTGGTGGGACCTTGTAGAAGATAGGAGGCTTTATTTCGAACCTGCAAGAAGGAAAGAAATTTTATAAAAATAGTCACTAAAAAGTGAGAAAAAAACAGTTTTATTCCAAACCTTTGATGCATAAGGCCTCATATCTGTGCTAGAGATTAGACAAGAGCAACTTCGAAGATAAACACCCCACATTTCATTTATTACTGGCTTTTCTTCCAACTTTGGATATGACAAAAGCCAGTTCTCCGTCAAAAGCAAATATATGTACATCCTGAAAAGGTCACAAGATTTGTCTTTCACATTGATTTTAATAAGCAAATTCAGGATTTCTTCTTCACTGGTTGCCTGTGGACAATGACAAAATAAAACTTGTTAGGTATGTTTAATTTCACTTGAAAAATGCATGCAATCAGTTGACTGAAATTTTGTGATTGACTTATTTAACAGAATTTTCTGCAAAGTTTACCCATTGAGTGCAGATGCTACTGCAAGTGGATTTTATTCCAATCACATGTCAATGCATATGCAAAGGCAACGGATTCAACCACTATCAGTGGGGTATCTAGACAGGCATGTGAGAACAAATAAAAATAAAAATTAAGACACACATTCCATCCAGTTTCTATACACATATAAGTAGAACAACAGATCACTCATCAGTTTGCCCTGAATACGTTGAGAATTCTATATTTTTAATTAAATAAATTAAGGCAATAAAAACTAGACAATTCACTCAAATCTGGACTTAGTATGTACACCCCTTGACAGTATTCCCCTATTATAACATTTTATATATACAAGTAAAGTTCATTTTTCAGTATTCTTAGTAAGCTAAACTCAAAGAAATTAGTTTTTGCTCCAAATTTGAAATACAGATGTCAAGTCGATGATGCTTGGTATAAATAAAAAAAGAAAGATATATTCCAAACCAGCTCCCACCTGATTAAAATAACCGAAAAATGCAGGATATGTTTTATGATGAAAACAATTTTGTAATGTATCTGTTAACTCAAGACATGAAAATGTGATATATCAAATATTAAATCTATCCCCAGGCAAATGTATATACAATTTTTAGATTCACCGTTTGACGTAAACTAATACAAAGTTCATCTTTTAGAAGCTTGTTGCTATTACATTAGTATATAAAAATTGTCCAATTCTTTTCCTTTATTTTCTTATTGCACTCACCAAATATTGTATTCTTAGAGAGTTTTTTTACTAAAAAGAAGAGAAACTATTAGAATTGTCCAATAATTAAAATAACTATCAACTAACATTTTATATTTTAAACTGTAGTATAAAGTACAACTTAATTACAATTGCTCCTAGATTCTAAAACTCTGCATTGAACTAAGAACTTACAAGGCAAAGCTCCAGAAGTTTAAAAGTGAAATTTTATCAAAGCCCCTTTTATTTTCTCTCACTGTGGAATGCAATTGTGGTTTTACTTTCAGTCTTGTTTATGTCACTTGAGAGAAATCAAATGCCTAATGTTCTATCCCCTTCAACAGACAACCTTTTATTTTACCAATCATTGCCATTTTGACAGTAGTAATGCACACGAACCAGAAAGCATGACAACCATCTGAATGAATTCTAGGAAAGCAAAATATAAGCCCAACTGGTAGATACTTTAGAGTTTCAAGTCTCTGTGAAATTTGCCAAGAAAAAAATTACTAGGTACCTTTATTCGTCATCATTTTTTTTTGCAGGAAAATTTAATTTAATTTGATGTTTAAGTGCATATTTGAGAAACAATGAAGAAAGGAAATGGGCTACCTTATTACTGAATAAAACAACAAGAATCTGATAGGCAACAGCACTTCTGAGGTGCTTACAACGATTGTTCACTCCTGAAATGCAGTCTACAATTCGCAAGCAGTTCAAGTCCTTGGGGACCCTACACTCAGAATAAGAACAATCATTCAGCAAGACTAGGAAAAGAGGAAAGTAGCAAAAGTTAACATTGAAAGGTAAGTTATAAAATACAACTACTAAAATAAAGCTCCAGTTTTCCTCATGGCAACCAATGCTCAATAATTCCATTAATCAAATGCAAAATGGTAACAGAAGAGTAGTGATGGTTTCGATTATTAGAATGTCAGGGGTAAAAACTTGTTGGTATAGAATGGTGTAACTACTTCTCTTGCATTTAGGACCATTAAATAAATAAATAAAGGACATGTCTTGTGCCCATAGTTTTTGCAGAAAGGTAAAAGAATCAATGCATAAAATGTTGCAGTTACTTAAATTTTTTTATACATTCTCCATATTCCGCTGATATCTATATTTTGTTGCAAAGTCAATGGGCCCTTGCAAAGAACGTAAAATCAAGATACTCATGTTAAGATTTAAAGTAATAAGACAATCAAAATTTGGTTATTTTCCACAATATAAAATCTGATAGTAAAAGGCCATCACCTGCAAGCAAGAGATTTTGCTATTTTCTCACAGCTGGTATCCCACTCCTGATCTGTGAAGTAACTGATAGCTGAGTGCATACATTCATACAAAATTACCGACAAACCTTGAAGTTGATGATCTAAAAATAGACAGGTAACAACTTCAACTAAGTTTTCAGCTTCCTTTGTTGAAAAGATAGATTTTTTACTCCTGCAGAGAAAATGAGACCATAAATAACCTTATATCAGTATTTGCAGGCTTCAGCTAGCAATAGACCATTTGAGAGCCTTTGGTGTCACCAACCAAATGGCACTTTCATGCATCTATCACATACCTTACACGACAACAAGCAGCAACAAACTTCAACCAGGCTATTAGATTTTTTGGTGGCCCTCTACAACCAGAATCTGAGGAAAAAGACGTGTGTGAGAGCCTACTCAACAGCACACAAAACAGATTTCTCAGTTAGACACCATAATTCTATGTTGTGCTTGCACCTGCATGTGTGTATTACACATGCAACAACCATATACATTTAATTTTCATAAGCAAAAAGGAAAGAGATGAAAAGGCTTACCAGTACTGACTGACTTGCCGGTGGAAGAAAAATCATATGAAAATCCATATGCTACAAGAGCTTTGTTAAGTTCGGAAAAGCTTGGAAACCAATCAATTTTAACAGGAAGTGAATCAATCTGATAAAGCATGATAACAGATAAACATAATTACTGAAAGTCAGAAGACGCTAATAAAAAAGAAAACTGATTAGTCAACTATTTAATCCCATATTAACAAAATTCTGCTTCAAATGAATAGGTTGTAGAAAAAGTTCACCTCATTTTTACATGAGAGAATGGCACACCAGAACTCACATGCGGATTCCCTTAACTCTTCTTTTGATGAATATAAAACTGATAAACCAAAGGATAAGCACATAAGAAATGTTGTCTAACTATTGAATGGCAAGTTAGATATACTCACTTAGATTAAAAGTCCAATTGGCTATTGATTTTTCTACTTCACAACTTGATAAGACCAATTTGGAGAGCCAGCCATTGACCAATAATCCTTCAAAGAAAGTCTCCCCTGCAAGAATATATCTATGAAGCAACTAAATATAATGTTTACTCACGCAAACTCCTTCTAACTGGTAAGAAAGCAATATACATTCCATAAAACTCATATTCATGCAATAAATTCATACACATGTAGTGTGACATGTGTCAAACAATAAGATAGTATCAGCAGGAAAAAACAACCTTCATCTGTAGTAAGTTCCACCAGAGTATTGATTTCGTTATTTATAAAGGACTGCAAAAGTGAGCAACTTCCTCGCTTAGGAAAATCCAGATGTGGTGGTTTTTTCTGTAATTAACAAAGAGGAGGAAACATTAAAAAAAAGGGTCAAATGTCCCAAATATATGCTCCTATCAAATCTTCAAGACATTTTGGTACGCATTAGACTAAGTGGCAGTGTGCACCTATTGAAGCTTACACATACCTGATTTCCAAAAACCTGTAGACCCCACTCAGAGATCTCTTCCTCAACCTTTATATCTTCCATCTACAATAAAATTAACGAGAGAGAGTTTATACATTCAGTTCAACAGAATAAATATAGTAAATTGTGGTATTCGAGTCAACAAGCATAGGAAAAATGAGAATGCCTGATTTTGGCAGCTATTGACAATGTTAGACAACAAAGCTTCCTTGTCATTCTCATCTTCATCAGAATCATAGTCCTTTTGAGCCTTTGCTCTCCGTTTTTTCCTTTTCAATAATTTTATTTTTTTGCTTGTAGTGATCAGTCAAAAGATCATCCAACCCAATAATTTTTTTCCTGGCAAATATAGAAAGATTTATTTATTAACAAAGAATATCGCATCGCATGCAACCAACTACTAAATAATATGATAAACTCGATTCTAAGGCAATGCTGAATTTAAGAGTTCATGTTTATTCTTTAATTCAATATGGATGAAACAGAGCACATGGGTTAGCTAACTGATTCTCACAATGTTGATCCAGGCCCGAAATTTGATGCAAAAAAATGAATAGGGGCCATAATTGACTAATTGATTCCCCAATAAACTTCTAAATTTCAATCTAAAAATGGAAATAAACAAAAACCAAAACTTAAAGTCAGATGTATTTTTTTTTGGATGGCTGAAGCAGGACCATCTGGCACAGCTATAATAACAACATGAGATAATTACACAAAAAGAGATAGTTATTCCAAATCACCAAGTAGCAACATTGAAACAAGAAGTATCCAAAATCCAAAATAACTAAAAGTTATTATCTACCACAGTAAAGATAAAACCAATAATTTTTCTTTAAAAAGAGGCCCAAAAAAAAAAGAGGCAGATAGCAGCGCAACGTTCAATGGCTCTGCAAAACCCTAACATAGCAAACAAAATCTCAGAGTTACAGTAACACTAACACCGAGAAGAGAAAATCCAACATGCGCTACTGAGGCCATACCTTTTCTTGTTAACAGCAGGGGAAGGAAGAAGTGGATCATCGTTTTCGAAATCAAGTGGAGCATCCAAATCCATGATGAGCGACTCTGTAGTCTCTCTGTTGCTTGTGAAATGGTGCCAAATTCGGAATTTGGTGAGGGTGAAGCGCCAAAATTGGAACTTGGAAGCAGACGCAGCTGCTTTCGAAAGCATGGCAACAATGATCTGATTTATGTATTTCACCGAGCCAGACCTGGTGGGAAGCCCATCTACACCTGACTGGATCAATGCGCTACTGAATTGAAGCATAATTTTTATTTTCTTAGTTGCCCTAGCCTATGTCTAAGTGTACTCCGCTATTTTTGTTTTTCGGATTTTGCAAAATATACTCTTAATTTATTATCTAATAACAACAATTTGGATAGAATATGATGCAATTATTTTTTTATCCCTGTTGTTATGTCATGTATATCTGCCACATCATTTCACTATCTGTTACATTAGCATTTTTAAGTTATAATTCTTTTATCATATTATCCTTATTCAAATTATGTAATAATAAAAATTCTATTAATCATAGAAAAGCCAAATTGACTATTGAATAAACAAAAATAGTGTAGATCAAATATGAGTTTTTTTTTTTTTTGTTTCTTTTCGTAGAAAATAAAAATTATGTATATCTATAACCAAAAAGGAAATACAAATATAAACCAAGAAGTCTGAAATGAAGGGAAAAAAACCCATGAAAAATGATATCTTTAGTATTCTTACACACTGGTTTATACAAGAAATTAGCATTAACACCAGCAACAAAAATAAAGTTTTCACCAACATGAAAACTTGTTGAACAGAAGTTTTCACAATTCATGGCTGATTCTGACACCATAATGGCTGACTTGAGGAAAGATGGTTATGGCTCAAAGAAGCCTGATTCTAACCTCAAGAAGGCCATCTTGATGGGATTGATTTTGGCTAAAGATTGGCTGGTACTGGTTGGAAATCCCCCAAATAATTTGTTGTTGCTAGGGACCCTTCTTGGAGTTGCATTACAGTATGTTGGAGCTGGATCAGAGCTTCCAGGTGCTGTGTCATTGGCATTTTCCATGTGTAGTAATTCTTCCACTGCAAAAGGATTTAATATTTTTTTAAATTGACAAAAAGGTATCTTTTCATATCTAAACTTCACTATAATACGCTTTGTCTATTGAAAAATACATTAAACAATAGAAAAGCTAAATTATTTGGAAATAATAAGAATCTCACGCTATCTACCAACCCAATATTCTATTTATTTTAATGCTTTTCACTTATTATAATAATGTCATGAATTATAATCGTGTATAAATAAAAGTAGCAAACTATTCAATCTCGATGATAACCAGAGTTTCCAGCACATGAGATGCATTTTAGATAATTTTTCTAAAAACAAACTATTAACCATGTCTCAATACCTTTCACCTAGCCAACAACACCAATACCAATAAAAACGAAAACAAACACAAAAAAATAGAAACAAAAAAATATTCATGCAAATCACAGCATTACCTATCAACTTAATCCATTTCCTGCAACACCAAAGCAAAGACTGTCCCACCACTGTAAATACCTAGCAAGCACATTTTTCTTTTCAACATCAGAAACAAAGGAATTTACAAAAGGATTTCAATTTTGAATATTTCAGGTCTCACCTATAGCGGATATTGCTATGGTTGTTGCCGAAGAATATATGAGAGGAGAGTGAAAGCGAGAAAATAAGAAGGAAAATGCTGCTGCAGATGTTATCAAAGTTTACAATCAGAAAATTTCTTTGATTATTATCAAACCCATGTAAACAATCAATATCACCCGTATTCACCCAACTAAACCCCACTTCCTTCTTCACACTCCTTTCCTAATTTTTGCTACCTTTGCCCAGTCTCCTTTTCTCAGCATACAAATTCGACATTAAATTCGTAGCAAAAATTAAGAAAGGGGTGTGATTTATACATTGTCACCTCGAAGTGCATAGTAACTGGGGTCTGAAGAGGCTTGGATTATTTTAGATGAAAAGCTTCCCCAATCAGAAGCTGTTTCCTCCACCAGCCGATCTTCCAAAGTGCTGACAACATTTTGCTCACTTCATTGTTTTCTTCTCTGCAGAAATTGGACAGATGATCCTTTTTCCTATTGATTTTGTATACAATTGACAATTTTATTGTTGGTGCAAATTCAAGAAAAGGTGAGTGAATTGATAATTGTAACATTTATTTTATTCAATAGTACAAAGTTCAAATGCCAAGTTCAGTTCAACCAACGAAATATTAAAAAATATCTCAGCACTGGACCTAAGCTGAGCAAAGTAGAAATGGCAAAACACAATCCAGGTCCTGGATATTTAATTTGCCATCTTTGTACCATCATTACATATCCTGCTCGAATTATTCCTGCGCCAGATCCTTAACAAGGGATCAACAATCAATTGATGCTTGTCATAATCATATTATGTAAAGAAAAGCTGAAAATTGCAACACAATATGTTACAAAGAAGGGTAATGGTCATAGAGGTCCTAATGGTTTAGCCAATTAGTCATAAAAGTCTTAATAGTTTCAAAATTTACCTTAAAAGTCCTAGTATCCATAAAAAAAAAATACTTTTACAATAATACTCTTATTAATTATTATACTTAAGTCCCTCAAAATTTTAAAGAATAAAATATGTTTACTTAAATTTTTAATAATATAAAAATATTCTTAACTTTAAAAAAGATAAAAATATTAATAACTAATTATTTATGATAAAAAATAAATATTTTATCTCTACATTATTGTCTTAAACTATTTGAAAAATTAATTAATTATTTTTTTCCCAAAATTTATTTTTTAAAAACTTGAGAGATTTAAGTATAATAACTAATAAGGATATTATTGTAAAAATATACTTTTTTATGAACATTAGGACTTTTAAGGTAAATTTTGAAATTACAAAGACTTATATGGTTAATTGGCTAAACTTTAAGACCTAGATGACCATTATCTTACAAAGAATGCAGTACCTCCATCTGATATTATGGGATAACATAGACTAACATTTATTTGCTACAATATCATAAGGATGTGTTGCAAACTCAAGTGACCATCAACAGTGGAAATTCCATTGCCAGCCATCTTACAAAAAAGGAAGAATCTAACATGAGGTTCCAAGAGAAAATTATTTGAACTTATTCCTTTTCATACAGTTTTTTTTTCTTTCAGTTCTATTTAGTCAACCACATAGCTAAAAATTTGAAGCGCCAACCCTCAAAAGTGTAACTTCTAATGGTAAGTTCTTATTATTGTTCTACCAAGCATACTTCATTAACAACTGAATCATGTTAACTTCAGGGGCAATATATGTGAAGCATCATCTTTCTATTAATTAAATTGCTCATATCAATGCAAGAATACATAAAAAAGATTAGAATAAAATTAAACATCGGTTTAATCATCAACAGATTACACTGTAATGACTGTAATAAAAACTACTCGTTAGTCATATCCTCTCCCGTTCTGCAATCACACAGTCAATGCAATCATCATCCATTTAGCCACCGGACACCCAAAATTTGCTTCAAAAACAAGATTTCTTCAATCTCCCATAAAAAAACTTACATTGAAACTTATAACTCCCTCCCCCCTTCACTTCTTCCTCTCTTCTTTTTATTACTCCGAGACTCCTCGGAATTGATTTCTCTACCCTACTCAATCTCTTCACACTTCCTCTTCTTCTTCCTCTTCTCAATCACAATTTCACCACCATTTTCCTTTAAATTGCCAAGTTCATATATACCCACTTGGCTCTCTCTTTTTCTTATGTTTCTTTCTCCCATTTTCCATCCTCATATCTCCATCTTCCTCAATTTTAATCTTATGCTTTTCTTGCTCCAAGTATCCAATTTCAACCACGTTTTCTCTTTGCTTTTTCTTATGCCCTTTTCTCTCATTTTCCATCCCCACATTCCTTTCTTCCTCAATTTCCCTTTAAACTTCCAACTTCACCTTTCTTTTTTTTTTATGTTTCTTTTTCCCAGTTTCTACGACCAAATTACTCTCAACATATTGACTCTGCTTCTTTTTATTTTTTTATTCTTAGTTCTTAGTTTGCCCTCGATAGCTTCAACCTCACTTCTCACAGTATTCTCAGACCAACTCTCTCATGCATCCTTCTTCTTCTCATGCTTCTTTCTCTCAATCTCAACATCTTAGTGTTTATTTTTGAATTTAACATTAAAATTTTTATAATTATATCATTAATAAAATAAGTTAAAATTTAAACTTAATGAAATATAAAAATGCAAATATGTTTTTCTAATTGAAAAAAACTAAATTATCTTTATAAAATTTATTTATAATATTTATCTTAATTTTTTATAAGGATATTTTTATATTCAAACGTAATAAATTAAAAAAACAAACGTATTATTAAACATCATTTAAATTTACATATTTAGATTAATTCATATTTTATATCAATTCAGATTTCGTATAAAAAAAATATAATACTAAAAAAAGAAAAAACTAAAACAAATTGATCCCATTTGTTGCATGATCTGTTCGCCTTAATTTGCATGGCTTGATTCCTTTGTTGTTCATGATTATTTTATTCTTCCAAAGACTATGCTTTTACCCGTGGATGTTGTAGCTTGTCGATTTCAGCTACTCGTCGTCGCCGTTATGGCCTTAAGGGGTTAGGGTTTGGGGAGTTGAAAATTAGGGAGATTGGGTTTATTTGAGTACTAGAGGTAAGGTTGTTCGAAATTTAATTTTTTAGATAATTTTAAAAATAGAAAGTAGTGTTTGATATTTTTGAAAATTTTCATCTAATTTTGGATAGTTTGATAAATTTCTTAAATAGATCAAAAGACTAGATATTCTATTTCTCTTAAAAAAGGAAACTCATTCAAGAAGGAATCCTTCTTTTACAGGAATTAATATTCTTAAGTTCTCTCCCTATATATATATATCATGATGTTTTAGCACTCTTGGTCTTAGAGTTATTCTAATCTCCATACACTTATTGTTGTTTGCTTACTTTTTTCTCAGCGGATTGATGACATTTTCGTATTCTTCTATGGGATCAACAGAAGAGAAGTCTACCTCTTCTAGCGATGATGTGGATCACAATCTCAATTTATCCATGTATCCTTTCTTGAGAGAGTCGTTGAAGAGAAAAGGTGTACTATATTACATTGAACCAGATATGAATGCTCTGAAATTGATTGGAAGCTCAAAATTGAAGGAGTTAAATAACAAATGGGAGAAGTTTTCCTTTGAAGAGATTCAGCTTTCAGAGAAGCAAAACATTCTGTATCACAAAGCGATGCAACTTTTAGAGAAGCAAAACATTCAGTGTCTCTCAGAGATGCAGCTTTCGGATCAGCAACGCCTCTCAGAGTTACAGCTTCCGGAGCAGCAACGCCTCTTGGAGGAGGATGATGATTTGTTCCACCAAAAGTTGAATCTTAGTAATAGGCAATGTCATTTAATGTTGGAATGTTGGAAGAGTACGACCTTTTCAGTCAGGTATTTAAGAACATTAGTAATTAGTTCCAGTTGGCTGGAGATCGAGGTGTTTAATGTTTTTTCTTAAATATATATCCGTCGATTTCGATTATCATTATAATTTATTATTAAACTAAAATCCGAAATATAAAAGGGTTTGGCTTGATCTCAGTCTTCTTTATCCTTATACATAATTTCTGCGCATTATTAATTAATTATGAAATTTATCTTGCTACATAGATATTCTATTATGCACTTAATATATATAAAATAATTAAATAGGTTAATTAAGGATTACTGGTTTAAGAGAGTTGTTAGTTATTATTATTATTATTACACTGGATTGTCAAATCTTTCCGTCCGCCGTGATCACTGCGTTCTCGTAGTCGCCGTCGGCGCCAGTCGGCACGTTCCGCCTCAGCATCTTATATTGGGCTTTTGTCAACAGTAGCTTGTTACCGCCTCAGCATTGTATGGTCCTTCTTCCCGAAGCGCTGCTGCTTATAGACTTTTCATTTTTTCTCATGACAAGAGCGGAGTCTGTCCCTTTCAACCCGCCCAAAACCGTCTCTCCCTCCATGAACCTATCAAGCCCGGCCTTTTGTCTCCTCAAGTAGTTTATCAACACAGTTAGCACACGTAAAAACTTGTTAGTTTAATTTCTTTTCCCTCCAAATTTTGATTGTCAGCAGGCTGCGCCAATTGATTAGAACTGCAGCAGCTGCAGCAGAGATCGCAGAATATACCGTTTACGAAGCAGCCCTATATCGAAGATGTGGGCCCCCAAAAATGTGAGCCAGCTTTAACCACGACGATCAAATAAAACGTTTTTTTTAATTCCTTATTGTTTTTGATTAATTTGAATTTTCCAGAAAAAGCACCCAGTTGTTGACGATGTCGTCTTCGGACATCACGAGAGCAGCGGAAGTACAAGTGTACAAAGGCCAATACTACAATTCCAATCGAGTGCCCATTGAATGGGGCTTATTGAATCCTCGCATGGTTTGTATTACTAATATACCTATAAATTTTTAATTTTCTTTGTTTTGGGTAATTCGTTGTGATTGTTGCATGGAGTTATTTCATTTAGCTCACCAGCTTTGCTTTTATCCGTTTTCTTCCTTTTGATGAATTCTCTTCCCATCAAAGTGCATTGTATATGTGCCATTGCAAATTTTAGTTTTCCTTCATTCATATATTTCTTTCTTTTTTCCCAGATAAATTGTGTAAGAAATGATATGTGATTCACAAATGTGAGTGCATTGAAGCATGAGACTGATAGATATCCCGGTTCATACCATCAATTATAGTCAGGATAGATGAATTAATGGAATTATCAGATAAGTTACTTTGGGCCCATAGGATTTCCGTATTTTCTTGTAAGAAAATTTTGGTACAGGCTACTTGGGATACACTTCAAGTTGAGGTTACTCAGTATATAAACGGTGATATTTGAGGTGTTCTGATACCTGAGAAATTGTAGAAGAAGAGAGAGGAATCTACAGGGGAAGAGAGGAATTAGACAGAGAAGAAATCAATTTTCATTAACAAACTTCACGTTCTACAATAGGTTGAGGGAGCTGCAATATAGCTTCCCCTCTCTCTGCCAACTCAACACAAAAAGAAAAAACAGAATTAAAGGTCACAGTACACGTGTGACTTATATTACTATAGCTGTAAACATTTTTCATATATCAATTATGCCTCCTTAAAGAACCTTATCCACAAGGTTAACTTGAGGGAAGTGCTGCTCAATGTCAAAGAGAAATTCCCAAGTAGCCTCATCTGAAGTACGATCTGACCACTGAATTAAAACTTTAGTGGCAGCTTGATTTCCTCTTTTAACCATTTTCTGATCAAGAATAGCAATTGGTATTGGCGGCAAAGCATGAGAAATTGGCAAGTTGAGTGATGGAGTAACGTTATAAGGAGTTGTCTTTTTGAGCTGAGAGACATGAAATACAGGATGTATGCTGGAATCAGCTGGTAATCCAAGTTTGTAAGCCACTGTACCTATTTTGTCTTCAATATAAAATGGACCAAAATAGAGAGGAGAGAGTTTGTGATTGGTTCTGTGAGCTACACTCTGCTGTCTATATGGTTGCAACTTAACATAAACCCAATCACCAATGTTAAAGGTCCTCTCGGTGCGATGAGAGTCAGCTTGTTGTTTCATGCGATTATGGGCTTTGTTCAAGTGAAATTTCATAATCTGCAAAGCATGTTCCCTGTCCTTAAGGCATTGATCTACTGCTGCAATTGGGGAGTCACAAGGGAAATAAGGAATATGTAGAGGAGGTGGAAGGCCATACACAATTTCAAATGGAGTAGTGTGAGTGGCAGAATGGTAGTTGGTGTTGTACCACCACTCAGCAAGAGAGATCCACTTTACCGATTGTTTGGGATTTTCTCTAGTCATACATCTTAAGTAAGTCTCAAGGCACCTGTTGACAACTTCCGTTTGCCCATTTATCTGTGGATCGTATGCGGTTGACCTGAGTAACTCTACTCATTGTAGCCTGAACAATTCATTCCAGAAAGAGTTGATAAAAATTGGATCTCTATCACTAACAATGGATGATGGTAGCCCGTGCAATTTAAAAATGTTATTTAAGAAAAGTTGTGCAACAGTAGAAGCTATATAAGGATGACTTAAGGCCAGAAAATGAGCATATTTACTAAGCCTATCTACAACCACCATGATCACTTACTTACCATTCGACTTTGGCAATCCCTCAATGAAATCCATGTTGATGTCAGTCCATATATTTTCAGGAATTGGTAAAGGTTGCAGGACCCCTGGAGTGCTGACATGCTCTGGTTTGCAAGTTTGGCAAACGGTGTAGTTCCTAACATAAATTCGGACATCCTTTTCCATTCCCTTCCAATAAAAAAGCAGTTGCAACCTCTTAAAAGTAGCTTATACTCCGGAGTGGCCCCCTAATGGTGAATCATGTAAAAGTGTGAGCAGCTTGTGTCTCAATTGAGTGTCATACTTTACCACTAATCTGCCTTTTCCTTTGTAATAAGTTACCATTCCAATTATATGGGCTATGGTTCAGTCTTTTCCTCCTTCAAAGACTGAATTATACTCTGTATATTAGAGTCATTACCCCAACTTTCTTCTATCTCGGGAAGCAAGCTATTAACTGGAGTAGAGATTGTCAAAGCAGCAAATTCTGAAGCAGGTAATCTGGAGAGCGCATCAGTAGCCACATTTTCCCTTCTTTTTTTGTACAAGATTTCAAAATCATAGCCAAATAACTTAGCTATATATTTTTGCTAATGAGTAGTAGTGATCCGTTGCTCTAAAAGGAATTTTAAGCTCCTGTGATCAGTTTTAATGAGGAAGTGTCGGTAGGCTACATAATGGTCCTATTTCTTGACTGCGTAAACTATTGCCAAAAGCTCTTTTTCGTACACTGACAGGGACTGGTGCTTCAAAGCCAATGCTTACTGATGTAGGCAATGGGGTGACCAACTTGCATCAACACTGCCCCTATACCAATATCACAAGCATAAGTTTCAATAACAAATTCTTTGTCTAGAGAGGGCAATGCTAGTACAGGTGCTGAAGTGAGAGCAACCTTTAATGCTTCCAATGCTTGTTGAGCAGCAGTTGTCCATATGAACCCGTCTTTTTTGAGCAAGTCAGTGAGAGGCTTGCTGATAACTCCATAATTCCTTATGAACCTTCGGTAATAACAGGCCAACCCTAAGAATCCTCTCAACTGTTTGACATTAGTTGGTACTGGCCATTTAGATACAACTTCTATTTTTTTTGGATTAGTAGAAACTCCACTGCTGCTGATAATGTGGCCCAAATATTCTACAGAAGAGTTGCCAAAGATACACTTACTCCTCTTAGCGAATAGCTGATGTTCTTGGAGTTTGAGGAACACAGCTCTTAAATACTGCAAATCAGACTGCAAATCTCTGCTGTACACTAATATATCATCAAAGAAACAAGTATAAACTTTCAAAGGTAAGGCTTGAAAACATCAAACTTTGAAAGGTAGAGGGTGCATTGGTTAACCCAAAAGGCATGACAATGAACTCATAGTGCCCTTTATGTGTTCTAAATGCTGTTTTATGGATGTCAGGAGCGTACATCCTAATTTGATGATATCTAGAGGTAAGGTCAATTTTAGAGTAAATGACAGCACCATGCAACTCATCCAATAACTCCTCTATAATGGGTATTGGGAATCTATCTTTGACTGTTTTACTATTGAGTGCTCTATAATCAATACACATCCTTCAGTTATTATCCTTTTTCTTAACTAAAACCACAGGGAAAGAGTAAAGACTAACACTGTGTTGTACAATTTCATTGTTTAATAGCTCTTGAACAATATTCTCTATTACATCTTTTTGTAATAGAGAATGTTTATAGGGTCTAACATTCACAGGCTTAACACCTTCAATAAGGGGTATTCTATGGTCATGAACCCTATGTGGTGGTAGTTGGTGAGGGTTCTCAAACAAGAATTGAAATTCAATCAATAGCTCAATAAGTTTATGGTCATTTACCATAGTATTAGTGCCTTCCTGTATAGGTTCTCGCGACATAGAATGAGGGACGATTGAAGTTGCTTGAATTTGTGCTACATAAGTAGTTGTTGGACTATGTTGGATTAACTTGAGTAGGTTGCTCTGAGAAATCAGCTTAACAGAAGTGGTAGTAATGCCCTGCAACTGATAGACATTATCCTCAATTCGAAAGGACATTGTTAGTGATTTGAAATTCCAAGTTACATCTCCCAGTGTAGCCAACCATTGTATTCCCAGTACCATTTCACAACCCCCCAACGACATTACCAAGAAGTTAGCAACCAAACAATACCCTTGCATCTCCCATCTGAATTCCTCACACAGATATGTGCATATGACTTCCTGTCCATTAGCCACCGTGATATACACTGGATCGATAAGTTTCAGGGAACAACCCAACCCTTTTGCCAAAGCCATATCAAGGAAATTGTGAGTACTTCCTGAATCTATAAGGATATGCATGGGTTTTCTCTTGAAGTTACCCACAATTCTCATAGTTTGATGGGCCCGCTCTATGGGTCCTCCCATGGCATTGAGTGATATTATAGGTGTGTCTGGTGGTTCTTTGTAGTCCCACGAAAATTCCTCACCATTCTCACTGTCTGGGAGCTTTTGAATCATTATCATATAGAGTTGTTTCTTCTTACATTAGTGACCAGGTGTAAACCTTCACACCAAAAACACAGATTCTTTACTCTCTTTTCATTTATTTCTGCATCTGTAAGCCTTCTAGTTCGAGGTTGGAAGGGTTTAGCATTGTTGTTTGGTTGTGATTTGGCAGTTGGATGAGTAGGTAATGGGCTATTTGGCTTAGTGAAAGTAGTAGGGGTCGGTAACAATGGTGGTAATGGAGATTTGTTCTGGGTTGCCCCTTGGGTTGAGAAGGTAGAAGCTAATGGTTTGTTGTAGTAGAACTTACTGGTTCTGGTTGCCGTAAGGTAAGATTCTTGCATTCGAGCGAGAGCATAGGCTTGCTGCAATGTTTTTGGTTCAAACATTCTCAAAGGAATGCATACCTCATCTCTGAGACCACTTAGGAAACAACTGAGAGCATATTCCTCTGATAATGTAACCTTATGAGACAAGACATCAAATTCCTCCAAATACTCCTGTAGAGACCAAGTTTGTGTTAATCCCTTCAAATCTGCCATAGGATCTTTATAGATTCTTTCACCAAATCTACCCTTGAGAGCCTCCGCGTACTCCTCCCAAGGTGGTTCATCGATCCTGTTCCTGTTTTTAAGAAATGACTGGTGCTAATGAAGAGTTATGCCTTCCAAATGAATATAAACAAGCTTAATCTTAGCATTAGCAAGAGTAAAATCAATATGGAAAAATCGATCGCATTTGAACAACTATCCATCAAGGTCTGTGTCGTCAAATTTGGGAAACTCAATCTTAGTGAATCGAGTGGCCAACTGATAGCTACTGTTTTGGGTTTCTTGGTTATCTTGACTTAAATCAACAAATGGAGGTTGTGGGTTAGTTCGGTTCTCTGGGTTACGGGGTGGATTAGTCGGGGTATTATAGTTGTTTGAACTTCCAGGTGAAGAAGAGGTTTGGACTTGGGTCCCAGGTTGTGCTAAGGTTAAAATTTTTTTCAGCTCGCTTAACGTGGAGCTCTGTTACTTGTTCATCATTTCTGTGATGGTTTGTTCTTGTTGCTTGTTGTTTTCAAGCAACATTCTCTTCACCATATTTCTGATGCTCTCCTCAAGCCTTTTCATTTCTTGAGAGCGTGTATTATCCGTAACAGACATGGTGAATAGCGTTTGGATTTGACCGAAGCTGAAAGGAAGAAGAAGGATTCGAACTGCTCTGATATCAAATGATACTTGAGAAAATTGTAGAAGAAGAGAGAGGAATCTACAGGGGAAGAGGGGAATTAGACAGAGAAGAAATCAATTTTCATTAACAAACTTCACGTTTTACAACAGGTTGAGGGAGCTGCAATATAGCTTCCCCTCTCTCTACCAGCGCAACACAAAAAGAAAAAATAGAATTAAAGGTCACAGTACACGTGTGACTTATATTACTATAGTTGTAAACATTTTTTATATATTATGTTCCATTCTCCCCGCAAGATGCCAAGCCATTGAGTGGTTTTCTTCAGCGCCTCAAAAGGACGCAAAGTCGCTTTCCCGGGAATCTGTCTGAGAAGCATAAGCTAAGTATACCAGCTGGACTGTCATATCTCATGACCCTAATCTAAAGTTACCGAGGTCAAACATTTTACTAGAACTTGGAAGTCTGCTTATGTGCCTTCCATTTATTTGTCATCTAATGGATTTATGAGGTCTAGGTAGTTATACCCATCCGAATGGCTCGTATTTTAACTTTTCCAGAACGTATTTCCCGTCACAATATAGAAACATTAAGGCAGTATTAACTGAATGAGCCTGATAAATACCCTTAAGCAAGAATGGTCAGTATTTACTGAATGACCCTAATAAATACCCTTAAGCTTCACAATTCATCATCACCTTTATGTTGCAAATACTTTATCTGTTGGTAATATGAGATATATTTGTTTTATTATGCGGGGACTTTTATGGTAAGTTCAGAGTTTGCCTTACCGATGAATTGAAATTTGGTTGTCTAGATGATCGAGAGTCATTTAGAAGATGCGGATGTTGTTCTTTTCAAAAGACAACCCAGCTTCTCGTATGTCTATTATGTGCCATAGGGTGATCAACATTGATTTTAAACATTTTAATTGTTTCACATAAGGTTTTTCTTGTACCAATTCAATTCATTTTTCTTTCTTATTTGATTTGATGTATGCAGGCAAGAATAATGCCTTGGAGAGCATTGAGATTTAATGAATCTGTCTGCAGTCCATGTAAATTGTAATGCTGATTTTGACAATGATGAGATGAACATTTTTGTTCCACAAATAAAAGAGGCTCAAACAGAGGCCTTTTTGTTGATGGGTGTAAGTTCTTTTAGTTTCAGTACTACATGGATTCATGTGTGTTTGTATGCGTGTCTTGCTTTCGGATAAAGCTTAGTGTTCATTTTTAGCTGTTATTATATATTGTGATCGGGGATCTTGTATAGAAAAGAAATTGACGACAGTGGCAGTTTTATGTATGTACCCAGCTAATAAGATATGAAACTGATTTTCTACAAAATTAAGTTTTAATTAGGGATGTCGTTTTCAATTTCTATTGATCCTTCAGAATATATGCCTCTGATTTAATGTTGCTTGTATGGCCATTATGTATCAAAATATAACTGGAGAATCAGATTGTGATTTTCGAATTGAAGCATAAGGCATGTAAGCAGAAAGGCTGCCTTGACCAATTCAGCAGAGCAAGAAGATAACAATAGGTGCTGCGACATGGGATGATTTTGCTAATCATAAAATCTAGGATTGCAACCTTGAATGAAGATTGATTATTGGCTAACTGTTTGTACATCAAACTATACTAAATAAAACTAATAGGACATTAAACTCATGAGGAGCAGCATGTGTCAATAAAGATGCTTCCCGCAAGTATTTCCTTATAGCGGGCATTTCTGTCTAAACTTTAAAATTTTAAAGAGGGGTTATTACGGAATGCTAGTTGTTGCTTGATATTGATTGTAAAAGCAGGATTTCGTCAAGGCCTCACCGCAAATGTTCTTCGGCTATACATTTAGTCACTACATGGAGAAGGAAAGTTGTCTTCCTCAGGTGGAGCTGGGATTGAAGTTGAGTTGACTCGTTTGAAGTTGTACAACTGCAACATTTGATGGTAGAGTGGTGTCTTTATAAGTTATTAAGGAGAAGTTTTGATGGGTAGAGTTTGGAATTGGCTGAGAGAGAGGAAGTGAAGAAAGTTGCAGCCATGTACGTCACAACATCTCAATGAGCCTGCAAAAAGAGAACAATATTAAAAGAAAGAGAACATTAAATACATAGAAAAATAATTGTATGCTTAAATATAATAAAAATGCATTACTGATGTAAAATCATGAATATAATAATTATATTATGAACATCACGGGGTGATGCAGCATTTCTTTAATGTACTAGTTCCATGTCCAACAGAAAAAGAAAGTGTACCCACAACTTCACCTGTATTATGAGATGAAAATAACGAATGTTGATTGGTACTTCTAGAAGAAAAAAAAAATCCAACGGTGTTTCAATTAAATTTGGGTGTAAGTTTGAATCGTCTTTATTATTATATAAAGAGAAATCTATAATCCTATTAACATCGACTATAATCTAAATTATAATCTATATATATTATAAACATAACAGAACAAAAAAAGTGAATACAAAGAACTTTTTGTCAATTCTTTTTTCATTTACAACTATTATTAATAATTCCTTTTAATATGCAGTAACTAAAAATAAAAATCCATGCATTCTCTATTTCAAGTTCTTTATTTTATCTTAAGATTTTCCGTTAAGTTTGTTAAAAAATAGCTAAAGCATTGTTCAATTATGAAAGCAGGAATTAAGAATCTGATTGAATAATTTCTTTTCCTTCTTCAACTTCCCTTCCCTCCTTGGCTTACGTACATCTTTCTGACTAGAATTGCAAATATGGAAGTTTATCGGCGGCGTTGATTTCGTGGTCTGAATGAAGGAGGAGTAGCACCAGTTCTTCAACAACGAGAAGTGCCTTAGCAGATTTTAAATGTCGTTCAAGATCAAGTGTTGGCTCTTGAAGAAGTTAGGGTAGCGCAGTAAAAGGTAGAAGAGGCCATTCATAAACTAGAAGGAAACGAAGCATTTGCTCAGTAGCAAAAAAGGACTGTAGTGGTTCAACAACAAGAAGGAGAAGGAGGTCACATACCAGCCAACCAAAGAAGTTATAGCTTTACTACCAGTTGTTTAGTAGCAAGAAGGTCCTACCTGAATCTACAGTTAACATCGGGCCGATAATAATATGATGATATTTAAGAACGAGGCACAAGAGTCACAGCTGCCCCTGTAAAAAGAAGATGAAGAGCATATGGCCGACAGATTGATTGTTGGAAGATAGTTGAAAGGTAGCAAAAGTTTAAATTTGAATGACTATTGGCATTTGAAAAATGTTCTTAAAAAGATAAAGGGTTAATTATTTTTGTTGATATTATTTTTTAGGCCATTAGAAAATATAAAACACCGAATGCAACAACAATTTAAAAGAACTCAGCTATGAATGCGAGAGGATAGCTGTAATATATATATGACCTAAGAGAGGGCAAATTCGGGTTCGATTTGGCTTTTAAAAAAATTGAACCAAACCTGATATATATATTCTGTGGAATCAAATTAGTTCGGTTCAATTTCAAGTTTGATTTCAGATTCCGTTGTAATAGTTTTGAGATATTTTCATATAAGTCTATAATTTATACAAAAATTATAAAAAAAGAAAATAATTTTAAAATTTATAGTAATAACTCCTATTTTTATGTGAATTTTATAAATAATTGTAAATATTTAATTTTATTTATAATTTTAATAAAAATTAGGGCTTAAAAGAAACTATAAGTTTCAGTTCAAGTTAAACCGAAATGAACCGATTGATTCATAATCGAAGTTAAATCGAATTTATTTTAGAACCGAACAGGTCGGTTCGATTAGCCATTTTTGCCTAACCTTAGTATAACCTTAAGACCAAAGAAATTCTCATATCAATGGAAGAAACAATCTTGTTAAAATTGACAGAGACATCTATATAAGTCAAAACAAGTTAGAAAGCTTTCAAGGATGCTATTCGATTGGTGAACTCAAGAGATATGTTCATCTCAAGCAATCCTTGAAATGGAGAGAGACATTTTTATTGTGCCAAAAAATGAAAAAAAGAATGAAACTCAAAACCATGCATAAGAAATGTTAATGTTACTTTAAGGAATGCACTTTAGTTACTGAAAAAGAATCTAATGCATGGGCCAGAAAGAGAATAGTCAAAGAGAAAGAAGATGAAATTTTAATGATACTATTAAATATTATTAAAGTAGCGACTCTTAATGATGTTAGTTTTCTTTAAGTTTAGTTTTATATTGAAAGATAGTTTTAATGGGCTCCTATGTTAATTGTGTAATAAGACGTATTTGTTAAATTGTAAACATAATCTAGAATTATCTAAATTAGTATACTAGATCTGGTAAACATTGGTGTACTAAAATTGGTAAACATTGGTGTACTAGAATTAGTAAACATTGGTGTATTAGATTTGGTAAACAATGATGTACTAGATTTGGTAAATATTGGTATAATAGATTTGGTAAAAATAGTTTACTAGATATGATAAACATTGGTGTACTAGATAAAATAAATATCGGTGTTCCACATGAAGACTAAATCAATGATTTAAGATGATTTGCTTCAAGTATAAATACACATCTCTCCTTAAGGTTTTAGAATTAAGTTAGAAATAAAAGTTTCAGTCTTTGTTCAAGTATTTGATAATGTTGCTTATTTCTTGTAAATTTGTGTGAGAAATCTATATATTTGAGTATTTTGAATTCTTACAAAATTCTTATTTTCAATAGTATTTTGACCATCATAGTCATTTTTAAATATGATATTTTAATTTTCTTTTCTCTTTATTATTATTATTATTATTATTACTACTACTACTTAAAAACGAGGAAAAAAAAAGACAAACTGACTATAAATGTTTTCTCTTAATTTTGATTTTAAGATTAGAAAAAAATAAAAAATCTAAAGTACATCAAAGACGCGGAGGATAAAAATAAATTAGTTTAATTAGGTTATAATGTAGACAGTTGCTAACGCTCACAAGATGGTGAGGACGGTGATTGGCTGCGAGCCACTAGTTGAATCACTGACTTCAGTCCAAGAAAAGCAAAACAAACTCCAAGAAGGCAAGCGTTCTTTATACGTTTTCATTTTCATCTTCATCAACTCTCACTACTTTAATAGTGTTCTTTATTGCGAGACAGTAATCGCATAAATTTCTTTCTTTATTAGGGTTATATGTATGTATTATGCTCCTCTAATAGAATAGGTTATTCATCAGCCAAAAAGAGACGAAGCATTGGCTCAACAGCAAAATGGGATTGTGGTCGTTCAACAACAAGAAGGAGAAAGAGGTCACATACCAACCAACCAAAGAAGTTACAGCTTTACTGCCAGTTATTAGTAGTAAGAAGATTCTGCCTGAACCTACAGCTAACACCGGGCTGACAATAATATAATGACATTCAAGAACGAGGTCAAAGAGTCGCAGCCGCCCCTATAAGAAAAAGATGAAAAATGTATGACCGACAGATTGATTGTTGGAAGATAGTTGAACGGTAGTAGAAATCTAAATTGGAATGGCTATTCGCATCTTAAAAGGTTCCTAAAAAAATAAATGGTTAATTATTTTTGTTGATGAGGCCATTGAAAAATATAAAACCACCGAATGCAACAACAATTTAAAAGAAATTAACTATGAACGCAAGAGGATAGCTGTAATTGATCGGGAATTGCGAGATGATATGTATGACCTAGGGGAAGGCAAATTAGTTCAGTTCAATTCCACAGTTCGATTTCATATTCGGTTTTAATAGTTTTGAGATATTTTTATATAAATCTATAATTTACACAAAAATTATAAAAAAAGAAAATAATTTTAAAATTTATAATAATAACCCCTATTTTTATGTGAATTGTATAAATAATTATAAATATTTAATTTTATTTATAATTTTAATAAAATTTAGGACTTAAATGAAACAATAAGATTTTGAAGTTAAATCGAATTTATTTTATAACCGAGCCTAATTGAATGGTTCGTTCAATTTGATTTAGTTTGATTAGCCATTTTTGCCTAACCTTAGTATAACCTAAAGACTAAATAAATACTACTAAAGCAACGGCTCTTGATGATGTTAGTTTTCTTTAAGTTTTGTTTTATCTTAAAAGATAGTTTTAATGGGCTCTTATGTAATAAGACGTATTTTGACCATCATGGTCATATTTGAATATGATGTTTTAGTTTTCTTTTCTTTTTTTTGAATTTATTATTATTGTTGTTGTCGTTCTTATTATTATTATTATTATTATTATTATTATTATCATCATCATCATCGTTATTACTACTACTTCAAAACGAGGAAAAAAAAAGAAACTGACTACAAATGTTCTCTCTTAATTTTGATTTTAAGATTAGAAAGAAATTAAAAATCTAAAGTAAATCAGAGACGCGGAGGATAAAAATAAATTGGTTTGGTCAGGCTATAACATAGACAGTTGCTAACGTTTACAGGATGGTAAGGATGGTGATTAGCTGTGAGACACTAGTTGAATCACGAACTTCGTCCGAAAAAAACGAAACAAACTCTAAGAAGGTAAGTGTCCTTTATACGTTATCATTTTTAATTTCATCGACTCTCACTACTTTAATAGTGTTTACTACTGCGATAAGGTAATCGCATAAATTTCTTTCTCTATTAGGATCTTACGTATGTATTGTGCTCCTCTATTATGTTATCACCATTTCAATGCATTTGTTTTTATTGATTTAGTGGAACAAATTGATTCTACGTTGATTCGGCCTAATTCCAATTTGAAGAAAAGAAAACTCGATTTATTTTCGGTTCAGTTTAATTTTGGTAAAACCCTGACAGAACTGGATCGTGCCCACTCCTACTTTAAAATAAAACAACCTGCTATTTATGTTTGTATTGGGTTAGGGTCTTGATTTAGTGGCAGATATATAATTAATATGAGCCAACTTAAATTTAGGATTAGTTTGACAATGCTAATATAATTACTGTTTATATTTTTTAGCACTTTTTCTTTTAATAGTTTTCAAAAAATACTTAAGTGTTTGACTAACAATCTTTAAAAGTATTTATTAGTGCTAAATTAGGTGTTTGGAAGTGTAATACAAAAAATATTTTTATATTGACAAATTACTAAAACATACTTATATTAAATTAAGTAAAATATACGTATAGCGATATTTTTAATAGAAAAAATATTAATTTCATCCCTAATGTATTTCGATATTATCACTTATTTTTTTATTATTTCAAAATTACACTTTTAATCCTCGCCGTTATAACACTAGCCTTATAAATTCAATTTTTGAGTGAAAATGACTTTATTCTTCTTATATTGATAATGATAATGTCACCTAATTTTTAAAAAATAAATATCAATTCTAAAAAATTCAAACAAATATTAAGAATAAAATTATTTAATAAAAATTAATTTCAAATTAAAAAATTAAATTCATAATGTAATAAATTATTTATTTTTATTTTTTGATTTTTCAATAAAATCAAATATAAATATAGATAATTAAATATAAATAAGTTTATTTCTTTTCATTTTAAAAATGTTTATAATAAGATCAAATAAAAATAATAAAATTTTAATAAAAATAAAATAATAAAATCTAAAAACTTATTTTCTTTTAGTTTTTACAATAAAATTAAATAAAATAATAAAATAATAAAATCTAAATAAATTTATTTCTTTTCAATTTTCTTAATTTTACAATAAAATTAACTAAAAATAATATAATAAAATCTAAATTTCTTATAAAAAATCGTTTATGAATAAGACGTTTTATAAAGCCTAATTATGAATATTTTTTCGTAAACTTTTATAATCAAAAAAAATATTATTCAATAGTTATTTGTTAAAATATAAAATAAAATATTCAAATTGAAAATAAAAGTAATTAGTGTCTTAATAAAAATAAATTTATTTTTTATATTTTTTTGTATTAATTTAAACTCAATACAAATTTAATTTAGTTAAGAGCAAATATGTCAAATAATAAAATATACTAACATTTAACAGTCATATTATAACGACATAGGACTAAAGGTGTAATTTTGAAACAATAGAGATATAAGTGATAATATCGAAATACATTAAGGATAAAATTGATATTTTTTCTATTTAATAAAAGTAAATATTATATATATAACATTTTTTTTTTATAAAAATAATCTTAAAATAATTTTTTTTCTATAAGATTAACTATAATTTTAATTATATTAATAATCTACTAAAAACACAAATAATGTATCAATTTTCAATAATTTATTCATCTAAAAAGAAAAATATAACAAATGATATATCTCTAAATATCTAATATAATCCATCATATATTTATATATATAATCATCTAAATTAAAACCTTAACAAAAAATATCAAATATTTGAGAAATATAATTTTCAAATTTATTTAGGGATATTTTGAAGAATTTTTTTTTCATTGATTGTACTTGAAGTGCTAATTTAGAAAAGCATCAAATTCATGCTAAATAATAACTTTAAGTGCTAAAACTTTTTCAACACGCATTTTTATCAAAATTTTCCAAACACATAGTTTTATAATTTAGATTTGCTAATTAACACTTATGGAGGGCTAATAAGTATTGTCAAACTCACCCTTAATTCAACATTAAGGTATTATGCTTTTAAAGCTACTGGTCATCAAAAACAAAAATTATAAATGTTAAATATTAATAAAAAATAGGTAATTTCCTAATTGGTAAATTCATTAAGGTTTCATCTCTACAAGTAAAGTTTTACACAATAAAAAGATATATTCAAAATTGACTGTTATGGGTAGATAACTTGAAGTCAAGTTAAAGTCATCATTATGGTCAGATTGATATGGGTTCAATTCGCGAGCGAATTCTCTTTACCCTAAGGAGAATGGTGTAGATTAGATTGATGACTTGGCATTTGATTTCTTAGTCAAGTGAGATCAGATTAAGTGATGGGATGTGGTGATTTCATTTTGTTTCTTTCAATTTTCAAGTTTATCCATTAGCTTAGGAGTTTTAGTTATGGTATCTTTTAACCTAGTTTAAATAACTTCTACCAGGATGTTGGAAGCTAGGCTGAATTATATTACGTAATGTATTCTTCTAGATTGTTTTGGAATTTAGTGGAATCAATAAAACTTGGCTTATTTGTTCAGTTTTGGTACTTGTTTTCAAATCAACATAATTGATTCTTCTCTCTTATTTCTTTATTTTCTTTCTAATTTTGAAGTTGCATCAATACGTCTTTAGGTATACATTTGCTATGAGTGGACCGTTCATAATGGTGTCGGCTGAAGCTCCGTGGGCTTATGTATCACCATGTGTCAAGACTATTTTTATCCCATAACAAAGGTCCCCCAGCTTTCAAAGGCTGAGGATGAGGCAAAGGCATTGAAAGCTTCCTAGATTCCTTATCTATTCCATGTCGCATTCTCTTCCTCTTAGGCGGTCTTACTCTTACCACTTTGGGGTGTACATAGCTCGATACCTTTTATGGGTCGAAAAGGAATAGAGTAAAATGCATGTGTATGGCGAAAATTTCTTTAACTTGTCTTGTTCCCCTTTACTTAGATAGCACTTGGCAAAATTTCCCTCTAATTAGGATAGAGATTGGCAATAATTCCTCTTGACTTGGGATACAATGCCTCTTTATCTTGAATCACTGTATCTAGAATAGTGCCTGTGAGAATAATATTGTGTTGCGGGCTCACAATTTAAAATTTTCGTGTTCTTCTTTTTGTACTAGGTTTTAAGGTCTCTTATTAGCCATTGGATAAAATAATGAAACTTGGCTAGGCTATATATTTTGTGGAGAAAGGTTCTAAGTGTAAACCCAACAATTAAGGGTGTAAATGAGAGCTTCACCATTATGACAGCTCCAAACAAACTGGGACCAAACTACTTGAGGAATTACTCAGGCAACCTCACTTGGTCCCTCAAGTAAACTCAAACAACGCTAACGAAGCATTGGGATGATGTAACACCCCGGATTTTTAATATTAATGAAATATATGTGTAAATGTATCTTCAATATAGTATGTGAAGATATAATATTTGGGAATTTTTAAGATGAATATAATTATTTTTGGAGAAATTATTTAATTAGGATGAATATGTTATATTGTGAATAAGAATGGAGGTATTTGAAAATATGAATATTTTTGTGGTGAAAAAAAGGAAAAGAAGATTGAATGAGGGTTTAATTGATAAAAAATAAAAAAATATTAGTTGTGGCTTTGTTTAATTCGTTGGAATGAAATTGAAACAAAATGAAGGAAACACGGAGGAGACAAAGGCAAGGTTTAAGGAAATTAAATGTTTATATATATATTATAATAATAAGGTTAGTTGATGTATGCATATTGGAAGCTTGGCTTCTTTCTTTGTTTAGATAAAGAAAAAGATGGAGAAGAAGGAGAGAAGAAGGAGAAGAAGAAGGAGAGAAGAAAAGAAAGAAAAATGATGCATATTCGGTTAGAATTTATATTTTATATTTGAATTAGATTTTAATTTGTTAGAGAATATATATATATATATATATATATATAATTAAGTTTGAATTTTTGTTATTATTATTAGATGATTAATGATTATTATTGTTAAATTTATTTAAGGAAAAATTATGGGAGAAGTAGAAAAATCAACAAAAGTTTAAGGATTGAGATACAGTATTCAGATAGGTGTTTACGTGCAATTGGTTAATTTTAGTTTTAAAACTGAAAAGTAGGGTGTTTTGTTATAAATTACTTTTGGTGATTATTTATAAAATTGAATTTATGGATTAAATGAATATTTATGGAAATATATTATATTTGATTTTAATTGGTCAAATTATTATTTGTGAAATTTGGTAATTTATTTAATTTAAGGATTAATTGAATATTTACGAAAATTTATTATTTGTTACATGTTATTAAATTAAGGATTTTTGTTGATTAAATTAAATAATATTTTGTGGATATTATTATTTTTGAGAAAAGCGTGAAATATATGTTGTATTTATGTAAATGAACGATTTTAAGGAAAATATTATGTTTATGAAAATTTGTAAAAGTTGTTTTGAATATAAATGGAATTGATATAATTTGGAAATGGAGATGAGATGGCCATGGTTGTTGGTAGCACAGGTGACTTTGGATGTGATTTCAGTCCCATGGTGAAAGCCCGTAAAGATGAAATCTGGGCAACGGTCCTTGGGAATAGTGCCCCTAAAATACGTTGGATATGGACGACGGTCCCTGAAAATAATGCCCCAAAAGCACATTTGGCCAGTTATGGGCAGCGATCCCTGGGAATAATGCCCCAGAACTATGCATGGAATGAATTAATTAAAATTTGGTAAAATAAAAGAAATAAATGAGTTTAAGTTATTTTTATAGAGGTTGAATTTTGAAATATCATTTTGATATTTTACCAAAATTGTGGTTGAGAATTGAAAAGTATTTTATGGGAATGATAAATGAATAAAGTATTTTTAATTGTTTTATTTATGTTGTTTTGGAATATCTTTGGGATATTTTGTTATATGAAATTAAATGAAGTGAAATATGAATATTTGCTAATTTTTCAAAAAGCTGCCGTTGTATGTGAATATCTACTGGGCATTAGTTCACCCATACTTTTCAGGTGTTAGGTAATAGTTGAGGTATGATGTATAAAGAATAATGGATTACTTGAGGAAGATGATATTGCGGTATTTTGGAATTTGTAAGTTTGTATGAATGTATATGTAGTTGTGTAATTATACATGTATAATCGTACTTGTATTGTATTGTTTTAGTACGATCGTATAAATAGTATTTTGAGTAATAGGGATTCGATGTTGGTTGTAATTATTGAGATATGTATAAGGAAATAATTGATTGACGTGAGTTCTAAATTTGGAGTATTTAGTAAGTATTAAAAATTGAAGATTTTAAAGGATATAACATTTGGTATCAGAGCATTATATTCTTTGAGGTAAGGTTTAGAACTTAATATTTTTCGAATAAATTTTTCCTAACACTTTAATTCGGTATTACTTTAGCGTATACTGAGTTAGGGTCATTACAGATGATTTCTGTACAGGTATTGAGAGCCGATTCGCTTTCTCTTGTGGTCCCAAAAGCTATGTAGGCATCAGGTGGGACCTACTAGTAGCCATTATTAGCCGACTTGTCCCACTTGCTTCAACTACTAGCCTTTAGCTATCAGGCTAACAGTGCCCAGTTGTCTCTTATTTAACCCATTATATTAATACTATTTTATGAGTACACAGGAGACAAAATCCTTTAATTTCTCGTATCAAACTAGGGTATAGTCTACTCATTTTATTTTTATCTTGTGGGCCATTAGTTATGGCCACGTGACACTCCCTCATGCAAATATTCTAACACTATCTGAGCTAGAACTCCTTCTCATCTAGGATACATCTTTAAGTAGGCATTTCCTATAAGTGGATAGTTTCTAAGGGTATCGATAACGCTTCGTAAGCTTACTTATTGCCATGTATCCAGCCTATTTTTATCTCATAATAAATATCAACATTGACAAATTCATTATATTAGAACTAGTGACCTTAAAATTTGTGAATATATATAAAATGTAGAAGATGAGTCATGAGAAGAAAAAAATTGTCACGTGCATTTATTACAATTTATAGGTATGCTAATGAAAAGATATTGTCATGGGAGGATAAGATATATAAAATTTATATTTTATATCTCATTGCATTAATTTGGTTACAATTTTAATTAAAAAAAGATATTTTGAAAATAATATTTATAAAAGTAGAAAATGTATTTGTTAAAAATAGTTTTTGAAAATAAAAGATACTTAAAACTTATTTGGTATTATGTTTAAAAAGAACGATATAATTATTTTAAAAATAAAATTGTAATTAATTTTGAAAACTTATTTTTAAAAATTATGAAAAATAAAAAAGTTATTTTATTTTAAAAAATGAGCTTTACAAAACATACAGTCAATGTTTCTGTTTTCAAGAATGTTAGCGCATAAAATTGATAATTTAATTGTTATATTTTTTAATATATTAACAAATTCTAAAATATTTTAATTTATAACAAACAAGTCCTTAAATAAAATAAAATATTTTCTTTTTGTTTTAACTCCTATTAAACTTTTTTCTCTAATTTTTTATTTTAATTGGCGAATACTATTTGAAAATTAAAACTTCAAATATATTAATTTAATCTTAATTAATAAATAATAATAAGAAAAATTAATCAAATTCAATATTTAAATTACATGTATTTTTTTAAATTCTTTTCTATTTTTTTTTGTTTTCATGTATTTTTTTTTAATAAAAGTATAATTGGAACAAATTATGCATAAAGCAAGTATTTCAAGAAGATTGATGACGTCATCTATGAAGCTAAGGAAATTGGCTAAAGGTTTTAGTTTTAAATTGAAGTGCCCTATCCTAATATTGAAATTTTGCTTATTTATAGAATTATCTATAGCAAAATATGAATGTAGAGTGTTTTAAATTTTTTTTACTCAATTTAAAATTAAAAAAGAATTTGGGATCTCAATATATGAATATGAATAATTTTATATTTATTTTTAATTTGTAATGTTTGAATATGAATATTTATGTTAAATATAGGGACTAATATGTTATTATCTTAAAACTCTCAAACATATCATAGTTCAAGAGTGTGAGTGTGAATGGATGAAAGAAAAGAAGCCACGGTGGAAATATGTTAATTAATACCCACGATCTTCCATGGACTAATATGTTCTTATCTTTAAAATAATAGCATCTTAAAGGTTGGATTCAGAGAAATGGACAAGCCCAACAAATTGCCAACCCCCACTTTCTTCGCCCGTGATTTACAGAGACATGTTTATTCCTTCAATTATAGAGTTTGCACTATGCACCAAGTGGGGCAGGCTTAGCTACTTTGTCACCTAATCCTCACAGAACAGTCAGTGAAGAAATTTGTGTAATTAAGTCAAAAGTTTTGCTTTTGCTTTTGAAACCAAAATGCTACTTTTGAAGTGTAAATTAATCTGTAAACTAAAATGTTGAGGAAATGAATCATGTGGAGAAAATTAATACAACCCCAATTTGGCATTTCTTGTTATCAGTCTCTATCTTCGGTACCATTATATTATAATTTACAATTAATCAATCTCACTGTCTGCTATCTTAAGACGAGCTTTCTGCATTGTTTTCTCTAAATTTCTTGTATATATCACTCTTGTAAAACTCTCTGGTCCGGATCACCAGTATTAATGAAACAAGAGCTCCAAAGAATGTAACTGATGCCAAGATCACAAATGGTATTCTGTAACACTGAACACCAATGCATGTCAATTCTTTCACTGATGATCTATGCAGACCCTTTTTCGCTAGCTCCTTCAATGCCTGATGATCATAGAGCATTCCTGTTACTTTCACATTGAGAATGTAAGAACCAAGAGGACTTGCCAATTGCCCGCAATTGAACAATGTGGAGTAGTACTTTAGGCCAAAGAGCTCGGAGATGATAGCGAAAAGTAATGGCAATTGAGCACCAAATGAGAATCCAATGATGATAGATGCCACATAGACTGAACCTGGGACTGGAAAGGCAATCAAAAGATGGCCAACGCAGGATAAGAGTAGCACTAGTGTCATCATCAGTGGCCGCGGGGTTTTATACTTTGTGAGTAAACTTTCAGAGACAAACCCGGCAAAGACTCTCCCGAAATAATTCCATATGCTGACAAGTGATACGAATGTTTTAATGGTCGTAGTTGGATAGCCAAGTGACTCACCAATTTGTCCCAAGTTGTCCACAGCTGTTAAACTTGATCCAAGCCCGCCGAAAGTTGCAATAAATAAAATCAGCATGTCAATGCTTAAAAGCGCTTGTAAGATTGTGTAGTCTTCTCCTCTCGGTGGCTTGTCAAAAATGGTGAGGAAACAAGATTTACTTTGTGGCTTGTTTTCGGGCATTGCTGAATTACAGGGAGGTGGCAATGGTTCTTGTTTTGGTTTTGGTTCAACTTCTGTAGGCTTTTCAACGATTACTTCGGCAGGAGGCTGTTTCTTGAGATTCCAAAGCACTAACTCTTCTCTGATGGCAATAAAAAGAGGAGCAAATAGAAGGACACAAGCAGCAGTGGCACTGCCCGCATAAGCTTCTCTAGAGAATGAAACAAGTCTTTGTAGTATTGTCATTACCATAAGAAACAATGCTAATACAATGGATGCATACAGGAAATGGTAAAAGACTTTAACCTCATTTGGTTGTCGGACAACCGGTATTGTCCGGATCGTGTACACAAAAACTACTGAAAGTGCAGCTGGGAGCCAACCAATAAGAAGAATAAGAGATTTTGAGTCATTACCATAAACTGCCAAGTAAACTTGTGTCAAGATAGCTCCACTAAGCCCGACAAAGCCTTTCAATAGACCAAGCATGATGCCTCTGCTTTCAGGGAAGTTCTTGACACAAGTGACAAGAGCTCCTGTATTTGCAAAGTTTTGAGAATTGGCTCCTATGCAAATGTAAAGGCACATTTGCCAGACTTTAGGCTTGGCAATTTTTCCGGTCACAGCCAGCCAAATCATGAAGTATCCCGCAAAGTTCATAGCAGAACCGACAAGGAGAACAAACCATGTCGGTGTTACTTCTGCTAGAAGACCAGAAGGTACCCCAACATTTGCGCCAAGGTCTTTAAAGAATCCCATGAGATTGAGCGTTGTCTGATCATATCCAAGAGAGGATTTTATATCTTTGGAATATGTACCAAAGAGATATGTTGCTCCAGCTCCGGCCATAATCAGGAACGAGGCAAAAACAGAGAACCATCTGCCTCGAACCAAATGTAACATGAAACCAAACCAATCAGTACCTCCACCCCTGGTGGTGATGCTAGCTTCAACCATTTTTGGCCTTCTTATTCTACGATGAGATTGATAGAATAGAAGAGATTAATGAAGACAGAGGAGGAAGAAGAGGCACTTTTTAGGTTTGTGAAAAGGTTTTGGGAAAGCACACAGAGAAGAAGAGAAATGCCAAATACCCTGATATGATGAAGAATTGGCCCAAACGATGGGCTATAAATAAAGGCTGGATAATGTAGGGGTGAGATTCAGTGAGTTACTGTATTTAGCTGGTGTAGCGGACTTTTACAGGCTGGATAAAAAGGGCGGATAAAATAGGGTTTTCTACGACGTACTTAAAGGTAAATATCATTCAACTATTTAACTTTTTAACTTAATATCGAATACAACCATATATTTAAAACAAACATCACATAAGTACTAAATTTTCTAAGAGATACCTTTTAGTTATAGTTCAGTTCGGCCCCTTTAATTGCTAGAGGAATATTTGTACTATGATTATTATGCCTTTTAATATAAAAACAAGTAAAAATATCTTAAAAATACTAGAAATATAAAAAGTGGTTGAATGATATTTAACTATACTTCTAAACATAGAATATAAATAATAGGAGATAAATTGCCTGAATAATCTATAAATGGTGTGTATATGGATGGATACAATGATCTCTTCACCAAAATCAGTAATCCAGGCAAGTGTTGAAACTAATTTTGTGTTGTCACTTTATTATTTTCTATAATAATTATATAACTTACTCTTACTGCCTTACCCTCAATTATTACCATACTGTTATACTTAGAAGATCCTCATAGAGAAGAAATTAACTCCTTTCATAAATTTTTGAACAGTTGATCCCAGTCCCTTTTTAGTCAATAAGTTTCTTGATAATTTTATAGATGTATTGTTTACAATTAACAATTCCCCCTTGATTTCCTCAAGTCTAAAAGTAACAATAATGATCACATTGACAGTACAAAATGTTTTGATTTCACAGTGGGTAACTAGCTAGCTGGCTAGGTTGTATTTGGGCAAGGCAACAACTAATCCGCTAGCCTTAAGCCTTTATTAATTTGTCCACTAGCATTAGAAAAATGGGAAAAACCTAGCTTTGATTGACCAACTAACAATTTCCCGTGATCAGCACTAAATTATCGCTAATTTAGATAATGATATTGAAAATCATTTAATGTCTCGTGATCATGACATCAAAATCATCTCGTGGAATAAATATATATTCTTAATGTTTATATTTTTTGTTCTCATTTTATACGATATAAGAATCAAAATTCAATTTCATTTATTTTTAAATATAAATATATGGTAAATACTTAAACTTAGTTCAAATGATTAGAAATTGACTCCTTTCAATAAGAAGTATCAACTTCGGTCTCTGATATTTTATATAATAAGAGATTTTTTCACTCTAAGTGAAACCCTCATTAAATATCGAATTCACTATTTATTTTAAGTGACATTGCTCACATTACATGTAATAAGTAATATTTCAAAAAATATATATATATAAACATATGATAATATGCAATGGAGATAAATGAGTTGCTTGCTAATTAACATCACAATAATAAATACTCAGTTGTGTAGAAGTACTTATACGCAGAATCGATATAGTATTCATATGGTTGTTAATATTAATTAGATTACCAAATCCAGTATTAGATGATCAAAAGAAAAAGCCAAAACCTACCCACTTATTTATTCTACATCGTATTATATTCTATGATGCTTGACTTGCCTACATTGACCTACAAGTCGTGTTCTCATGTTCTTTCTATTGTATATCCATATAATAATAATAAGTTCACAACACGCCCACTAGGATGAGCTAAGTTTAAGATATCCAAGGGCACAATACGCATGTATGACACTGATTATTCTTTTTTATGTGTTGGGAAATATTTTTGGTATAATCAACAAATTAAGGACTTTTGTGCATAAAATAATTTTCTTAAAAAATAATGTTAACAATGCGACTTTATTTTTTTAAAATGTATTTTTCATAAATTAATATTATCTCAAAACACTTCCTATAGAAACACTGCAAATGCACCACCTAATATGAATGTCATATGTGAAATAGACTTGGAATTTGATTGAAATATCGCATGTAATGAATAGATGAAAGTCACTGTATACTATATATAGCCTTAAAAACAGACCTCACTCCACCAACATTTGACAAACACGGACTGACCTGTAATTGTGGTGGAATGCCGGGCCGGAGTGGAGTGGTGCGGTGGTCCAGTGGGTTTGGTGGTGGCGCTGTTTAAACACTGTTTGAGATTGACAGTACTAAGATAGCAATATGATGCCTCAGCAAAGTGAAGATCAGAAGGCAATTCTGAGAACTTTTCCATCTCTTTCACTCGCATACTAATATTGGAAAGAAAGCTGTGCCCACAGAAGTTCCTTCGCCTCAACTTTTAGGCCCATCAAACTTGAAAGCAATCTCCACTTATTTAACTTTACTGGATTGTGTTAGCAAAGTTGTCAGAAGAGTGACGAATAATGGCAAATCCATGAGCTGCGTTCGGCCTTGGATTTCCAACTACTCACACCCACTTTATTTATTTCTTTGGGTTTGCTTTGTAAAATTTTAAATGCATTCTAATTCTAGTTAGAAACAAAATTTTGGAACTACTTCGAGTCCCTTCTTGGTTGGGTTGAAATCACTATTTCATACCTTTGACATTTTCCACCATAGTTAATTGTAAAACTCAGCTAAGGTAGTGAGAAAATGCCTGGTTTATGACCGACTTAACATGTTATTTTACTCACAGTAATTTACTAACTATGTTGTATGTTTAAAATGAACACATTTTTAATGATAAGAAAATCACAGTTGGATGAAAACCATATAATATATCAATTTTATTTTCGAGGGGTCATCTTCCTTTGATTACTGTACGAAAAATATTTTTAATATCTAAAGTTGTATGATATATGTTAAGCAATAATGTGGATATTGTTTCTGTATGAGTAGATTATATTTAATATAATAATAAAATTATAAGATAGAAAGGATTACTAACTTGTTTTAAATTATGTTTGTACATAACATCGACAAAAGATATTTAAATAAATTAATGGAGCTCGAACTTTCTTGATTGGTTCGAAATCCACCATTTCATCGAAAAGCTTAACGAAAGTAGTTAGAAAGAAATCTACTTTATGATTGAGTTAGTGTGTTATTTCACTTCCAGTAATTCAATAATGATGTTGTATGTTTAAAATGAGCACATTTTTAATGAAAAGAAAATCATATAATTAATTGGAAAAAATATATAATATATCAATCTTATTTTCAGGGGTAATGGATCTTTCTTTGGTTACTGTAGAGAAATATATTTTTTTTTTATGTTTTGAAATTAAGATATTACAAGATATCTAAATAAATCAAACTTAAAATTATAAATCATGTGATAATACCTTTTAATGCTAGATAATGTGAATATTTTCCTCTTATATGACATTAGTAAATTAAATTTAACACAATATATAATAAAATTATAAGATGGAGAAGATAACATTCATAAAGTTCAAAATTAACATTATTACCATAAATGATTACCAGAAATTCCGAACTTTTGGAGAATTTTTGGAAAATTAGTATTTATAAATTTATATTTAGACAAGGATATATACATACATATATATATATATATATACACTTTTGGTGTTGAAAAATTATATATATATTAGGAAAAAATTATGGAACATTTATTGTACAATTTTTATGTTAGACCGTTTTTCTAAATATCTATATTAGGTCGACTTTTACTTGCATATTAATTCAATAAGATAATTACTTTGATCCATATTTCACTTATATATTAGTCCAATAAGATAACTACTTAGACCCATAATTAAAGAATAAAGACTTAAAAGATAAATGGCAAAGATCCAAATTTATAAAACTTTAATCAATATTTCTTATTAAGATCAAATAGAATAGAAAATCTTATCATCTGAATTGGAGGTAAACTAAAATATTAAATGATCTCTAACTAGAATGTCACTGAATTTAGGATTATTTCAAATTAGAATCTCATTCAAACTAATTTTTCAAATAACTTAAGGAAAAAGAAAAAGAGAGAAAAAGGGCTTTTTGCTCTTATAATAAAACAAATTTATTAGTTGATATCAGGGGACGAAATCTAGTATCAACACTTTATTTTCACAATTCTTCATTATTATCTTGTTTTGTACATTCTACCATTTGTGTTTCAGTTTTGAATTTGTGCCTCATATTTAAAAAAATAAAAAATATATATATATAATACAAATTTGATAAATTGGGTTTGCATTCGTAGACCTGCTTTGAACACGACTAATTAAGAATGACAATACACTAGATACGAACTAGGATCCCAATCTCTAGTCCCAACCCAATTCGTAGAAAAGAAATCCATATCCAGCTCATCTCTTTTTTTTTTTTTAAATATAGACTATTTTAAATAGTAAATCTTTGCCTGATCCGTTGACCCATTTGATTACTGTTAAGTACTGTTTTTTACTATTTGATTACTATTATGTTACTATTAAACTCGTAATTTTACTAAACTCGCTTATTATTTAAGATCATAATCTTTTACTAAGCCCACCTACTATTTGATATCAAACTCATAGTTTTAGTAAGTCCATTCTTTTTACTCATTTTATTTTATGAAATTCAAATTTAAATCCATAATTTCAAGTCAAATGATTAATCTTTTAAGAACAAAATAAAAATATACATATTATAATTAAATCAAGAAAAGAAAAAATAAAGATTATATAACTTGTACTGTATTTTGTAAACTTTTTTAGTCTTTGTTTATCTTATATTACTATATTAAAAATAATAATTCATTTAATTATAAATTGATTATTTTGTTTGACATTAATTGATTATTTTTATTTTATCAGAACTCATTATTTCAAATTCAATTATTAAAAGTTACTAAATTATTTAAAAATGATACATATTCAAATATAACTCAATTATTGAAAGTTGTTTAAATTTATTTTCCAATTCCAATAACTTTTAATAATTTATATAATTTATAAGAAAATGTTAAATTATTAAAAGTTATTTAATTCATTAAAATACTTAACTAAAATTTTCTAATTAAGAATACATATTTAATTATGTATGGGTAATTATAATTATTTTATATGTGTATTTATTAAATATTATATTCGCCAATACGATGATGGAAGAGTATAATAATCAAAATTTCAAAGTATCATAAAATTAATATCAAAAATTAGTAAAATCATAAAAACCAAAAACTATAACAATTATCAAGTGATTCATGTTTGTGAAAATTATTCTTATCTCCATTGATTAGAAGGTGATATTGAAAAGGAGTATTTGATTATAATGTGTGTATATATAATTAAGAATTTAGGATTATAACAATTATATAATAATTTAATTTTATAACAGTTTATCGGTATTAAACTTAACATAAATATATTAAATTTATTGACTTAAATATATATTTAAAGTAATTTAGGAAAAATTAGCTTTTATAATTATTAGTTTTTTAAATTATTAAAGAAATATATGATCAATCATTAATTTTTTTAATACAAATATAAATTTTCAATCTTTTCAATAATAATAAAAAAAAATTACATATAAAGTTACCAATTCACCCATCATCAAAATTATATAATAAAAATTCTCACAACAATCATTATAATTTTTAATTTATAAAGAATCTAATTGACTAAATTAAAAAAATTATAATTTTTTTTAAGGATTTAATTAATTAAAATAAAAATAAAAATATTTTATAAAAAATAATAGATATATGTGTAATTATCTAAAATTATTTGAATTAATTTGTGGATGGGCCAGGTAAAGACCTCAATTCCCTACTCGGGTCGTTTTTAATCCGGGTTTATTTTTTTAAGTCCATACCCGACCCAATACTCATTTTCTTGAAAATTTTTGGCCGGGGCCCGTGTCTGCGCGCTTTGTGGCCCCCCCTATGAATCAGACTAATTGATAGTTTTGAGTCCTAATCCTGAGGCCCTTTACATTGTTTAAAATTTCAGTATATTTTTCATTTCTCATTTTGCATTCACATCAAAACATTTCATTTATTCCAATATTTGTATGCCCCCCTTTGACAAAAAGGCAGCTGCTTCTGCAATTCATTTTACCAATAATTGAGCACATGCTTTTCTGCCTTTGCTCCACAGACATTATACATATTTGGCAGAGCATGTGGGTTGACAGCTCGCACTTGAAAGCTGTAGGGTCGGTGCCCCAAAATGTTTTCACCCTTTCAGGTTTATTATAAGGTCTTTCAATGGTGGAGGGGGGCCCCGTTGCTCCTTTTTTCAATGCTTGCATAACTCATAGGGTTGGACGTTAGGTCCACAATTAGACAGGTTTATAATTGGTTTAACTATTTTCATGGGTGATGGTGGTGGAGAACAATTAAAGCTGGTGTTTTTTGTTCAGTGTTTATGTGCCGAAGGAATATAATCTAAATCAACAGTGAAAATGGACCTCCATGTTCTTTCTTTTGGTTGGGTTAATTTCAATGGTCCCAGAATTAATTTGTCATAAGACAGCCCTACAATCACTGGATTCAAGCCCCATTTCTGCTAATTGCTCCTAAGCCTTAAGACTAAAGGGTTGTAACTTGCTATTAACTCCATGGTCCTGGTTCATTTTAAAGAAGCAATAATGCTGGAATCATTTCCTCCTGCTGCCATTTCAAGGTGTAAAGCTACTCCACTCTAGAGCTTAAACCTCTGCTATATATTTTATTATATCAAATTATATACGGCTGGGTACGTGTTTTTCCTCCAGGACTTTGATTGAACAAAGTGACAGAAAAGTCCTGAGATTGTGGATCCTTCTGTTGTATTTTTCCCGAGAAAATGTTCAGAGAAATCTCGTGACATGAAAGCTATAAGATAGCCATTACTGTGATTGTAAATATATTAGACGTTACTGTATTATTTTGATTTTTAGAAGTTGCTCTTTGTTCTTATGCATAACTCATAGCTGTCACTCCACTTCTATAAATTCAACTCATTATTTATTCCTAACTTATTTGAATTTTGAAAGATTTTAATTGTACTAGAAGACAACTTGCTAATTGAATCTATAATTATGTACCCAAATAAAAGGAAATTATTATTTTTTAATATAAGGTAAAACGAGAACAAGCATTATTTTACAGATGACGATCTTCGAAGGAGTACTGATTAAAGGCCCAACCAAATTGAAAATGCTGCAAACACCAAAGAGAAACACAATTATAAGTCGTATCTAAACTAAAAGCAGAGCCCCGTTAAATAATTACACAGATGATGAGATGAGACAGAGACTACAGTGTAAAGACAAATTCCAGGCTTTCTAATTGGCCAAAGGAGGAATTATGAGTTGATTTTGGGTCAAGGCAATAAGATAGATAATAGGACCGGTACGTACTGAAATGATTCATTGATTTTGCTTTGCGTTACAAAATCTCAAGTTTCAATTTCAAATGAATGCTTCCACTTTTAGGGTACACGAGTTACTTTCCACCGGTTGAAAATTAATGCCACTGCCACAGCCTGTGAACATAATTTTTAATGTATTTTTTAATTACAAGTGTTTTGACGATTCAAAAGAGTACTTTCTGCGTTTGTTTTATAGTATCAAGAATTCTAATCGATGCTCAGTTTGCTGTACCACCAGCATTTAATATATTTGATGGGCGGTTTTTAATATGCTTTCTGTTAGCTTATTGTGGGAAGTGGGAGGATTAAATGTTATCAAGTTATAAGATTAAATGTTATCAAGTTATAATTCGTATGAAAACATGCCGCCCATGAACATTTGTTGCAAGAAAAGTATGTAGGATTTTCAATTTCTTGAAGATAAAAATTATTGAATACAGGAAAGAGCTCTTTAATGGAGAAAGTTACTCCACGAAGATAAAGAGAAAAGAGACATGCAGTGAGTCCAATGGAAAGCTTTCTTCGGACTGAAGACTTTGAAAATTATGAGTCGCCTGTATAATGACAGTTAATTCTGGTATATGTCTGAAAACTCCACTAACTTCAAGTAAACGAAACTCTCACACGTGTGGAAGTGCAACTAATTCGAAATTGATCAGGAGTACTACTTAATGACAAGAGCATTATAACGACACATTATTTATGTGGCGTGCGCTGTATTGCTTGCTCGCGTACGCAAAAGACTTGGAAGATGATAACAACTTGTGACCAAATCTACTAATAAATTCCTTCTTTCTTTGTTTAAACATCATCATCATCGCTTTCTTTATTCATCTAGAAAATTCAAGCCATGAAGGAGACGGCTATATAATATCAATCTTGAATTGGGTAGGTAAATGTATAACGAAACTATTTATACGAACATGTGAAATTGAATACCCATTTATCAATGTTTCACTATTGGTGAGGGTATGGCCCAGTAGGCAGGCTCGTGTCTTTGCATTAAATTCTGTTTTCTAGACGCAATAAAAACAAACGCCTTGCCGTGTAGTGTGCGAGACGATCGAAGAAGGCTGACTCTTCCACTATCTGTTTTATCACAGAATGGAATGATAAATGGGGCGGTATGAATGATTTCAGAAAGGAAATGTCAATTCAAGCACAAATAAACTTCACAATCCTTCTCATTCTCTCTTTGGAGGGTCTTTGATTTGAAATAAACGAAACAAACCCGTTTGAGGATATTCTTGAAAAAGATTAAACCGGTGGGTGTGGAATTAACGTGTGATCAAATAAATAGTATCATTCTGAAATTGAACAGAAGCAGAATTGTTCTGTAAAGATGATTTCATTTGATTCACTTGGTCTTCAATAATATTTAGAGGACAGGTTGCATTTCCGAAGTCAACAAATTATTCTATATACCATTTCCGGTCTGTGGTATCTAATACAAGTGGATGGACCATTTTAATTGTTGCTTTTATGGATGGCGTAAAACCAACAAACTACGCTGTCATTAATTTAATTATTCAAAGAAAAACCCAAAGGAATGCTGCTTCATTCATCTCCTCATATTTATTTTTTTTAAAATAAATTTTCACATATTTGCTTAGGCGAGTGATGTAAGCACCTTCTTAGTCGCCCGTATATTATATTACCAAAGGAAAATACAGCTGTATCCCGTAATATCAATAGTTAATAACACGATTAAATATCACCTGCCTTACGTCCGACAAGTGTTTCACTATCATTGTCTGCCTAGCACATCAAATAATCTCACCCGTTCATCATACGAAATCTACGGTCACAACCTTATTATTCCACAATTGGAATGCTTCTTTCTTACACATTAAGATCAATCAGACAGGAATTGATCATGATGTCATGTTGATTAAATCTATGTTTAAGATAAGCTTATCGTTTAATGCAACACCACAAATCTGTCTTACCAAAAACTAACCGCACATAGTTCTCCGAATTGGAAGACCGATAAGGGCATTTGTGTCATTTAAGCATTGAAAATCTGATAGGACCATTACAAGCATAGAAACCGAGGCCCTTCTCCCGGTTCCATTATGCTTCATCACCATGTGACCTCTCTGCTATTTCCTCTCAGTCTCTCTGCAACGATATTAAATTTTTTCAAATTGTTTATTTTATTTATTTAATCTATTTTTATTTCCTTAATGAAAGCACCAGAACTCAACCAAACCTATGAGAGCAGGGAATAAGCTAATAAACAGAGTTATGATGCAAAGTTTTGGAGCTTTTTTATTTTATTTGTTAATATTTTTGGTACAAAGATGATGAAGTACCAACAAACCCATATCTCCTATCACTATACCTTCGTCTTCACTTCTTCACAAACCAGAAACTGAAAGCCCCATCTCATCTGCAAATTTAATATTTTCTTCTCTCTGTGTTTTAAATGAGATGCAGGAGCTCAAAAGACCCACCAGGAGACGGGGGTTCTATGTCAAAATGAGATTACTGCACAAAAATGGAAGGCAACAAGACAAGAATTCATGCTTCAGATATTACAAATGGGTTCTTTGGCTCTCCCTAACTCTTTATTTCTTCAGTTCTTACTTCATCAGCCACAAGCCCATCCCTTTGTCTAAAACTCATTTTTCTAAATCGAAATCTAACCTTCCCTCTCGAGCTCTTATTGAATCCATCAACGCAACGGTTCTACAGCAACCCACGAACATTAAAGGTCTCAAATTTAGTAACTTTTCATATGTTGTTCTCTGTTTCTATAAATTTTGCACTTCACCAATTTTGTTGTACTGACTTTTCTTTTTTCTGTACTTTAACAGAGTCTTTACTGGATTTGAAGATATATATTTACGAATTGCCATCGAAATACAACACAGACTGGCTTTCGAACGAGCGCTGCAGCAACCATTTGTTTGCTTCAGAGGTAGCAATTCATAAAGCATTGTTAAACAGCGACGTACGGACCTTTGACCCGTATGAAGCCGACTTCTTCTTCGTTCCTGTTTATGTGTCATGCAACTTTAGCACCGTTAATGGGTTCCCTGCCATTGGGCACGCTCGCTCTCTCATATCCTCTGCTATTCAGCTCATCTCGTCTCAGTACCCGTTTTGGAACCGGACCAAAGGCTCCGATCACGTTTTTGTGGCCTCCCACGACTACGGTGCTTGCTTCCATGCTATGGTTGGAACTCATTACTCTCTTCAAAACATAAAAAATGATTTCAAATTTTTTCACAAAAACAGTTCCTTTTTCAGGTTTTGTTTGATACGATTTATGACTCTTGTATTTTTTAAAGGAGGACAGAGCGATTGCCGATGGGATTCCAGAGTTTTTAAAGAACTCAATTATACTGCAAACTTTTGGTGTCAAGTATAAACACCCATGTCAAGATGTCGAAAATGTAATAATTCCGCCCTATGTTTCGCCGGAAAGTGTACGGAAGACTCTGGAAAAAGCTCCGGCGACCGGCACTCGTGACATCTGGGTATTTTTCAGGGGTAAAATGGAAGTACACCCCAAAAACATCAGCGGACGATTTTACAGCAAGTAATAATCTATCTTTGTCTTGCTAATCAAAGTCGTAATCATCGTTCTTTGATTCCTTTAAGGTTCCATAATTACGTATTTAACCTTGGTTAATTGTTTTTCAGGAAGGTGAGAACGGTCATATGGAGAAAATACAACGGTGACCCGAGGTTTTATCTTCAAAGGCACAGATTCGCCGGTTACCAGTCAGAAATTGTACGATCTGTGTTTTGTTTGTGTCCTCTGGGCTGGGCCCCGTGGAGTCCGAGGCTGGTTGAATCGGTCGTATTAGGATGCGTGCCGGTCATCATTGCAGATGGTATCCGGTTGCCTTTCCCTGACGGCGTTAAGTGGGGCAATATATCGCTAACAGTAGCTGAAAAAGACGTGGCAAAGTTGGGAATGATTCTTGAACACGTGGCTGGTACCAATTTGAGTACCGTTCAGAGGAACTTGTGGGACCCAGAAGTTAGACGGGCCCTACTTTTCAACGATCAGGTCCAAGAAGGGGATGCCACATGGCAGGTCCTACAAGCTTTGTCTCAGAAGCTAAACAGGTCGTACAGAAGGTCAACACTTTCACGCCAATAAGCTGCTTCCACCTAAGCTAGCCTGACCAGCCTTCGAGTTTGCCAGCTAAGATACTTCTTTACCCACGTGGAGGCGCTTGTATGGAGTATAATGGAGAACAGCTGGATTTTTTTTTTCACAATTCATCGTGCTGGGATATGAATGCTCAGAGGATGGAATTTTTATACGGCGTGGTAGGGACCAGTCAGATCAGAGATTACTGTTTTTTTGGGAGATTTAGGATGGCATGTGAACACTTGCTGATGTGGCTTACGGTAATTGGATCAAGGTGCTGTTAAAATACGATAAATATACGATACTACCTACCTTGTACATGTGAAAGATTTTTTTTTAAAATTTTGGCCTAATAATGTCTCTCATAATATACATAATACGTGTATAGTTGGCTCATGCTGCCTTTGTAGAACCCGGAATTAATAATCTGTACATACTTTTGAATTCTTTATCTAATGCAACGGTCTATATTGGGCAAATATTTATTACCACAGTGAGCTTCGATTAAAGAAAAATCTAAATCTAATGCAAATTTGAATAAAAGAATGTTATCTCGGGCAGAGTTAATTAGAAGATTAGGGTGAATTGTCAACTTGCACATGTGTTGGGGCTTTTGTTTCAATCTACCGCCTAATTACATAATATATATTTCGACAATTAACAATTATAATATCAATAATGTAATGGATTAGCATTAATACTTTTTCGTCTTTCAAAATTTTAATGATGCAGTTTGGGTAGCTACAGCGTAAATTACAAAAATAAAATTGTATGATAACAAACCTTGATGTATGTTAAAGTACGTAGATGCTTAAAAAGGGGAGTACTACTACTTGTGGAGGGAGTGGGGGGTGAAAAAGATATGGGAAAAGTAGGCGTTGTGGGGTGCAAAAATGGCGTTTAAAGAATATCATTGAATTTGGGGAAAAGGTGAATTTTAGTGCAAACACCGCAAAGGAAAGGAGAGATGAGAGAAGGTGAAGTAGTAGTAGTAGTAGTAGTAGAAGGAGAAGAGGAATAGGAGTAGACAAAGTTAAGAAAAAGAGAGGACAAAGACATAATAGTCATAGTGACAGCTGAGATGTGTCAGAGACTTTAAATGAGGAACAGCGTGGGGGAGTGTCAGTGACTCAGTGGTCACGGACTCTGTTTCTCTCACCAAACTCAAATCTCAACAAAACCAAACCCGACTACTCAAACAAATACTGGGTAACGGGGACAAAACAAAAAATGCTGGTTTTCGAATTTCGGGGTTCCTTGGTTCTTTTTAACGGCTGCTGCATCTGCATTTGCATTGTGCATGCGACGGCTCTTCTTTTGCTGCTGCTTTCTTTTAATTAATTACTTAAATTCAACGGATGGCATCGGTCAAACTCAAACTCCAACTGAAATTGGGTTTTTAAGTGGGCGGTGCTGGTGACTGCAGGCTCAGTTTGCTCGTGTTGTGTTTCATTGACTTCATGTGTACATACGTATTTAAATGATTAATTAAATAAAAAACATGTTTAGTGGTTCTCCCTTTAGATTTAGGATATAAAAGTAGATCAAATATGAAAAAAAACAATATTCCGACCTGCCGGATTCGAACCAGCGACCTAAGGATATGCTGTCGGTTAACCCACTACAGTCCTCCGCTCTACCAACTGAGCTAAGGTCGGCTAATGCTTATAAACGTAGCACTTTTCAATAAGAATATGCCAAAGCAAGAAGTAACTACTAACATATATGAATGTCTTATTTTCATATATGGTACAGAGAGGAGAAGCCGTGCAGGTAGTACCTTGCCAAATCGTACGGACGAGCCGGGCCAACTGGGGTTACTCCGAGATCCGAAAAATTGATATATGGAGAGATGGTTGGGATGTGATTTTTATATTGTTATTAACTGCTTTTATATGATTAAAAGTATTTTATTGTTTTAATATGTATATTTCGGGTTCATTTAGGATGACTGTCCATATTTTATAGTATTTATGTACTTTTATTTTTTAAACATTGTTTAAAGAAATTATTAAAATACATATTATAGTGCTACGCGTGCCTAATAGCACTATTAAGTTATATTTTAGTTAGGACGTGATTATGCGTTAATATAATAATAACTTCTAAATTTCATTTAATTTGATAAGTATATTTAAAATTAATAACCAAACTATAACTAGATAAGGATTTTGATTTAGTATTTTTGCAGTTTTAATTAATATTTTCCAATAAATCCTTGATAATATTTGCATATATAAAATTATTTTATAATATATATAAAAATAATTTAAAATTTTTTATTGAGTAATTCTAATCATCCAAAATTTTATAATATATCTTAAAATTTCATGGTCTTCGTTAAATGGATAATAAAATGATATGATAAATGATTTTAAAAATTATAAAAATTAATATATTATCTAATTAATGAATGTTTATAGTTTGATCATTTTGTTTTAGATTTTTTAAAAAAATAATAATAATTCATTTTTTAAAATAATTTTCATAAACAGGACGATTATAAATCAGTAATGTCTTTCATCATCTAAAACAAAAGAAAAACGTTAAAATGATCAAATTATATGTTAGGCACTTTTCTATATGGAATCATCAGCTATATTTGACGAATTCGAAATTAAGTTTGCTTAAAACAAAAGAAAATCTTCATTTTAGAATGCATGAGGGGTTAACGTTACCAAAAAGGAATAGAACTACAAAAACCGCTTGTGATAAATCTGACAAATAATAGTAATTTTCTAATTAAAATTTTAAAAAATACGGATAATTTTAACAATATAATATTTTAATTTAATAAAAATATTAAAAGACTGACATCTACAAAATTTGTAAATATTAAAATTCATAAGAGATTTACTTGTCTATGTATTGTTCCTTTCGATCTTTTAGGTCATACTTTACCTCGAGGTTATGCCGCAATATATTTAAAGCCTATATGTGATGTATAGACTCCTACAACTATGATATATTTGCTTTAAAGAATTAATTAACAAAAAAAAAATATTACAAACTAAATTTTCAAGTAAATTAATTGACTTAATTAATTATTCCTAAAATTGAAGATAAAATTTAATACATCTCATGTAATGCAAATATACAATTGTCAAATTTAAAATTACTAAACTAAAATTTTTTTACTATCCAAAAGTATTTTCAGTAGTATTAAAAATTTAAAATCTATAACTTAAGCCTAAGAATAAAATTATAAATTAAAAATAGGTTAAAAATTAAGATATGATTTTAGACCCATCATATTTTATGACAGGACCCGCCCCGACCGCTCTCAAGAGTCCGGAACAAATCCTGTTAAATATTTATAGTAGGTACCTGTTATTCTCATAAACATCTCATAATAATACTCATAGATAAAAAAAATGGCCTCAGACCTCCATCATTAACATACATCGAGATTCCATGTCTCGTCACACATATATACATATTCACATACACATATGATATGTTCAAAATGTTTCATGCAGCATGCGTAGAGTAGTCTCAACCTTATTTACAAAACTGTACCCTGTGCGAAATCCTGCGTGACCTGACAGAAATGGAAAAAATAGAGAAAGGAATGAGCTTGCGGCTCAGTGAGTGAATATAATTTTTAAAGAAAATACATTTTTATACAACCATTGTATAACATCTTAAAATCGTACATAAATTAAATATCACTTACACATTAAGAATACATATCATTACAAGCAATTCATACAACACCTAACTAGTACCCGGAGATATCATGCTTGGCGGGATCCCAACGCTCAAGCGAAAAAAAATCATACTTATACTCAACCCTGCGGCCTCGTATTATCGCCCGAGGAACTCACATTCACACACACACACACACACACACACACACACACACACACACATATATATATATATATTTCCATGAGTCCCAAGGACCTTATTATATAATATTGGGGAATAGGTACTTGTGGAGTGCTTCAAACAAACACAACCAGTATTTAAACAAAAAACAATTACTTTCATACAATCACTGAATATCACGCATAATTTAAATACTACGTAACACATAACGCAATCTAACACATTAATAAACAGATCGATCATGTTATATTAAATATTCAAACATAATATAAATTCATAATATTTTAAAAATATATCCACTCACAACTCAATCGCTCAATTTCTGAAAATTTCGGAGTCCACTGGGTTTCTTATCACCGCACTGCTTCCTAACAACACATAATTCAATAATTTACCGTTAAAACTAATCTAAAACCTGATATATATTACAAATACAACAATAAAACTACTTTAACTCCATAAATACACTGTCCACAAAATTTCTGAACATCAATTCAACTTCCCAATACATTTTTCTGCACAATTTCTTTTTCCTACGAATGATTTCAGTTTATCTTTTTCCTTTTCCTTTTTTTTTTTCCTTTCCTCTCTTCCTCTCGAATTCAATTTACTTATGTTTGATTTCTTTTTCAATTTGACTTCTGAAAACGAAAGCAAAACATATATATATATATATACACCGCCTCACCGCTTTAATAATTATTATTTTTTGACACCTAATGCTTAAGTGTCTCATTTTATATCTTTTAAGCATAAAATGACGTTATTTTGGTAACAAAATTTATAAAAAAATGATAAAATTAATATTTTATATAGATATTTGTGGATATTCTAGAATATATGCATCCGTATTATATTTTAAATGAATATTATACACTTTACTACATCCATACTATATATAATTTTACACTTACTATATACTTACCATCATAATATAATACAAACATATATATTAATAGATTTTGCAGCTTATGTTAGTTTGAATGATTTTATATCTCTTATTTGTGTTTGCTCAATATAATGTAAGAGGCTTTATGGATCCATTTTTATTTAATTAAAGCAAATAGATAATTGTATAAAATTTTATTATCAGAGTAGATGATAGGGTCTAATTTATTAATATCGTATAAACAAGTCATAATTTGTTGTTTTATTAAAATTCAAGGACTATAATATTATTATCTTTATTTGAGTTGTCAGGTATAAATTTATAATTGATGCAAATTATGTTAACTTGTTATAAGGGTAAAATAAAATGGGGTGGTAAGTGATCATTTCTGTAAAAATACTTTTCAAGTGAGATTATATCAAACTACGGGAGAGAGATATGATAATACCTCTAAAATAAAAAAATTAGTCAGAAAATGCCACGAAAGTAATTATATTGATGGGCATGACATCCTACCTTAACCTTTCTTGTATATATAAGAATCCAATCAACCTTTAATGATTAATTTTAATTTGATACCATGCACTAAGAAATTACCTACAATATGTTAGAGGTCATTGTTGTTTTCATCGAAAGAACCCACAAACTTTAATTTAATTTCAACCTATTATTACAATTTAGAATTATCATTTTATTCTAGCAAACGTAATATATACAAAAAGTTTTTTTGGACATATTTTCCACTCTCAAAATTTTGTTTTTCAATTTCACTCAAGCGTTTTTCCCCTAAAACAACATGACATGACATAATATTATATGAATTAAATTGTTAATGATCTAAGCCAAATTAATTTTCTATAATGGTACAACACAAAATCGATATGTTTGGACCATTATGAAATAATTAAGAATCCAATTAAGTTATAAGATATATAAGATCCCTTAAGTCCCTTAATCAGGCTTCTTGTGTAATTACTGTGTATATACACACATATGCGAGTGGAGTTGTGTTGTAGGACTGTTGAATTTTGTGTAATTTGATGATTTTAATTTAGTGGTTCATTCAAAATTTATAATTTATATATATAGGAGGAGGAATCAATCCTAGATGACTGTCGTCAAACAAGCATTCAGGAGTGCAGCTTATTCCAGGTGAAATCTGAAAGCAGATTTTGTTTGGTAATTGGTAGTAACGATTTTTACTTAATTTTTGAAGTAAAATTAAAAAGGCATTTGGTAAATAACAATTTTTATTAATATTTTGATTTTTCTTTTTTTTTGCTTTCATCTCAATTGCTTCAAAACTGCCACAACTTAATCTCAACAAAACCAAACCTCAGAGGCTTATACGCTCAACTGGTCTTATTACTCTTTTTTATTGTATATTAAAACTTGTTTCAAGACCTCTTAATCATCAATTTATTTAATGATACAAACACTAATTAACATTCAGGTTTTAGAGCAGGGTCTCTGTGGGGATCAGTACAATAGTCATAAGACATGTAGTTCTTATTCTTTTGCACCCATTCCATCGCGGCAACTTGTTGTGGGCTCAGGCTGCCGGATGGGGGTGGTCCGACCGAAGGGGGGCTGCATGAGGCGGGCTCGTTAGCGGAGCACCCAGTTATTTTGAAATCTCTGTACCAACCAATGAAGGGTTCGTGTTTATAATCGGCTACGTACTTTCCTTCCTCAGTGGCCCATGCTTGTTTGGAGGCATCCCATATTGATCCTACCACCCACATTGGTCCTTCCGGAAATGGGGCATTCTTCTTCTTTGGAAATCTTCTAATTGGCACATCATCCACGAGGAATCTGGAGAACAATTGTATACAGACAAGCCGAGTCAAGAGACAAATTATAAACATCATTGATTTAAGCCTTTAACTTAATTCAAATGCTAATACTTACACGATCTCATTCGGTGTCCATAGTATAGCATAGTTATGAAAGTCTTGTGTTGGATCAAACCAGAGATGAAATTGCACTTCTCTTCCTATGCTGTTTTGATTTTGATCGACACTTCCTTTCACTTTTATGTTAGTGTGCAACGTGTAAGGCTTTTCGGGCCTTCTTCCTATAAACTCCATATCGATTTCGTCGCGGATACGGTTACCTTCACCTTCTTCGTTCGAAAGCTGCCGTTAATTATATTATATAATATTCCAAGTAAAAGAAAATAAAATCAGTGTCCATTTGTATCATAAATGTATTACAAGCCAAAATACCTAAAATAAAAAAAATGTTTAATTGTCTCAGGCGAATGTGATTAATCGCACATAGAAAGTTGTCAAAATTCCGGCAGTGTAACCGGGATGGAGCTTGATTCGAAGTACTAAAATAACCGGACCGATATCGATCAGTTGACTTGAACCCACTTCCTGTTTACCACAAACAACTAATTAGATTGCTAATAGATCAAACCTGAGAGCACACGTAATATAACACATGAAGTTAGAGTAATTATATCAAACCTGAGCTTTTATCAAGCCACATTTTTAACGCGCCATGCTCTAATTTTTGATGATCAGGGGGACCCCATAGATGCCTAAAGCTTCCATTAAACCCTAAAGAATGAAATTTAGTGCTGGGGTTATGGCCTGGTGAAGGTGGACCAGTACCCTTAGTATTGGTCGAAGAAATCATGAGAATGAGAATGGAGAGCAGGAAACAATTATATGCTCTCATGCTGTAGAATCAATGCTCTACGTACCTTGGGATGACGAATTGAAGATGTGGAAGAGTATGGCTATAACGTTGGTATAAATAGGGAAATATGAAAGACAAATTAATTGAAGATCGCTTAAAGATGAAAAAGAATGATTGTTCAACTTGTGGTTAATTATATCTTTTTGCCTTATTCATATCTCTGTCTAAGAAAACTGGTTAGTCTTATGTTTGCTCATTTGAAGAAGCAAATTAAGAGGAACTAATTAACATAAATGTACTGGGAAGATAATTCTTGAATTGGAGATCTAACTTTGTTGGTTGATACATACTCAAAATGTAAATTGCTTCCGGCCTGTTGATGGAAGTGAGGATGACCAGTATTCTTTCTACAAATTAATTTCCCATGTTATATGTTGATATATGTGAGCCATGTTATATGCTGATAGTTACAGTATGTTAAGGTGAAAATTAATTGTTTAATTTAAATGCTCATGGAAAATCTACTTTTTTTTTTATAGAAAATGTAATTAAATTATTAAAAAAAGTATGACAAAGGCTAATCACATAGACTAAACCAAGATGTTTTATGTGGTACCTATTTTTAATATATATATTTTTTTGCTATGACAAACAATTTAATTAAATAAAATATTTTAGTCCCTTTATATATCTTCAATTTTAAACTTTTAAACGTGAATTGGAATTTTTAGATAATCTAATTTTTCTTAAACATTTCAAGACTTTTTATCAATTATTTTGTTTGATCGTAAGGATTTATTACCTTATTTTTTCTCATTAATCATCTAAATACATTGTTTTGAGAATTTTAACTAATTTTTCTTAATTAACTTGAATGTACTCTAGTATCCAACTCTTATAATCAATTTTCTTTTTTGTTTTGATAGTTTAAGTTACTCAAATTGAGATATGGGAAAAACATAGACGAGACCATGATTTCAAACTGCACAATACAATTGTTGCTATATATATATTTCTCAATTGATGAGGTGAAATTTTCACTTATATATTTTATTCACGTGGTCGATTTTTTCTCTCGTATAAAACAAAGTATGTTTAGGGGACCGGAACTTTTTTCGGAACTCTTTGACAATCAAGTTAATCGCTAAAAAAATTATATATTATAGAAAGAGAAACTCTGAATTCAAGGAGAGAAAAACCTTTTTCTAATAAATTTGTGTTCAAAATTACCTTCAAAGTAAATATTGATTTTTATTAAGGTCCCTTTAATTTTACTAAAGTTCTTGAAATTCTCTTGATAAATTAAGGTACTAATGCTACATGATATTGATGGCTTTTAATTTTATAATCTTATTGCATTTATTAAGAAAATTTCAAGTCAAAATGTGTATACCCAATTAAAAGGAATTCAAGGTTGTAACTCAGTTCAATCTCATTCTAGTTAAGTGATGTGAGATGTAATAATCTTCTTCTCTTTTGGATCTCGTATTCTCAGAAGGGGGTCGAATAATAGAATAATCTATTATCAGAAAATACCCACACACAGGGTTAAGAGTCCACTCTAATACAGGGGCTAAACGATAAAATAATCTATTATCACAAAACATTCACATATATAATTGTAAGCCCACTAGAACAATCTATTATCACAAAACATCCACATATAGGGTTGGACCTAAAACTAAATCAATATTATTTATTTTAAGCACACAGTCTGTCACGAATTTATTTTATACTTTTCAACACAAATATTTATTTAGTTCTAGGTCTAAACTATTACATTTATTTAGTAATAGATAAATGACCTAAATCTTATAACCCAGTTCAATCTCACTCTCACTAATGATATAGAAAGTGACAATAAAACTACCTGAGCCTCTTCTTTTTTAGAGTACTTCCTTACTTTTAGGTTAGGAAGTCTCTTTCAAATTTATTTTATAGTTGTCTTTTCTTATTTAGGGATCATTTTAATCCCTTTATGTATAGAGTTTTCCCTTAAAGTCGTTGAAAAAAATTGGTACCCTTGTTTCATTTAGCGGTTGACCCCATCTCTTTAAAACATAGTCTTGATACAGTAAATTTAATCTTCTTAAGAGCATTAGTCTCCTGTTGAGCTAATTTTAAATCATTTTCTTATAGAGTTAAACCTTTTAATTATTTTATTATAAGCTAAGATCCCTCTAGTCTTCTTACTAAGGGGTTGTTTATTTTTCTAGCTGAAGTCTAAATATAAATATTCACATATTTAAAAGTTATTTGCTTTTTAATTTAGGGGTTTTAACACATACCTCCTCCGAGGTTTGAGACTTTAATACTTAAATGGAATGTTTGAAGAAAGACACACTTACCTCTCCTAAATCTTTAGTTGACCATCTATTTACATTTAAATAACTATAATACCCTTGATTACTTTAAAGTTAAAATTTAAAAATTTAATTTTAATTTATTTAATGTTTGAATATAAAATAATTAAAAATAATTTATATTTTATTTATTTAAAGTTAAAAATTTAATTTTGAATAATATTAAATATGATACATGATTAAAAACTAAAATTGTTAAGTTATAAAGGCGGCTATTTTGCATACTAGAATTTAAAATTCAAATAAATATAATACATGAATAAAAATTAAATTATCATTAATTAAATTCCTAATTTAAATAAATATAAATTAAAATTATCAAATTATATTTTTATTAATTAAATTCTTAATTTTAATAAATAATAAATAAATATAAATTAAAATGGTCAAATTAAAATATTATTAAGTAAATTTAAATAAATATAAATTAAAATTATTAATTAAATTTTAATTATTTTAATCTTTTAAATATTATATAAATTAATTTTTTTTTAAATTTTAATTTTAAAGTAATTAAGGGTATTATAATTATTTAAGTGTAAATGTATGGTCAACTAAAGTCCAGATGAGGTAAGTGTGTCTTTTTTTAAATCTTCTATCTAAATGTTAAAGTCTTAAACCTCATAGGAGGTATGTGTTAAAGTCCATTTTAATTTATATCTGACTTTTTTTTAAAATATATGAATATAATTAAGTTAATAATTTTGATTTAAATATGAATGAGTAAATGTCTTAATAATTTAATATTTTTATTTTCTAAAAATATTTTTTATTTTATTAATTTATTTACTAAAAAAATTAAAATCCTTGTTAACTATTTTTAATATATCTCTTCTCTGTTGTAGATCTCTTCTACTTGTCTTCTCAATCCTACTTATTTTAAACTTTAATTATTACAATAAATTTGTATATTTACATAATTAGAACTATATTATAATATGAATTATTATTTTTATTTAATTTTTATTGATTTTTATACTATCGATTAGAAATTAGTTTTTTAAAAAATCAAATATCAAACAAATAAATAATGTACATACTAATACAATATATTAATTTGTTAATCTATTATTGTGCGAATATAATCAAAATTATATTATTTAAAAAGGTATATTTATATATATATATATATAATATATCACAATATCAATTTTCAGACTTTTTATTTTGTCCAAACAAATAACTTAATATTTATTTTCAAATTTTTAAATTTTAAAACAAATGTATCATTTATATTTAAATTTAAGTTAAATTCAAATTTTATGTTCAGAGTTTAGAAAAAAAAAACAAATAATACCTAAAAGTGCAGGCCTCTTAATTAATAAATTTGAGAATATCTTCAACTTCTCTCTTTATTTGTTGACAACTTTTGCACAAATTTAAAATTTTAAAAGGTCGTCAATCGGACCCCATTCTCTGTCTAAATCATTAAAATTAGCATAATTTGAGGAAATTACGTTATTATCCTTACTTAGTTTCATAATGCATATAAAAAGTTCAAACTAACCCTATAAATAATGGACAACTTGTGAAATATAATATATATTTTATTATATATTATATTATTATTTTTTAAATTTAAAAATAGTCCCCATCATAATGCTTGTAGGTGCGAGAAGGTGATTATAATTTTTTTTTATTTTTTGATATATATATATATAGTTTTATTTCTTAGTCAAATTTATGTAATTTTCGTCTCACATGTCATCTTTTTCATCGTAAATAAAACTAAATTATCTTTGTCTCACACATCATCTTTCTCACCGTAAATAAAATTATAAAATCTTTAAAAATTTTAATTTTTTTTCGTTATTTATCATTTTAACAATAGGAAAATTTTTGAGTAATTTTTTTAAAATATAGAGATTTAGATCTAACACGGGAGAAATTGTCATTTCCCCTTGATTCATATAGTTAGTTTAGAACCTCTCTATCAAACATTTGGACCCAACCGCAAGGATGTAAGATATCCACGAAAACTATTGTTAATTGCTATTCATATATTGTTTACCTATGCCATTCCTTTTGAGTCTTAAATTCGTTATATATAGAATTTTTAGTCTTTAGTCACGGAGATTCCGATGGTTGACATATATATGAAGCACTTACAAGATTAAAAATATGGAAGTGATTAGTTATTACATGAATCCGATCGAATTTGTTCAACTGCCTGCTAGATAATTCAATTATCAAACGAAGAGAAAAGAAACAACTTTAAGTCACTTGCAAATAAAAAATTAAAGATAAAGATTAATGATAATTAATTGGATAAGCCATTGACAATTTGGCTTCCGGATGTGGTTGCTTCTTACTTTGATACTTTACATGGACATGGAATTTCAGTAGTTCAGATTTTAAATCTTGTGTTCAAACCGAAAATTTTCTGTCGAAATAGATGCTAGCTAGCTTAGTGTATTGATAGGTGGAATTAAATCAAAATTGGTAGGCGATCGATTACTTTCAAAGTCCTATTTTTCTTACATCATATACTTCTAGCAGTGCCCTCTTTTCTAGTTTTGTAGACTGTATGTGTATGTATGTTGTGAATCGAGATTAATTAGACAAAAGTTTCTGTTTAGATTTTGGGCGGCCATGGCCTCTATACGTGATTGAATTGCAATTGGGGCCTCCTGGCCGACTCTTGAATTAATGAAGAAGGCTTAAGTGTGTATCCATATCCATGCTTTATAGAAATCATTTCAACAATTACATCTTGCTTCTATCAAACACAATTATATGTATAATACATATTTGAAGCTCTATGTATATCTGTATCTTGATGTAATAGCTACAATATTTAATCATGATAAAGCTCTATTATATCCACGCTTTCATGAATGGAATTTATATAACAATATTTCATCGAGCAATGGGTTATATATGCTTTAATTAGATAGAACGTTTATATCTATATATGCTTGCAGAAAGGTCTAGCCTCTACCATATTGTAGGCAATTTCCTCGTGTATGATGTGAAACTAGTTCGATCTTCTACTGTTTTCAGATAGAAGCGAATCTTATCATCAAGTCGTCTTAGAAATGTACTTATTGTAAGTTGGCATTAGGACACAAAATGGTTTATCAACAACTTCAACATGGCATCAAGAGCTAGCTGCTCCTTAACATCAAACCAGAAAATGGTTCATACAAATTTGAAATATTTAATCATTTAAAAGTTGAATGGATGCTTATACAGGAAAGGTAGGATGTCATACCTCTCAGTGATAATTACTTTCTTGGCTTTTTCTGACTAATTGTTTATATTTTCTATTATTGGTTGTAAAATCATCTTTTATCATATCCAATAGTATTAGGTTTTATTGGAAAATTATTATTATTATTATCTGTCGATTAATGATAAGTAGTTTTCGTAGTTCTATTCCTTTTTTGTAAATTGGTAAATTTTTTACCTCTCATGCTTGCTAAAATGAAGATTTAATTTCTTTTGTTTAAGCAAATTTATTCCTAATTTATCAAATATAATTTTTTTTTTTGTTTTTGTTGAGAAAAAGCATTAACGATTTATGATTGTAAATCTTCCAAGTGTATGCTTTCTAAAAGAAAAGAAAAAGTAGCCATTAACCATATAAAAAAATGTTCCCAACTTTAATTTCTATAATTTCATTGAATAAAAAGCTTTGTCAAGATCAAGTAGTAATAACTCATTCAGATCATTAGTTTTGATCGATATGTACTAATAACTACAGTTATTGCCATTTGCCAGGTATTATATCAAAAATTGATTAGAAATATTAATATGCCAGAAGATTAATTAAGAACCTACTTTCCCAGCCAAAACATGAAGGCCCCACTACAAAGTAATTAATTGAGACATAAAAATATCATTGTTAATTCTCTTTAATAAATTTTCTCATGTCGTACGCTAACTCATCGATGTATTTGGACCAGTATGAAGTTAATCCAACTAAATTAAAAACAAGGAATCTCCTCAACTTAATCAGGCTTCTGTATACGTTGTTTATACATGTGGGTAGGTAACACTTGTACAGTCTGAGTGAACTATAATGTTACAAATTTCCTTTGTCTTGTGAGATGAAATTAATTAATTTAGTGGTCCATTTGGAATTGATAATTAAGTTAGCTCGGCAGGAGGAATCCAAGATGTCAATGGTCCAACAAGCATTCACGAGTGCTGCTGATTCAAGTTGAAATTTTAAAGCTAAGACAATGAAGATACACAAGTGAGCTTCTGTTTGCACTATTTTCCATTTGATGTTATAGGGCAACGGAAAGTGAATACAAACAAACATTCTCTTGACCCTTTTCTTTGCTTTTAGTAGCTAGATAGGGGCAAGTGAATACAAACTTTCGAGACCCATATCAATTTTCTGTCCCTTCAGCATCAAATACATTTCTAGAAGTTTTTTTGCATTGGGAACAAGGACTTCCAATTCATTTATTCCAACCAAACAATACATGATAAATAACAAGACAATAAAGACGACAAGATACTTCAAATCTCGGAGGCTCGGACGCTCAACTACTCTTGCTCCTTTTCTTGGCAAGTGGAACCCATCTCAAGACCTCCCAAAACATACTGTAGTTTGCGACGCAGCTCACAATAAAGTTACTGTATCCACACGTATAAAATCATACAACTTACTTGAGCAAACCCAACCCTAATTTAATTAGCACTCGGGTGTTTGGGTATGGTCTCTCTTGGGATCATGGCAATAGTCATAAACCAGGTAGTTGCTTTGGACCCATTGCATTGCGGCGACTTGTTGTCGGCTCAGGCCACCGGCCCCGGATGGTGAGGCGGAGGGCGGGCGGCAGGAGGCGGGCCCATCAGCGGTGCACCCACCTACTTTGAAATTTTGGTACCTACCAAAAAAGGGTTGGTATGAATAATCGGCTTTGTATTTTCCATCCTCGGTGGCCCATGATGATGCATCCCATATTGATCCGTACACCCACATTGGTCTCACAGGAAATGTGGCATCGCTCTTCCTTGGATACCTTCTAATTGGCACATCATCCACGAAAAATCTGGGGGACAATTGTAGGGCAAGTTTTAGACATACCATTAACACGTACCAAATGTACAATAATTCATGTTCACAAGGCAAACATATAAGTCTTAATTAGAATCTTGAATTCATTTTTTAAATGATCAATGATTGTAATGTAAAATGTACTTTTTTGACTTTTGTCCCATTTCATCCTTAATTTATATGCAATTTTGTTTTTTGGGGACGTACAAGGATGCTATAACTCTGAAAATCAGAAAAGATTTGAAAACTCGGATATAACATTTTTCTTGAAAAATATAATGGCTCCAAGTAATAGTGTAGAATATTGCTTAATTTATGAATACCAAAAGGTTTTCTCCAATATTAATTAAATTCAATTTATCGGCAAGACTGCGAAGATATGGGTAAAGACAATGGTATTCTCTACGTTGTATGAAGACTTTCAATATATGGATATATATAGAGATATTCTTGTGAAAAGATATGGAAAGCACAAATATAAATAAGGTAATTAAGTATGTGAGAATAAATATATATTTATTGAAATCTAAATCTAATACTAACATGATCTCACTGGGTGTCCATAGCATAGCGTAGTTATGAAAGTCTTGCGTTGGATCAAACCAGAGATGAAACCTCATTTCTCTTCCTATAATGTTTCCATCGCCACTTCCTCTTATGTATACGTTCGTCTGCAACGTATAAGGTTTACCGGGCGTTGTTCCGAGAAACTCGATATCCACTTCGTCGTGGTTACCAGGGTGATCCTGGTTGTTCGAAAGCTGCATATATGCCATTAATTATTCGAACTAATTAAAAGTAAGTAAAATCAGTGTGATAATTATAAACCGAAAACAGAACTTATTTAATTAATTGGCTCGTGTGATTCTCACATAGAGAGATGTAATAACTCCGGCAGTGTAACCAGCTTGAAGCTTGATGGAAGCACCAAAGTAACCAGACTGATATTGATGAAGTGACTTGAACCCACTTCCTGTTTACCACAAATAATTAAGGTACTAACAGACAAAAAGTAAAAAACGGAATAAAGAAGAATCGAGTTGCATGTATAATTGAGAACACAAAAGGCATGAAGTGGGACTAATTGTTTCAAACCTGAGCTTTTATCAAGCCAGATTGTTATTGAGCCCTGGTCTACTCGTTGATGCTGAGGACCCCATAGATTCCTAAATACTTGATCAAAGCCTAAAGAACCAAATTTGGAGCTAGGGTAGTAACCTGGAGAAGGTGGACCACCCTGAGCATTGCTTGAAGAAATCATTAGAATGAGAACGAGAAGATGAACAGTGGAAGCCATGGAACGGCACTTGGGCAGAACAATTGAATTAGCTACGGGTATGTATTTTCTTCCTATGGAAGAGTATGGCTAAAACGCTGGTATAAATAGGGAGATTGAGGTCCCACAACACAAAATAAGATGATAAGTTAGTTGATTGGGAGTTATACATGAAGACAAACGATGAAAGATTGATGATAAATAAGGAGAAGGATTGTTCAACTTGTGGTTATATCTTTTTGCCTTTTTCATCCCTTTATCCGAGAAATTAGTTTTATGGTTTCTCATTTGCAGAAGCAAAGTTGAATTAGTTAACATAATTAAATGTATAGAAGATAATTCTTTATATAAGCCATTATGATTGCTTTTCTTCACTGTTTAGTTTCGTGATTATCTTTCAATTAATCACTACAGTACGTGTTATGCTTGTGGAAAATATTTCTCCTTCTCTTACTTTAAATCATCAAAAGAAAAGTATGATTAAAAGGCTAACCACATATAGTAAGATCTTTTATTTAATTGAGTATAAAACATTTGGAACCAACTACTATCCAATATATCCACCAAAATCCTTTTTTAATTGGCATTATTTATTTCTATTAAATCTTCCCTTCAATCTTCTATTCATTATAGAATTATTAAACTTCGGTCTCGTAAATTCCAATCGTTGACATATTAAGCAGTTAGTAACTTAAAAATATGGAAGTAAGTTACTTGACTCTGAATTTGTTCAACTGCCTGCCAATGAATAAGCTGCTAATTTGCTATATATCCGTACTGATTTCTTTCTTGTAGTTTCTGTTTTTACGGACTCCAATAATTAATTATATGTGAGGCAATTTTTCAAGGCGACAAGCCAGTACTGCTGATGCTCAGCTGCTTCTCAGAGTCAAATTCTTACTTAATTTTATTATTTTCTGCAACAACTACAATATTAAGTTTGACTTATTGAAGGGATGAATAAGGTAACAACAACGACTCTGAGTAATTAACGAGAGCCAATGTTAACTAAAACAATATCGATCAATGGATTTAAAGCTACTGATGATGCAGAAAAGACATGCAGATGCAATAATCCCAGAAAAGATGGGGTGGGTTGCTGCTCTGGTCGGAAAACATTGTTGCTTAGAAGCATCCACAAAATATAACGAAAGGAAAAACGAATCCAGGTTGGTGCCTGAATTATTATCTTAATCATATATGCTTTCTAATTAAAACAAATAATTAAGGATAAAGAATGCTAATTAATTGGGTAATTCATTGACAATTTGGCTGCTAGTTCTGGTGCTTGTGCTTTTTAATTACTTTGGTACTTTACATGGGAATGCAAATTCTGACATTAAATCATATGATATATAGTTCAGACTGAAAAGTTTTATGTTCATATGCATGCTACCTAGCTACCATGTGATCGATGTTCCTGGATATATTTTGTACTTAGTTTCAGTGTATCTCATAACTATAAGATTTGGTTGCTGTATAATATACACCAGGTTATTCATTAATAAATTTTGTAGTAGCTACATATGTATATGTCGACTGGTGGACATCAATTCAAGATCGGTAGGCGATCGATTACTTTCAAAGTCTTATTTTTCATAAATATTTTTGCTTGATCGAGAGAGTGCCTCTTTTGTAGACTATATATATACGTATGTCTGCGTATGCTGTGAAAGATTGGACAAAAAGTGGTTTTAGACTTTAGCCTGCTGCTCATGGCCTACCTGATTGAATTGCTTGGGGCCTGCTGGCCGACACTTTTGTGAAGAAGCTCAAGACTCTCTCTATATATATATATATCGACAAATCTTCGGTACTGTCAGTGATAATTATATATATAAATATCTTATTTTTAATAAGTGAAATTTCAACAATTAATATTCTAATTTTCATCTTTCCTTATCAATTAAGGGATAATTTTTCCTCTATAATAGCTTTTTTATAATTTGTGGATTTGGCTTAATGCCATATCCAATACCTAATTTAATTGTTAATAAAATAATATACTCTTCAATGAGCCTGTTGTCAGCTCTCACTCGTTATGCATAAATTATTTTGGGAATTATAATAAATTATATATAGTGGTTGAATTATCATCACGATTTTTTATTTTTTCTTCAAGTTTATATATATTATAGCTAGTTTAGAAAATATATATAATAGACAAAGACAAGATAGGTGAATCGTGATAGCCCATCATATTCTTTTACAATTAATCAATTTGTTTATAGTGATAGAGATAAGAAAAAAAAAGATTTGACATAAAACTTCAAATTAGATGTTCTAATTAATGGTTCCTTGATTTTAGATATTGGAGTGAATTCTCTTACTTATAGAAGAAATTTATTAAAGAATAAAATAGTGTATAATATAGTGTGAGTTTGCACTTAATTGCAATTAAATAAATTAAATTCAAGCACATTAGAAATGAATTAAATTGAAATGTATGGGATTAAATTTACAATTTACAATCACCGTTATATATGTGTTATATGATTAAATTAATATGTGATTAGTATGAATTAATGGTGCTATATATTCAAATTATTAAAGCTCCTTTATTAAAGCTTGTATATTTGTTAGGATAACGATTCTCAAATATTGGCATCACACTTCAAACCAAAAGTATATGTAAATTGATTATGAGATATAGATTCTCAGGCCCCATCATATCACCACAATAATACAAACACACACACACACACACACACACACACATATGTATATATAACTAGTCAAGCATCATTATATTGATCACGCTTCATTTTGCTTAGCCAAGCAAATTAATTAAGCATCTCATCTATCTATATCCCATTATGATCCCCCACCACTTTCTTATTATGAAGCATGTCATTATTAATATTGATGACATATATGCGTATATTATATGCATGCTAGCTTAAACCAAGATTATTAGCTAGCCAAATTAATGTTGCTTTCATTGTATCTCTCATCCATATTTAATGAAAACTACTACTTTTCCAATTAACAACATATCTTGAAATTTTCGTGTTAACTAATTAATACAATATATTTGACATGCATGAAGGTGAAAGATGGAAAAAATAATAATAAAAATAGTAGTGGGCAACGTTTTCTTACCCAAATTAAAGAACATGCATGCATGTGCTAGTGTCTATAACGACTTGTATCATCAAGTCAAAGCAAAAATTTGGGCAAAACCCGTTTATAATTACTCCTCATCTCTAGCTAAGGGCGGTGGAGAAATTAAGGAGTCAAAAGGACATTGAAGAAGAAAGAGAAGTCGCACGATCGATTTGCATAATATATTATATGATAGGTTAATTTTAATGGGTAGATGATTAATTATAATTAGCTTAGCATGCAAACATTAATATGACTTACATAGTTGTATTGTAAGTTAAATTGGATCATATTAATTAACCAATATATATATATGATCATACAATATTTATCTAGTGAAATCAATATAATTAACAACAGCAGTTGAATTAACGAATTAATTAATTATTTATTTAGCAAAGTATGTGTTTCTTTCTTGCAATTTGAATTGTCAATCAAGGACAGGAAAACCCTACCGACAGTTTATATATGTTGGAGGGCCTTTCCCACTCAAGGAATTTATTTATTTATTTAATTAATTAATTAATTAATGATAGAGTTTAGGTTTGTGAAAAAGAAAAAACGTAAGGCATCATCGATGATATTCGATCCTAATCTTCTTTCTGCTTCTGCCTCTAGGGGAATATATTAATTATATATATGCCCAAATAATGAATCAAGTACACGGATAGTTGAAAGTCTTATAATTAATTTAGTACCTGATTTTTTATAGAATTGGATGGTTGTTAATTAGATTCCTTTACATTAATTATTGAAGCATGCATATATAATTAATTAATATATCATATTTTTAGGTCGAGACCTTACATCTCCATTTACATAAAATATACAAGTTTCTCCATAATATGCAATAATTGCCAAAATTGTTGACGAATTAAAGTTGGTCTATATACGTTTGAAATTAAAATTCTTTCTTAATATCAATTTTTATGCGAGTAATTGTTAATAAATAAATATATACTAAATAAAATGAATTTTATTTTATATATATAAGGAGAATAATTAATGTATATATATGTGTGTTATTTTTTCTAAATATTAAGTAAATTTATATAAGAAGAGGATTTCTAATTTTTTCTTCAAAATATATACGTATTTAACGGATCAAATTAGATTTTAAACAATCTTAATAAAATATATACATATTTGATCGTTATTTCTATATTTGTTTAGACAAAAATTAGACTAGAATTTATACGATGGAGCATAATGAGTAAGGCAATGGCTTACTTGTTCAATTAATGTTCATAATAATCGTACTTAGTTTTGAAAATTTCAAAGATCATGACAAGCAAAGCAATTGGGCCAAGCAAAAGCAATTAATTAATTGTAAAGCCGAATACCTCTCTATAATTGTTGAAAACAACACTGCAAGTATCTATCAATTCAGATCATACCTGTACCATCAACTCATAATTTCTTCTTCATCATCGATTAATTAGTTTTGTTTTATTTATTCTTTTATAATTACTGCCTGATAACAAGCGCAAGCCTAATTAAAACTAGTGGATAATAAGTGTCTTCAGGCCCATCTATTTGTCTTTTGAAATTGGGCCTTCAGGATGATTTATGCAACTCTTAAGGCCCAAACCTTTGTTGAAAAATAAAGAATACGAAAAGAAAAATACTTGACTAGCAACTGCTGTCTGCTTTCTCTAATTGGTGCCCAAAAAAAAAACCAAAACAAAAGATAGACGAATTGGAATTGCGTTTGATCGTCAATTCAAATTCGGTTGGGAGGATAGAAGACTTTGAAGATCTGAAAGGGAAAAAAAGAAGAAATTTAAGCTAGGATGGAGAAAGTTATGAATATGATAAAGCCAAAGCCTAATCCACAACAGCAATTGAGGGATTGGCAACGTAAGCTTCGCCAAGAAAGCCGAAACATTGAGCGCCAAATACGAGGCAATTCATCTTTACTCTCGATTCAAGTTTCATTTCTTTTTTCAAGCAAAAAATATATATATTTTTTATACATTTGGTTTATTTTGTATGATCTCTTTCGTGGATAGGGAATTTGGTTCAATGGGTTTGTTTAAAAAAAGTATTTTGATTAATGGGTATCTTATGTTTTATGTGGTTGTTTTGTTTAGATATACAGAGAGAAGAGAGAAATGTACAGAAAGCAATAAAAGATGCTGCCAAGAGAAATGACATGGGCTCTGCTAAGGTACTATCATTTTCTGAGTTTTCTTTCTTCCACCTTTTTGGATAAAATTTAGACTTTATTTTATTAGTCTTTACAGTAGAGTGTATTATCATAATTTGATTTGTAAGCATAAAAAAGAAGATGCCTAAGTGTTAGATATACTTTGAAAAAATTCCAAGTAAATTGGGGGAGTATTGTGACATTTATGGATTTTGTTGAAAGTGAAAGTAGAACCAAGGAAGCAATTATCTACATAGACTTGTCACTACAGCACACGATTAACATTTACAGTTTTAAGTTACTGTTGGTTCGGATATCTCATTTCACTTTCACCAACAACAGAAACTTTGGCTCTGCATTATGATGTCAATCTTTGATTTATTGGGAAACACTCAAGCTTTGATTCATTGATTTTGCTTAGTTTCAAGGTAGCTGAAAATTTATTTTTGATATGTAAAATTTATTTTTCTTGTAACCTTTTTCAGGCACTTGCTAAGGAACTTGTCAGATCTAGGAGAACAGTTAACCGTCTTCATGAAAACAAGGCACAAATGAATTCAATATCAATGCACCTTGGGGAAAGTGTTGGTATGTTGCTTCACTTGTTGAAGTTAACAGCTTGCTTTGCCTTTGAGAATGCTTTGATGATAAGAAGTAAAGTCTTGAATTAGTGTTGTTTTGTGTATAATTTCTTTCTCCATACTATGATAGTTATAATAACTTTTAGTTCTTTGCTGGAAGAAATTTTACAGCTAAAAATTTCAAATTGATTTTTTTATTCAATTGTAAAATTTTCATATCTTAGAAATTTTCAGAGTTTGCTATATGTAGAATAACAGATGAATGAATGACATTGGGAGGTGCTCTTGGAAGGATGTATCACTAGTAGAGGAGGGCTAAAGTCTACCATAGGTTATGAATACTTAACCAAGTGTAGCAGGGCTAAATTTTATCTTAGATTTTGACTTCTTAAGCAAGTGTGTCGTTCCTGTTTCTTTGTGGAGGATTTATACAGAGATTGCATAGGTCATTTATAACAATGTTGTCTGTAGCTTTCTAGAATTTCTGCCTTGGAAGTCGACCTTGAGTAATGTGGTAGACAAGTGTCAGTCATTTTTAATTGTATTTGCTTCTTTTCTTATATCTTTGAGGAATCAATTTTGTGTTCAGCTGCATTCTATAGATACAGGCTTCATATAGAAAATCAAACGTTAGGTGCTTATAGATGTCATGTTATTATGAACTCTAGACTAGGGGTTTTTTTTTCCACACTCTCATCTTCAATTTTTATTGGCTACAATGGTTTAGGTTGAAAAATCATATGGTTAAAAAGAGATATAGCTTCTGTTATTTAATTAGGTACTTACCTGAGCATGATGTTATGATGTTATTCATTATAACCACGTAATAAATAAATCAGGTGAATGTGGAGTAGCTGATTTACTTTTTTGTGCAATCTGTTTTACTATTTTTTTTTATGCTGTCATTTATTTATTGATGAGTTGTTTCCTGAACCTCATTCCTTGGAGTGATTCACTGGTTTCTAGTTTCTTTCAAATTGTAGCGTGTTCATACTTTTGGTTGCTATTGCAGCAATTGCTCGTACTGTGGGGCACTTGAACAAAAGTGCTGAGGTTATGAAGCTTGTCAATAACCTCATGAAAGCCCCAGAAGTAGCTGCTACGATGCAAGAGTTCAGCAAAGAAATGACCAAGGTACCTTTTCTTATTTATGTTTAATTTATTGCAAAGAACAAAAGGAACTACTGATAAACTGCTTTTTGGACGGACATTATGGAATTCTTCAGTTGCTTTGCTTTTGTGGGATGAAGTACTTGCATTTTGCCACTAGTTTTCATGAAATCACTAATTCTTCAGCATTCTTTTTCTTTAATTTCTCCGTTCTTTACTTTTCAATGTATGAGATTTCTTTTGTTTAATCAATACTGGGGTAATCACAACCAATTTAGACGTAACTGTAAGTAGTGCATTGTCCACCTCTGCTGCCGATTTAATGTAGATTTTAGATTTAAGGTAGCTTTCATATGTAGTGAGGCATACCTAGCAGTGGGGCTCAGGGTTAGGGTGCCCCTGGTTGAGCTTCCTCATTTGTGTATCTTGTTTTGGACTGATGCAGATTTTGCGACTATATTCTGATTTATTCAGGATGGGCTGACCGTATTTGCACATATGACATGTAATATTTAGATCACAATGTCCTGTATTTGCCATTCCAGTGAGGTTTGAAGTTAAAGAAATATTTACAAGTTGTAAAGTAGGATTTATTCTCATAATAATAAAGTGAAACTATTGTGAGAGTTGCTCAAATATTCATCTTACTTTGAATTAAAGCTTAAATTATGTTTTGTGTGCAGCAAAAATTGTCTATTCTGCTTTATGCAATGGCCAAACTGCAAACTACTTATGTGATTGTCACTTATCATTACATGCTTTAAACACAACTCACTTTTAGCCCTTGTGTAATTAAATTTGCAGATTGTGTTCATAGCAGTGACGCTTGAATAAAAGTTACTGTCATCAGTCTATTATTCTCTAGTGTACTTACTAGTAATTGAAAATGTTGCTTGCTTGACACTGAACTGGAATAATCAAAATATAGACCATAGACATCGGGACGGCATTGAACGTGCAATTCAAATATCAACGTTTAACAAGATATATGATTATTTTAAATGTATAGAATACAGATGTTCAACATCTCCCTTGGATAACTATATTATGACTGTAATTTGTAGGCAGGGGTAATTGAAGAGTTTGTGAATGATGCTGTTGACACAGCACTGGACTCAGAGGATATAGAAGAGGAGATAGAAGAAGAAGTTGATAAGGTCTTGACAGCGATTGCAGGTGAGACTGCTGCACAGCTGCCTGAAGCAGTCAGAAAGGAGAGGGTAAAGCAGCCTGCTCAGACATCAGGAGCTGCACAAGAGGTGTGTGTGACACAACAGCCACATTACAGGCACCCACTTTGTTTTGCTTTTTTGTCTTTTCTTTTTTCTGTTTACCCCAGTTGAGTTCTTTTTTACTTTACAACTGTAGGAGGAAGCCATTGCTGAGGGTGTCGATGATGAGGAAGAACTAGAAGAAATAAGGGCCCGGCTTGCAAAAGTTAGGTCATAACTTGAGCAAGGCCCTTTGTCTTCCACTGGTGAGTATGTCATTTGTGTGCATATAACCTCTTGAAGGAATGGCTAATTTCCAGTTTATAACAATAAGAAAGAGCATGGGAGAAAAATGTCTGCATATTAGAATTTAGAAGAAGCATTTTTTATAAACTACCAGTGTGGTAGCTGCTATCTGCTATTTGTACCATATATAAGTGCCGCACACCACGAGGGGTGCCTGCAGTCTAACCTAATTGTTCCTGGTGTGATGATTTATACAAATATATATATTGATCTTCCCTCTGTTCTTTGTAATCCAGTGAAAATTAACCATTTCTCTGGAATTCCTAGGTTTCTCAGTAGGTTTAGGTTGAAATAGATTGTGGTTGGATGATATCACGACCCTATCTTGTTGACAATATAAATAATAGAGTTTGTCAAATGAGGTATGTTTACCACTGTTGGCTTTTACTTAATTTTGAAAACAAGGCTAAAAACAACAATTAATAAACACCAGACTTTTAGTTTAATGAGTTTTACTTTTTGTTCTTTTTATCAATATTTAATAATTTTAACTTTCGGTTTAGTCAAAATCATCTCACTTCAATTTCAATCATATCTTCGACTTCAATCTGTTTAATTAATTAAGGTTGAATTTATGAATAATCCAAATATACGAAGAATCATTTTTCCTGCAATGATGAGGACTGGAGTGCCCTCTCAAAAATATTCTCAAAGAGCCAATAAATTAAATTTAAGATAAAATAATAAGAAAAAAATAAAATTATTATACACTGTTACTGTAATACGAATTTCTACGTTGGTAATTATAAAAATATATTTCAAGATTATTTGAAGGTTGCTGCCCCATTAAACAAATTTGTGGCTAGAGACCAGACCAGACCAGTCAAAAAATTGTTGTGTTGTGAGTTTTGATTGGTCAATGAGAAAATTAAAAAAAAAAGAATGAATTCATTTAATTTAGACTGCGGAAATTGCGCATAAAGCAAGCAACACTTCAGTTTTCTTGCTAAATAAAATACCTCATCCTCATCATCCTCGACTTTCTTCACGTTTTACACGCACGCACGCACGCACACACACACCGCAACAGCATGTTTAAATAATATTGCATTTAAATAATATTTTTTGGAAAACTTTTTAACTACTTATTATGTAATATAATATTTTACTTTTAAAAAGAAAATCTTCTGTAGTTTTTGTGGAAATGACAATATTACCCTTATGATACTCGGCATGGTCGTATCGCATGAATATTTTTCCTTTCGGGTCAAAATTTAGAAGATTCATTCAAAGCACAAAATCGTAAAATTAATAATGTGATTAGTGATTACAGATCTCTAGGTCTAGGACTAGGACTAGGAAGATCTTTTGACAGAAGTTTGAGTGAACTCGCGTCTTTCTAAAGCTTGATGCTTTTCTAATTGTAATTGTCGGCCCCATTTTCATTTGCATTGCGTACGTATGCTTCAAGGTATTGATATCTTGCACGCCAAACAGTTCCTCCCATGTGTAATCAATCACCTAATTCCCCTCCTTTTTTTCCTTCTTTTAACAAAATGTGCTTCCTGGTTTGTAAAATTGGGAGTTGTTTGGCTAAATAAATAAGAAAACAGAAAAAAGTAATGGCTTTCTTGTACTCATATTGTATACTAATAATTAAATTAATCTCCTACAAGGCAATGTTATCTCGCTGTTAACTTCATCAAACAAAAATCAAATACCCAATACCCTAAGAACTACATTTAATTAAGTCTGCCTGACCTTCAAAGACAAGTTATTTCTATATATAAATCTTTAAAATCAAACCCCCTCTGAGTTGTATAAAGACAACATATATGTTTAATTAAGATTCATTAATTAAGACGGTGTGGCTCTTAATTTATAATTATACTTTCTGGTCTTTTTAATGCAATGAATGAATAATGCATCATATTCAGTAGTAGTAGATAAATAGAAAATCACTGCATCTCGAATCAAATGGGAGTAAAAGAAAATAGAACATCAAAATCAAATCAAAACTACTTGGCTTTCGAAAATCCTTTAAATGAAAGGCATAATAAACGACTTGTAAGTGAAATTATTTTAGCCATTCTTTTTAATCATGTGATTCTTGGCAATCTTTCAAATCTTATCTTCTCCGTTTCCCATTGAATAGGTTTTTATTTTATTTATTTATTTTTTAACGAAAAGAGTTAGTGGGAAGAGGTGGTTACAGCAGAAATTTCGTAATTAGTTAAAGACACCATTAAATCTTTTGGCTAATAATGAATTTCATCCAACAGCTTCTGTTTATCAAAGTTTTATATAGCAAGAATTCATGATGGGAAATTTGCTTTGTTAGTAGTTGGGTGTAAAAAAAATGGTTACATTTATATATATATATATATATATATATTTATTTATAATATATGATGATTACTTGAAGAATAATTGTGAGGCTGCCAAGAAAAGTAGGTTTACCATATTATGAATAATAATTCAGAAGCAGACAATCGACAAATGACAGTTTTAACTCTTTCCTTTTCATCAACTAAAGTCTATAAATTCCTTCATCACCTGCACTTATTTCCACAACACAACCCTGCAACAATGGCTGCATTTCCATCAACATCAACTTTCTTTCGTATTATTCTTTCTGTTTTCTGCCTTTGTTCATCGTTTTCATACGCAGCACGTACCAACAATAAAGTTAGCTTGACTTCACCTGCATACTCGCCAAAACTACAAGCAGAAATGCTCATAAGAGGGCTCAATTTGTCTCCAAAAAGAGCAGTCAACACTGCTCCTCCTGGTGCTTCGGTTTCGGTCAGTCCCAACAATATTGTTGAGAAGCAATTCAGTTTCAATCCACTTGGTGATCCGGGGCCTTCTGTTGAAGAATTTGGTCACCATGCTGGCTACTACAGGCTTCCTCATACCCAGGCTGCAAGGTAACCTCAACCTGTGTGATATAACATATTTACACCAATTTTTTTTTTTCTTCATTTTTTGGTAGGTATAAATGGCTAATCATAATTGAAGGGACGAGATGTCTTTCGGTGATAATGTGGGGTTGTTTTGTTTGAACGTCGACTTTGTCTTAAGTGAAGTAAAGAATAAAAGAAGTCTGTGAAAGGCTATAATTTTCCTGTGTAACATTCTTGGCTTTATCTATCACGCGTCAGTGAATCTTGAATTTATCTTAACTGTGGTGAACAATTCGTATATATTTTCCAAGTTGCAGAATTGGTGGAATGGCAATGCACCGCTCCTATATATTTTTCAAAACATTTATCTTTCTTTCTTTCTCTGAATTATTCTCAAATGATTACAATTTTTATTCTTCTTCAAACTATGAATAAAATTACATTAAATTAATCAAACTCCTACGGCAGAGCAGAAACACAGTCCTGAAAATTGCATGCATCATTTTGATTGCATATCTGTTTTTGCCGTCACGTATGATTTGGATAGTCATACAATTAATGCTGCTTCAGGTTGAAATTCTACATGGAATATTGATGCAACTATTTTCTAAAAAGCACAAATAGTTTAATGCTCTTTTTCCAACGTAATTATATGTTGTACTTGCAGGTAACACTGACATTTTCTTCTTCTTCTTCTTTTTTAAAAATAAAAAATAAATTAAATCATTCGCAGGATGTTCTACTTTTTCTTTGAATCACGTAAGAGCAAGAATGAGCCTGTTGTCATATGGCTGACAGGAGGGCCAGGATGTAGCAGTGAACTGGCACTGTTTTATGAAAATGGTCCATTCCATATTGCAAACAACATGTCTCTCATCTGGAATGACTATGGCTGGGACAAGGTATCATGATCTACATTTGGAACTTTTACACTGTTCTCCTAAGTAACAGCGTAGATTTCAATAGAAAATTAATAGCTTGTATTGTATGATATGCTCAAAAAGTATCCATCCTTTTAAGAAACTCAAGGTCATCATGTATACCTACAGTACATTACCTTGCTTTCAAACATGCTACAAGTTTTCTACACTTCAATAACTCTTTTAACTCCTGTGTTTGGCAGGTGTCAAATCTTCTCTTTGTGGACCAGCCAACTGGAACTGGTTTCAGTTATACCTCAAACGAGAATGACATCCGTCATGATGAAGAGGGTGTTAGCAATGATTTGTACGACTTCTTGCAGGTACATTGATTGAGATGCTAAAGATGTCTGAATGTACAAATTTAAACTTACAAGCAACCTAACAAGTCATGATTTGATGCTAGGCATTCTTCACAGAGCATCCTCAGTATGCTAAAAATGACTTTTATATAACTGGAGAATCGTATGCCGGGCATTACATTCCTGCTTTTGCTGCTCGGGTTCACAAAGGAAACAAAGCAAAGGAGGGCATTCATATTAACCTCAAGGTATCTCCCAAATTTTTTACCTATACCACTTCAATTGGCTGCTTCATCTCCCCTTTGGTAATTTAAGTTAGCTAATTACTTTGTAATTGGCTGAACAGGGTTTTGCTATTGGTAATGGTTTGACTAATCCTGAAATCCAGTACAAGGCATACTCAGAATATGCTTTGAACATGAGGTTAATCAAACAATCAGATTATGACAATATCAACAAGTTGATTCCTTCATGCGAACAGGCAACTAGAACCTGCGGTAATAATTCTTAATCTCTAAAAATTTTAGTTCAAATAACTTTTCTGCACTTGCCATATTTCTCTAATAATTGTTTTGAAATACCATTTCAGAGTCTGATGGCGGAGATGCTTGTTCATCTTCATACTCTGTTTGCAACAACATATTTAACAACATTATGAGGATTGCTGGTGATATAAATGTAAGAACTAATATAAAAAACCAAATATATATGCTACATACTTTTATTAGTGCCTTAGCTTAGGAAGAAACAGAAAATATATTTCAATGCTAAATAAATTTTTCATACCATTTGCAGTACTATGACATCAGAAAGAAATGTGAGGGGGATTTGTGCTACGACTTCTCAAACATGGAGAGATTCTTGAACCAGAAATCGGTCAGGGATGCCCTAGGGGTTGGGAACATAGATTTTGTTTCATGCAGTAGTACAGTGTATGAGGCCATGCTGATGGATTGGATGAGGAATCTTGAAGTTGGAATTCCAGCTCTCCTTGAGGATGGCATCGGGGTGCTTATATATGCTGGGGAATATGACCTCATTTGCAACTGGCTTGGTAGGCATAGCTCTTCTGCAATATTAAAGCCCCTTGATCCACTAATATTTATTCACTTCAACAACAATCTTAGCATATTTTGATATCCACAGGAAATTCAAAGTGGGTTCATGCCATGGAATGGTCTGGCCAAAAAGAGTTTGGAGCAGCAACCACTGTTCCATTTAAGGTTGATGGTGCAGAAGCAGGACAAATGAAAAGCCATGGACCTCTCACTTTCCTGAAGGTCTCTTTCTTTTCTCTTTTCTTGAGTTATGCCCATCTGTGTGTGCATGGACAAGCTTTCTAATTTTGGGTACTTCTATATGAAAACAAGCAGGTTCATGATGCTGGTCACATGGTTCCCATGGATCAGCCGAAAGCTTCATTACAAATGCTTGAGAGCTGGATGCAAGGAAAACTTGTGATGACACAAACAAGAAAAGGAATTTCTCCCAAGTAATATTCTCAACTTAACGAGATTTAGCTATGGTGTCTTGCATGCATGGTTATAAAAGGTCCACTCTGGGAAAGAATTCTTCTGCAACAGTTGCCATCTGCTTAACTGAACACATTTATTTTCAACAATTCTAAGATTCTTGGCTGGAATTGGCTTTCAAGGAATTATTTATACTGATCATTTGATACATTTGACATTTTCTATGTGTCTTTGGTGTGTTCAATTAAAATGTAAAGTTTCGTACTTGCGGACCAAATAATTATCGAAAAATGCACAATGGACCTATACTCATTAACTAACAACACACTTTCAAATTAGGGATTTCCGGATCCTGTGATGCCTCTAATCTCAAACAAAATAGTAGATGCTAAAAGATGTTACTTTATTTCTGATATCAAACAATTTTTTCTCCCTTCATATTTCTTAGAAGTCCTACAGCAATTTAAGATACCGCTCCTTGATAAAAGTGCGCTCTTGGTGACCTTTCCTGTGTAAAACAAAAATCAACACACCATGCTCATGATACTTATGAAAAATCCACTTAATTAGCCACATACTTAACAGTAAGTTTGACAAAAATTCAGGTTCGGGCTGGAATTTTAAAAATCTGGCTCGAATCCGGGTTTATTTTTTATACATTTAGCCCTACCCGGATCCGAATTTAATGAAATCAGGACCGGGTCGAAACTCGGGTTTTAAAAACCCGAAAAATTAAAATTTTTTTTGTAATTTTGTTTACAGGCCGGATTAAAACCCAGGTCTGACCCGACCCTAACACCAATTTATTTAAAACCCGAAATTAATCCGACCCGAGCCCGACCCAATCTGAGTTATAATGAAAAAAAACTTGAGCCCGGCCCAGTTTATATTTAGGGCTAAAATTTAACCCGACCTTAAAAAATTAGGTTTACCCAGACCGGACCGGGCCCGAATTTTTTTTTCATCCCTACTTAACAGCATTCACATCGTAATCTTAAATACTCATTTCAATAGACACAACCAGTATCCAGAGTTCAATTACATCTATATATAAAACTTTTATCAAATATTATCTATAATGGATAACAACTAACACACGATTATCCATGAGTACTTTAAGAGTCCGCAGGTGTATTCAGTATTGGAAACAACAATCAAGAACCAACTCTTACCCCATACTTCTCCCTCAAGATCTCAATTACAGGCCTGAAACTTGAACTCAAAGGAACAACTGTTGCTACACGCAGATGTTGTGCATTACCGTTCTTTGGCTTGTTAAGTGTCATTTTGAACATCTCTCCCTGCAGTACTTTACTGGCTGTCATGGCTGCAAAGAAATTTCCATTTGGAATAAAGGGTCAAAACTGTAAACAGGGGAAAGTCATATTCTCATATTGAGACAATCAAAAGTGTGGGTAACAAGCTTCATGAAAGAATGACTCTTACATCAGATTTCGCTATAAAATGACATAGAAGTGTACACTAGATGACATTTTTCCGAAAACAAATTCCCTTTAATTCTTGAAAACCTGAAAATATCTCACCAGTCTTATCTTGATTATTCAATGGCTCAAATACTAGTAATTATACCCAAAATATGACAACTAATCTTTCACTACAAAGATTCAAGGGTTGCCAAAAAATGGAAAGAAATTAAGTTTTGAGATCGATTCTCAGGTAAATACGAATCCAATACTTTAATCCCACATTTGGTCCATAATCGTATTAGAAAGTTCCAAAACAAATAAAAAAAAAATTACCAGCAAAAGGGTGAATCTGGGCAAAGTCTAAAAAGCAGTCAGCAGAGCAACCAAACAAAACCCTAGCAGCCCTATCAAAACATATAACCATCTTCACTTTTGTGTCTGTTGCTATAGAGATCTGACAAAAGAATCATCCCAACATAACCCTTTATTAGTTTAATAACATCATAATGAAATCTGTCTCCAAAGAAGGACATTGGCTTACAAGGAGGCGAAAGAGGCGTTTGGAAGATGAGACAGAATTGCTGTTGGGGGTGGAGTTGAAGTTGCAGAACTTGCAGAGAGAAGATGGGTTATCAGGAAGAGTCCTCTCACAGAATGAGCAAACTCTGTAACAGAAACTCGTCTGATCCATGCCTACTACTGTGCACATTACCGTTGTTGGTTTATCGCCTTCCATCTTCTGGTCGGTTTTGCTGACTCCTATTTTTAAGTTTGCGCAGTACGGTAAATGCCCAAGTGCAAATGGGGATTAAAATGTTCAATTTAAGAAATTTGTATATTATTTGTTATTTTAGTAATAGTTGGGAAATGAAAATGTTATTATTCCATCTAAGAAATTACGTGTGTGACAATCTGACCCCAACTTCGTCGAGTGCTCCTTTAAATAAAAATTAATTGCTATTTTTTTAAATTTAAGTTATATACATGTTCATGTTCTAACATTACCATAAATATATTTTATTAAGTTATATATGTTTGAACAAAAAAAAATACACGTTCTGAACATTACAACAAATATTATATTAACTTATATTAATTTGTTAATTAATTAAATAATTATATCAACCTTAGTTTTATTTTTTTATTCAATTATGAATGTAAAACCAATCCAAATGTAATCCATCCATTGTGTGAATGTGAACATAACTATTCAATAATGTGAACCGAGTGAACTTAATATAATTGATTTGGTTGTTTCAATAAGTGTAACAATTATTGATGTTAATTTAATTGTATTGGAGGAAGGAAGATTAATTTAATATTAACTATCAGAAAAATTAAGAGTTGATTAATGTTAAATTTGGTAAACATGTATAATGAATGAGTTTGGTAACAAGTAATATGCTATATTTCGATAATATTATGTGTGGCCTTTAAGTTATATTCTATACGTAATGTATATTTTTTTAGTTCTGAATACTGAAAGTGGTGTGTGCATGGTGGTCACGTTTGTCTATGAATCGTAGAGATCGCAAAATCAAATAGAAAAAAGAGATCAAATCTTGATTACTTGAAGAATAACATTAAGGCTGTCAAGAAAAGTTGGCTTTCTATAAAATGAATCAATTTAAAAAGGCATACAATTAAGGAAACAAGAAGCAAATGACAGTTTAACTCTTTCCTTTGACCTATTCAAGTCTATAAATTGTTTCATCACCTTCACTTAATTCCACAACACAGCCCTGCAACAATGGCACCATCAACTTTCTTTCATATTATTTTCTCTGTTTTTGTTTTCTGCCTTTGTTCATCGTTTTCTGATGCAGCATATCCCAGCAACAGAGTTAGCATATCTTCACCTTCACACTTGCCTAAACTACAAGCAGAAAAGCTCATAAGAGAGCTCAATCTGTTTCCAAAATCTTCCATCAATACTGCCGCTGGTAATGCTTCAGTTTCGGCCGCTCCGAAGAATATTGTTGAGAAGCAATTCAGTCTCAATCCCCTTGGTGATCCGGGGCTTTCTGTTCAAGAATTTGGTCACCATGCTGGCTACTACAGGCTTCCTCATACTCAAGCTGCAAGGTAAACTCAACCTGTGTCCTAATTATTTATACAAGTTTTTTATTTTTGGGTATAAATGGCTAATCATGATTGAAGTGACTAGATACTTTTCAATCACAATCTGGGGTTGTTTGTTTGAAAGTAGTAGTTTGTCTTAAATGAGGTATGAAAGAAGACTGAAAAAGGTTAAAATTCCTGTATAACATTCTTGGCTTTATTCATCATGTGTTAATGAATCTTGAATAGCTTAAATATGTTGAATAATACATATATATTTTCTATTGTTTACGAGCTGCTGAATTTCATAAAATGACAAGACAACGCATCCCTCCTATTCTTTTCAGAACATTTATCTTCCTTTGTCTTAATTTTCCCTACATTATCAATCCTGTTTATCTGTTTTTGCTGTCACGAAGGATTTGTATAGATCATGCAGTCAATGCTGCTTCATGTTGAAATTTGACACGGAATGTTAATCGAACTATTTTCATAAAAATCATAGATATTTTATGCCCTTTTGCAAACTAGGCATTCGATAATTAATACTGACAAGTTTTTTATTAAAAAAATAATAAATAAATAAATAATTTGCAGGATGTTTTACCTTTTCTTTGAATCCCGAAAGAGCAAAAGCGAGCCGGTTGTAATTTGGCTGACTGGAGGACCAGGATGTGGGAGTGAAGTGGCATTGTTTTATGAGAATGGTCCATTTCATATTGCAGACAACATGTCTCTCATCTGGAATGATTATGGCTGGGACAAGGTAGGTATCTTAATCCACATTTGGAACGTTTACACTATTTTCCTCAGTGACCGTGTAGATTTCAGTAGAAAATTAATAGCTTGCGCGGCATACTGAAAGTGTCCATCCTCACAAGAAACTCGAGGTCATCGTGTATAAAACAAGTACATTATGGTAAAAGTTTTCTACAGTTGCTTTGATCATGACTCTCAACTCCTGTGTTTGGCAGGTGTCAAACCTTCTGTTTGTGGACCAGCCAACTGGAACTGGTTTCAGCTATACCACAAACGAGGATGACGTTCGTCATGATGAAAAGGGTGTTAGCAACGATTTGTATGACTTCTTGCAGGTACATTGATTGAATGTTCAGGATTTCTGAATACAGAAATTCAAAAACTTACTACTTACCACCATCTTATTATTAACAAGTTACTGTTTGTTGTTAGGCATTCTTCACGGAGCATCCTCAGTATGCCAAAAATGACTTTTACATAACCGGAGAATCGTATGCTGGGCATTATATTCCCGCTTTTGCTGCTCGGGTTGACCAGGGAAACAAAGCAAAGGAGGGAATTCGTATTAACCTCAAGGTATCTCACAAACTTTTAAGCTATGCCGCTCCAATTAGTTGCTTCATCTACCCTTTTGGAAGTTATTAACTCTAATTTGTTGAACAGGGTTTTGCTATTGGTAATGGCTTGACTAATCCTGAAATCCAGTACAAAGCATACACCGAATATGCTTTGAACATGAGATTAATCCAACAATCTGATTACGACAAGATCAACAACTTGATTCCTACATGTGAACAGACAATAAGAACTTGTGGTAATAATTCTTAATCTATAAAATTTCAAGTTCAAATTCCTTTTCTATGTTTGCCATAGTTCTCTAATAAGTAAATTATTTTCAATACCATTTCAGAGTCCGATGGCGGGGATGCTTGTTTGTCTTCATATGCTACTTGCAACGACATATTTAACAGCATCATGCAGATTGCTGGTGATATAAATGTAAGAACTAAGAAGAACCAAATATATCATGCTAAGTCCAAGTATTTTTAGTAGAGCCTTAACTTTGGAAGAAACAGAGAAACATTTCAACTTTCATTAAAATTTTTAATACCATCCCTGCAGTACTATGATATCAGAAAGAAATGTGAGGGCAATTTGTGCTATGATTTCTCAAACATGGAGAGATTCTTGAACCAGAAATCAGTTAAGGATGCCCTAGGGGTTGGAAACATAGAGTTTGTTTCATGCAGTAGCACGGTATATGAGGCCATGCTGATGGATTGGATGAGGAATCTTGAAGTTGGAATTCCAGCTCTTCTTGAGGATGGCATCAGAGTGCTTATATATGCTGGGGAGTATGATCTTATATGCAACTGGCTTGGTAAGCATTGCTATTCTAATCAACTAAATTCCCCTTGATTCCCTAATATCTGTTTACTTAAACAATAATCTTGGGTATTTTGATATCCACAGGAAATTCAAGGTGGGTTCATGCCATGGAATGGTCTGGCAAAAAAGAGTTTGGAGCAGCTCGCACTATTCCATTTACTGTTGATGGTGCAGAAGCAGGACAAATGAAAAGTCATGGACCGCTCACTTTCCTCAAGGTCTCTTTCTTTTCTTTTCTTTTTCTTGGGTATGTGTTTATGTGTGTGCATACACATGCTTTCTAATTTTGGGATCCATGTATATGAAAACAAGCAGGTTCATGATGCTGGTCACATGGTTCCCATGGATCAGCCAAAAGCTTCACTACAAATGCTGGAGAGCTGGATGCAAGGAAAACTCCCCCTTACACGGACAGAAGGAAGCACATACCCCAATTGATATTCTCAACTTAACTGATCTTTTCCTCCTGAGCTTTAACAATGGTGTCTTACATGGTTATCAAAGATCCAGACTGGGAAAAAATTCTTCTCCAGTGGCTGCCATCTGTTTAAATAAACATATTTGCTTCCAGCAATTATATTATTATAAGATTCTTGGCAAGAATTGGCTTTTAAAAAATTAGTCATACCGATCATTTTATACATTTCAATGTTTTTCATGTGCCTTTGGTGTGTTGAATTTAAATGTAAATGTTCATACTTATGAAGTAATTAACCATCACCAACTGCACAATGGACCAATACTAATTAGGAGTTAACTTTTCGGGTCATTAACTAACTGCAAAATTTTAAATTAGGGATCTCCAGCATCCTGTTACAACCATTGTCTCTAATCTCAAGCAAAATAGTAGATGCTGTAAAAGATTCCCTGATATCAAAACAATTTTTTCTCTCTTCATATTTCCTGGAAGGCTTACAGAAATTTAAAGACTACACCTTGATACTAGTGTGCTCGTGGCGGCCTCTCCTATATATAAACAAAAAATAAAACACCATGCTCGTCATAGTTACAAAGAATCTACATCAGCCACAGCAAATGTTATTGTTTAACTTCTACTTGTCAGCATTCATATCTAAATCTTAAACACTCATTTCAATAGATAAAACAGGTGTCCAGAGTTTGATTACATCTTTATATAAATATTTTTATGGAATATTATATGTAATGGGTGACAACTAACGTAGTATTTTACGAAGTACTTTGATGGTCCATAGATGTACACAATATCTGAAAACAACAATCAAGAGCCAACTCTTACCCTATACTTCTCCCTCAAGGTCTCAATTACTGGCCTGAAACTCGAACTCAAAGGAACAACTGTTGCTACTCGCAAATGTTGTGCTTTACCGTTCTTTGGTTTGTTAATGTCACTTTGAACATTTCTCACTGCGGTATTTTACTGGCTGTCATAGCTGCGTAAGAAATTTTCAGTTGAAGAAAGGGTCAAAACTGTAGTCGGGCAACTGGGGAAATTCATATTCTCAAATTGAAACACTCAAAACTTATAGAGATTAGGTAACAAGCTTCATAAAAGAATGAGTCTAATGGGAAACTGAGCATTACAAAGATCAAGAGATGAAGGTTTTTTTTTTTTTATTATTTTCTCGTTTGTAAGTTTTGAAATTGATTCTCAGGTCAATATGGATTCAATATTTAAGTGTCCACATTTTTTTCATATCACATTAGAAGGTTCCACAAAAAAGGGGAAATTTACCAGCAAAAGGGTGAATGCAGACAAAGTGTAAGAAGTCGTCAGCAGAGCAACCAAACAAAACCCTATCAGCCCTATCGAAACATATAACCACCTTCACTTTTGTGTCTGTTGCTATAGAGATCTGCCAAAAGATCATCCCAACAAAAATCCAATTAGTTAATATCATTACAACGAAACTTTTCTCCGAGGAGGGACAGTCGCTTACAAGGAGGCGAAAGAGGCGTTTGGAAGAGGTGGTGACAGAGTAGTTGTTGAAGTTGCAGAACTTGCACAGAGAAGATGGGTTATCAGGAAGAGTTCTCTCACAGAATGAGCAAACTCTGTAACAGAAATTCGTGTGATCATGCCTACCACTGTGCACAGTACCGTTGTTGGCTTATCACCTTCCATCGTTCTCCTTGGTTATGCTAAATCCTACTTTTTAAGTTTGGGCGGTACTGAAAATGACTCACAACTCAACCAACACCTGATTTATTTACTGCCCTGCAATGCTGTAAAAGTATATTGTTTTCGGTACTATCAATGCCACATAACTTTTTCCTAATTGTCTTCCTCAACAACGGATTCTTCAATTTATTTTACTTGATCAGCATCAGGGATTACACCTAAACCTTTCTGTTCCATTAGAAAAACAAATGTTTAAGAATCCAAACATTATATTCTCCCGTCTGTAAGAGCATGCATAATTTCACCAAGGATGCAATAAAGGGAAACATGCTTCCTTGTTTTCTAATATTTAACTAATGACAAAAGACATTCAAAATGTTAAAAAGGTCCTTCGCACTCCATTCCCTCAAAAAATCTCAAACTTTAGCTGCACAATTCCTAAAACTAGTCTTGTTCATCAATTACAGTCCTCAAAAAAAAATCAACTCAAAAACCAGATGAAATAAATGTTTCCTTATCTACAGAAAAGATTGTGTCCAAGACAAACCGAAAAAAATTCAACAGAAAAGCATCAAACAAAAGGAGTTGGCTCTAAGCTTGGCTAGGTTTAAGAAGCTTGACAGTCTCCCAAGTGAAATCTGGGTCGTCGTGGCCAAAATGCCCATATGCAGCAGTCTTCTGATACCTGAAATTGCCTCCTCTCTTGAGATCAAGATTGACTGCAATCATCCCTGGCCTAAAGTCAAAGTTCTCCTTAACAAGAGCCAGTATGTCCTTATCAGGAATTTTTCCTGTTTTATAAGTGTCCAGGAACAGAGACAATGGTTCTGGCAGAGCAATTGCATAAGAGACCTGCACAATACAGCGATGAGCAAGCCCAGAAGCCACCACACTCTTTGCAGCCTGCCTGAGAATATAAGCACCACTGCGATCCACCTTTGAGGGATCCTTGCCTGAGAAGGCACCACCACCATGAGCACCCCAACCGCCATAAGTGTCAACGATTATCTTCCGACCAGTAAGCCCTGCATCGCCATGTGGCCCACCAATGACAAAACGACCTGATGGGTTGAGGTGGAAGATTGTCTTGTCATCAAGGTATCGAGCTGGAATCACTGGTTTAATCACATACTCCTTCAGGTCCTCCTTAATCTGCTCACTGGTGACAGTTTTATCATGCTGAGTTGAAATGAGTAGAGTGTGGACCCTCTGTGGGACCATGGCTCCACCTTCGTTCCGGTACTCAACAGTCACTTGGGTTTTCCCATCAGGCCTTAGCCAGGGGCATGTTTTATTCTTTCTCACCTCAGCAAGTTTGGCTCCAATCTTGGTGGCAAGAACATGAGTCAGAGGCATTAGCTCAGGTGTTTCATCAGTTGCATATCCAAACATGTGACCTTGATCACCAGCACCAATTTCCTCAGGCCTCTTGCTCAAGTGGCCATGGACACTTTGAGCAATTTCAGGGCTCTGTTCCTCAATATTAACTAGGACCTTGCAATTGTCAGAATCAAGTCCAACATCAGCTGACACAAATCCAACGCGTCTGCAAACATCCCGAACAATCTTTTCGTAATTCACTTTTGCCTTTGTGGTGATCTCACCAAAGACCATAACCATATTTTTCGTAGTACAGGTCTCACAGGCAACTTTACTCTCAGGGTCTTGTTCCAGACAGGCATCCAAAATAGCATCAGAAACCTGATCACAGAGTTTGTCAGGATGCCCTTCATTGACAGATTCGGAGGTGAAGAGAAAAGTGTCCATCACTGGCTAGAGGCAGAACATTGTAGAAAAAATTTAGTTATTTACCAATAAGGAAAATTGAAATTTCAAGGAATAATAAGCAGGACAAAGCTCAGCAACACTGGCTACAGTTCTGATATGTATCGAATCCTCAAAACTTTAGGGAAGCATACAAGCCTGTTGACCAGTTCACAAAGCATTAAACTCATCCACAGTCCAAGTACCTCCTCTTGCTTCCAGTGCAAGAGGCCAAATCAACTCAGTTATCCCCATGGGGATATCAACTCATTGCTTATACTACTGTAACTCACTCACTGTCTTAACTTTCAACAAAGCACAACTGATTTTAGCCCAAGGTAGAAAAAATCCAGCCTCAAATATCTTGAAACACTTACAAGTGAACCAAAATAAAAAGGAACAAGTACAATAGACTCTGCTCGTGACTAGAATAGGCAAACAAGAGTGGACAAAAAACAGTGACAATAAAAGAAGACTTACACAAGATACTTACACATATAATTAAAAGATCAAGTAGGAGACTGATCAAAGGGGGAAAGAATTAACAAATTGGAGTTGTATTTATCAGTTAAACCTGAAAATGAACTAGTATCTAAATACAATAACTTAGAGTTGATGACACAATATTCTCACAGAGTTCAAACTGAGAACCAGTAAGTGTAACTCTTGTAAGGTAATTAGAAAAAGAAACTACTGTGCTCTAAATAGAATATTAGAACTCCAGGGACCAAAGAATTATATAATTGCACTTAAGCAGCGTTACTCCATAGTAACAAGTACAAGCCCTTAAGTTCAAAAACCTGAGCATCATCACCCAGCTTTGAAATTCGCGCGCATAGGGAAAATTATTCACTACTACACATTTCCAGGAGAGGGGAACGAATCAAATCGCCTAATAGTTTCATTAAGATAAGCCAAAAAACAAAAACATTTTGGACAAATAAAAAATTATTACACACTATTTAAAAAATCATACGAGTAAGAATACATAAAGCAAAAAAAGTTATAACTCTCATATGTATAACACATAAAATTCCAGCTATGGAAAATTAACAACCGGAAAATAAAAAATCCAAAGAAAATGATGCTAAAAACGCATACTGATGATTACTCAATAAAACTGAAATGTATGAAGATATATGGATTTCTCGATCAACAAATTAAACAAGTGCTTACCAGTTTGAAAGATAAAGTAGACAGAATTTGAAGGATATGAAGAAGAAGAAGAAGAAGAAGAAGAAAGAGAACGGAGAAAGGAAATAGAATTGGAAGTGTCCGGAGAAGATGGGGGGTGAGTCAGCTTCTTTCGTTAAAATGTAGCGCGAAATTTGTCACTCGTTAACTAAGCGATCCAATTTTCTCGATTTTGGTTCGGGTCGGGTCATGAAACCCGAATCCATATTATAACAGTAAAATTTTACGCAGATGGGACTTTATTTATTTATTAATAAAAAAATATAACTTAAATTTATTATCTCCGTTGACGTGATAAATAACAAATCATTTACAAATTCCCTGTGCTGTATCGTTCTTTTTTATTTATTTTAAACCTTAAAATTGCAAATCATGACAAACCCAAAACCCTTCAATTTTATGACGAAAAGTCATAAATACCCTAACATTTCGAAATAAAAGTTAATTCTCCTACTCCAATTATCTATAGTTTTCAACACTACTCACCAAAATCATGAAAAGAATTCCAAACTTTTATTTTAAATTTTTAATTAATTATTATCAATATATATATACATAAAATTATCATGTTTATAATTTAAATACTATTCACACTCATTTTTAAGTTTAATCATCTAACAAAATCTTTTTTATTTTTAATCAAAACACATTTTTAAAATTATTTTATTCTCTTAATCAACTTAACAAATAATTTTAAATTTTACTTATATTTTTTAGTATAGTGTATTATCACATTTTCGAACATATTATTTTTTACACTTTCAAATTTGCAATCGAAAAGTATCATACTCGAAAATATTTTTACATGATTCAAATTGTTGAGCGTAAAGTTGAAATATTTTGTTTGATCAAGTTTGAAAAAAAATTTATTGCGTGATTTTCTTTTTCTAAGAAAAAGATGAACATGGCCAAAATGGGAAATTCCTAAAAGAAAAATGTTAAAAGTATTTGTTGTTTCTATTACATACTTTTCACCTTCCCAAGTAGTAGAGAAATTAAGAAATTAGTTAAATATTTTTGCAACATAACCTTTGAACGCGAACCTATTCAGAATCAGTTGAACGAAGTGAACAGTTGAAATCCATCAGTACGCTGCAGACCTTCCCTCTCATCCGGTGTCAAATGGAACCCGACAGGTATTATTATTATTATTATTATGCCCCTTTAGTTTCTACTGGTAGAAGTAATTTGAAATTACTAATTTCTCAAAGAATGATTTTTGTTCCAATCATATCCCATTCATGTGCGATCACTCATTCTCTGTGTTTTATATATTTTGTGTGATAGGTTAAATTCTCCAACCACATCTTTAATTAATCTTGAAGTTCTGGGCCATCAACTGCAGTTCTCTCAGGTTTGCTTTTTCTTCTTTTGTTCTAAATACTATGTGCAGTTAGCTGGTTCCATAAATTGACAGTGCTAGGAGAGTAGAACTTTGAGGTTATGTTGATTTGCGATTTAGATATAATTCTTTTCTTTTTATTTATTTATTTTTAAATTTGAAAACGAGGGATATAGAAAAATCTTAATAAAAAGGCTTTTTCCAAAGCATTGAATCTAAACTATATCCCAGAACTTCCATACTCGTTCAAAATTGTTTTTGGAATACAAATCAAACACAACCCTTATTCAGCTGGATACATGAGAAACACTTTTTGCAATGAAGAGGAGTTGTTGCATATTTTGAATATAAGATGGGAAACTGGGAGAAGTTTGTACATCCACCTGCTTTTCATTTACTTACCAAGCATCAACTTAATCTCACAGTATTTCTAATTTTGTATTGGTTTATATTAACATTCTTGCATATCTATTAATTGCTTCCCGAACAATGGCCATTTTGTTATCAATGTGGTAGGATCCCAATTCAAAACATTTAGGAACTACAGTTTGGGATGCATCAGTGGTGTTTGTCAAATATCTGGTAATTTTTTCTTTCCTTTTACCATTGGTATTTTCTTTCAGAGTTTACGTAGTTTCCCTTTCACATTTTCTCAGCATAAGTAACTCTGGATAAAGGGTGCTGTCAATTTGAGTTTGTCTTGGTGATTTCAGGTGCCCATGATACTTCTATTCTTTTACCCTGTCACATTCTAGATGATAAAATTCCCCTTTCTTTTAAGGTGTTAAATGTTACAGTCATGCATTGCAAACTTTTTGGGTATTTGTTTGTGACTATACCAAATCTTCCTTTATTTGGTCATTCAGGAAAAGAATTCCCGAAAAGGAAGGTTTTGCCCATCTAAACTTAAAGGAAAACGAGTTATTGAACTTGGAGCGGGTTGTGGAGTAGCTGGATTTGGTGAGTTTCTATTTTGCTGTATGGGGTGTTCCCTCCATATGTGTGTGTATGTATCTCTGCTTGAACTAGCCCTAAATTACTCAGTCGATTGTGGTGCTTTTATCTGAAACAGACTGCTCTTTTCAGGGATGGCATTGCTAGGTTGTAATGTAGTTTCAACAGATCAAATGGAGGTTTTGCCATTGCTAAAGAGAAATGTTGAATGGAATACATCAAGAATCAGCCAGATGAATCCTGGATTAGGTATGCTTGGAAAATGTTGACTGTCCTCATGGTGATATTGGTGATTTTAACATTTAATCTAATTTTGGATAATGCTGGCTCCAAATATTGCTATATGCTACAGCAAATATATGCAACTGAATATTAATAGTAGTGGAATTATTAGCCATCAGACAGTGAGTTATGCTTGGACTTACTGGTTTACTCTCTACTCTTTATCTCACTTGGAATTTTATGTCTTGTAGATTCATTTGGCTCAATCCAGGTTGCAGAGTTAGACTGGGGAAATGAAGACCACATAGGATCTGTTGCACCTCCTTTTGACTATATCATTGGCACTGATGTTGTAAGTTTTGTGGGATGTTTACGTGTAAAATTTCTGCTATGTTACCATTAATCAGATTTGAGAGATTTTAGATCACCGATTTTGCTATTATTTTTTGGCATGTTCATGTAGGCATGACACTGAATTTAGATGATATTTGTTAGTATCATTCATTGCTTGATGCTTTTATCATTTGATTTAAATCTTCATAATCCATATACTGGAATAGAAGCATGCCTTTCTTGAAAAAGTTCACTACTGAAGTACATGGCAGTGATTTGTACTCTTGTATCTTGTAGATACAACTCTACTATCGCGAGGGATTATATTCTCAATGTAACCATGTTACCAAGGCACAGCAATCATGCATGAGTTGTATATGGATTATATTTGTTTAGAGCTGAAAATTTTAGTTTATTGGTGGATGTAGAGGGTTAAGTAATCTTAGATGAGGGGGATAATTAATCTTTAATATTCACTTTTTACTTCCCTTTATATCTGTAGATTTCATGGACAACTTCTTCTTAATCAGTTGGATTTATACTAGTCAAGCGTAACATCTAATTATTCCAACACCATATGCAACAATGGGTATAACAAATCAATTCACAAATATATTATAGAAATAGAAAATGCAATAGAAATTAAAGAATAGTCATAATTATCTTTCTCCAATATTGTGTGGATCATTATATTATTAATAAAACACATTATAATTTTATTGGCTAATAAAAGCTGATTACAGAACTTTACCTGAAAATGCTTGAACAGGGATTTCAAAGATGTTTCAAAAGAAAGTCTTTATTTAATGCTAAAATTTATTGCAATCTATTTTGTAGTGTTCTTCTCTGCAAGTGTGTTGTCTCAAAGCCATCTTTATTATGCTCAGTCCTTAATGGGCTATTTCTAGCTATTTATAGAAGAGTGTTTAGAGGTTGGGTCATCTACATTTTTAAGCGTTTTGAGTAAAGTTCTCTGCTTTTATTCCAATGAAATTTATAATTTGATATATTGATGTACAGTGATCCTTGATGTTGGAGATAGATAATTATGCCTATTCTTTAATTACTATAGACTTCGATATTTCTATAATGTCTCTGTGAATTGATCTATTTTGCCTATTGTCTTGGCATATGTAGGAGTTAGGCCAACAAATAGATCAAACTTCCTGAGCAGTTTGAAGTGAGATTTATAGAGATAAGGAAATTAAATACATATACATAAAAATCACTCACCTCTCTTCATTACCGCATATTGGTGCCTCATAGATTCCCCAACAGCTTCAGAGTTTTGTCACAAGAAAATTCATTCATTCAGAACAATATTTATACAAGCATAAAACTGTGGTGCCACCCAGTAAGATGAACCAATGATAAATTTTTAAATTAACTTTGTGCTTAGGCTGCTTTGCTGGAATCACCTCTTTATGTGCCCTTGATATGAAAACCTACAGCTCTTTTTGTGACCTTGATAAGAAAACCTATCCGCCAGTTTGAAACTTTACTCTCTGTGGAATACATGGCCAACAAATATTGGACTGAGTAGTTAATTGTTTGTGTTACCAGCTGTTATGATACTTTGGCAATAAATGTTGAATTGGTGTTATTCAGACCTCTTTCCTTAAATTATTATAAGATGCTACACTGAACCTAATATCATCTAAACCAAGCCAGTGATTTCCAGCTTCTTTTATTAAGGTTTATGGAGAGCATCTCTTGGAACCTCTTATGCAGACAATATTTGCATTATCGGGACCCAAAACCACAATTTTGGTAATGTTTTCATTTTGGGTATTTTCTTTTAACTTCTTGTTGGTAATAATTTTTCACACAATTGCTTGATGTTAAATAATTCTTCTGTAGTTGGGCTATGAAATCCGCTCAACAAGTCTCCACGAGCATATGCTTCAAATGTGGAAAAGCAATTTTGATGTGAAAATCAGTTCCAAAGGGCAAGGTACTCCTCTTTTTACCTTCCATTCATCTGTTTTCTTTTTCTCCTCTGGGACTCCTTTCTCTCAAAGCTTAGACCTCTGCATCCTATATCTTGGACATTTGGTTTATAAATAAATGAGTGATAGTCAACAATGTGATTAACCTGTCATACCAGATACAAATATCTGGTAACTTTCGGAAAGAGAGTATGTATGATGGATATAATATGTTCCTGTCATAATATGTAAAATAAATTATTGCCAATATAGGGAACAACTTGGTGGGCACCCTGTATTTAATGAAACTTGCACCACGTCTCTACTTTTGTTGTTGTGGAACATCGCAAAGATTCGAGCCAATATGAGTCTTGTCAATTAAAATGATGTTTATCATCTTTGGCATCGCACTGATTACTTCATAACATGCAGATGGATAGCAAATACCAACATCCAAGTATTCAGCTTTTTATTATGGGAGTGAGGCCTTCAAATGGAAATACTGTGAGTGCAGCTCAGGTGATAAATCAGCAAACTGAGGATGGAACAAACGAAACAAAGCAGAAGGACAAGAATGATGAAAGCAGTAATGTAGTGGATAAGATTGATGATTTTGGTGGTGAAATTGTGGAGCAAGATACTTTGCTAGTAACAAAACTTCCAAATGGTAAGCTCAGTGAGTGGGAAGCAAGAAGATACGGTTCAATGGCTGCTCGACTTCTTCGAGATGTCAAGATAACATAAAATCTTCTAGCTGGTATTTCCGATCTATCATTTTGGTATTTTATCAGTCTATTATGTTGATATGCATATCTGTTTCCTGTAGTATATATGTAAAGGACCTGCATTTCTTATTTTACCTAGGAGTTGTCAGGTCGTGGTTCAAATTAAGGGTGCTTATTTTCAGGACTGCTAGTTTTTGAGAGCTGACGGGATATCCAACACATCATGTTTTTCAGAATGCAAATAAATCAAAGATATGACATACCAACTTTACATCATGAGCTGGCCCTATCCTCATAGAGTTTACCAAAAATGATGCGCAACATCATTAAAGAACGTGCTGCATTGATGAAGTGATTGCATAAAGTGAGCTGACTGAAATGGGACCAGCAAGGTATTATCACTGAGGAATCACTCATCAGAAGCAAAATCATAGCTACTTTATCAAAAACATAATAGCCTTTGGTTTCTGTAAGCCTTCATTTTCATGGAAGCAAGTCTCCTCCCAAAATAGATGCCTTAACTTTTGTTTTATGTGATGATAGATGGTTACAAACTTAAAGTGCTTTTTGAGTACTCAAATTTGATTTCCAATTTTGTGCTTTCATGAAACCTGGACATCATACGTGATAGAAGATGTACCTTTTTCTGTCAACCTGTTTCTTTGCCTGTAAAATTATAGCTCTGGCCTCGAAATGACTGATTCTTTGCCTGTTCCATTTGATAGCTTGACATAAATTGTGGGCTAACACAATAATAACCTGACTGTACATAAGCCTCAAATCTTCTGTGAAATTCGGAGTGAGCAGTTGTCACTGTAATATATCTGTACTTTTTCCGCACTAGCAAGGAAAGAAGTTTAATATGAAAGCTACAATCTCCAAGAGATCACAATTTTAAGGTTTACCTGTATGGTAAGCAAAAAGTTGAAGGAATCAAATTAAAATATGCAGTTTTTTTATTATATATACGTCAGTAATCAAACAAAGAATTGTAGAATATTGGAACAATGTTCTGGGCGACGATGCAATCTGAAACTAAAAGATACTACATTGCCGCAATTTCAGAACGATTGTACATACTTCTCTGAAGAATATGACTGCCATTTACATATGCCTGGGAGCTTGTATTAGACAAGCTGCTTACAATAGAAAACTCGTCCATGTAAATTCCCAAGTAAGCAATAAGAGGATCTGCACGAGACTTGTCGATGACAAACTTTAACTGCTGGGATTTAACTGTGGGAAATTGCAACAATCTCTGATATCCCACCGTTGTACCATTAATCACCTTCTCCCATTTTCCTTCTTCATTCAAGATATCAAAATGGAACTCTATAATTCGTTGCCCCATATGAATTGGCTCTTGAACTTGCAAAACATTAAAGGATACTGATTCCTGAAGGTCTATAAACAATGCCCAGTCATAGCGGTTCTCTTCAGGTGCCCAGTATGTGTAAATACCTTCTTTGAGGACATTGTAGGGATCAAACCGAGAATCGCTAATGCCTCCTCTCGAACTGCTGGCAATAACCAGAGCATTCTCTGCCAGATTATTTGAAAATATGGTCCGCCGAAGCTCACTGAATTCTTGAAGTACTTGTATATCTTCAGCTGATATGAGACCCGAAGAATTTGGGGGCAAGTTTAGTAATAAGAGACAGTTTCTTCCAACTGATTTGTAGTATATGTCAAGAAGCTTCTGTGCAGACTTTGGAGCTTCTGATTCATGCCAAAACCAACCAGGTCTGATGGAGACATCACACTCACCAGGTACCCAGTCATGACCCTCAGGGTCACCCCCCTGCAAATATCTGTTAGTAATGTCAAACAAAAACTCGGTGAGCCTCCAATACTTACAACAATTCCTGGAGAGAATGAAAGAGTATCGTTTGACAAAGCAATTAAGTCAGGGAATTCCCTTCAATTCTCAAGCTTTCTTCTTTAAAACAGAGTTTTCTAAGACAACAAAAACCATAGAGAATTTCTCTTTCAGTTCAACATATATATATTTTAACTGCATGTAACTGCCCTACATCATCCCTGCATTCTCTTCAGAAAAACAACTTAAAAGAGTTATCTAATTAATGTAGCAAGTTCTGAAGAGCAGTAAGCCTGCTTCATAGTATAATGTCAACAGATCCTATCCATCAATATGCATAACAGGATAAAAATAAGCTTCATAGACGTTAACAAAGCGAATCAGGGTATTATCCCTAGACAATTATATGCTGACAGAAGAATTTTCCATTGCTTACCTACTGGTGGAAAAAGCTGAATAATGATATTATAGGCAGGGCTAGCAAGCCTATAAGTGCAGGATCTTCCAAATGGCTTACCAGCTCCACTAAGAACTAAGTGTTCAATTGTATCCTTCATTGAGGGGATTTGGAGGCTATGTGGTAATCGGGTTTTGTATTTTCCATACAAGTTTCTTGGATTAGGCACATCAATTTGGAATTATTACTATGAAACAAACTCTAAAACAATTTGAGACTTTCCACCCAGCCATTCATCTTAGAAGCTAGAAATCCCAATTTAATTATATTCTGAGGCATGAAACTGGACTCACCGAGGATCAGTACCACCAATCTTTGCATCACTTTGATTGAAAAGAGACCAGCAAGTAGAGTCAGCAACACCATCCTCATCTCCAATCCACCTACTGTCAGGACCAGCATCAGAAAAGATGACAGCCCCAGGCTGCAGCTGATGAATGAGGCTAAACCAAGAATCAAAAAAATACTCCATGTCCTTTTCTCCCTCACCTTTAGCACCATCCAAAAATACCTCTTTGATCTCTCCATACCTGTTCAGTGTAAAAAAAGAAAACACACTTACTTCTCTGGATAGCCTAGTGAATTCACCAGAAAAGAGAAGAAAAGAATCCCACGTCAAAGCAACACAAAACACCGACAACTATATTTTGATAAACAAAAATAAGCTTTGACAACTGGTAAAATTCAGAGCATACAATCAGCCAATAAAATGGTTGATTTGAAGGGGAAAAAAAATGTAATAATGAAATAAAAACCCAGTTCAATTCAATGTGGAAACCAAGTTCGCCTATTATCACTCAATTCAGTAATTCAATGAATGTTCAGAAATTAAGCAAGTCAACGAACTAGAGTAGATAATGATTCATGTAAACGGTATATAACCCAAACTCAATAACTTAAGAACTTCGTGATGGAAGCAAAGCTTCAAACTGCTCAAATGACAAACAACCGAATTGACAAAAATCAGGGACCATTCTAAAAATTCAATGCAGCACATGAACTCTCCAAAAGCAAAATCAATCATGAACAACTTCCAAACATATACAAAGGAAGCAAGCATTTAAAATAGTCATAAATTCCAGATAATAACAATCACCGAAAACCTCAGCGATCCAGTCACAGCCACTTAAAAACTCAAGCAAACACATATAACCTGTGATTCAATAAACTTAAAACAAAACATTAAAATCTGCTCAAAGATCAAAATCGAACTAAACCACATAAAATAGAAACAAAAAAGAAGTCACTCCGTAACAATTAGTAAAGTCACCTTGTTAACAACTCAGTCATTTGGCCCATATAGAACTCATTATACTCCAAAGTCTTGCCATAACTCGATTCATGCCGATCCCACGGCGAAAGATAAATCCCGAGGGCAACACCAGCCTCTTTGGCAGCCAAAGCCAGCTCACCAACAACATCACCGGTCCCATTTCTCCAGTCACTAGACTTCACAGAGTAATCTGTGTACTCACTTGGCCACAAACAGAAGCCATCATGATGTTTCGCAGTCAGTATCACCCGGTTAAAGCCAGCGTTTTTGGCCACTTGGACCCACTGAGAAGCGTTGAATTTGGCTGGGTTGAAGACTTTGGGGTCAACTCGGCCAGTTCCCCATTCGGAATCAGTGAAGGTATTGGGTCCGAAATGGAGAAAAAGCGCCATTGATGCGAGCTGCCATTGGAGCTGGGGTGCTGAGGGCAGAGGTAAAATAGGAAGAGGAGGTGGTTTTTGGACCGTAGAATTGGAAATTAGGATGAAATACTGGGATAGAATCGTCAGAAGAAGCGTTCGAGTTGCTGTTTTGGTGATGGTGTTCTCATTCTTGATCTTCGTCCTCTTCATGGTGGGATATTACAGAGGCATAGACTGTTGCCGGTGATGAGTTCAGAAGACTTGCCAGTTCTTTAGTTTGGATTTGGGCGCCCCGAGTTTTGACCAACAACCGAAGTGCAGAAGTGGTTGTTATGTCGTTATTTTACGAGAAATTGATCCAATGGGGTTGAGCCTAGCAAACTTAGAATCATGTCAGGGCATTGATTTCGCTTGACTTGAGAGATAAATAATAAACCGAAGTGTTTAAAGAGAAAACAGACAGGACAATCATTCAGAATGATGTTGAATTCCAGTTGGGCTGAAAAGGATTTAAAATGGAAGAAAGGCCAGGCCATCTGGGCCTGCTTTGTTTTAATCATTGAATTTGATGGGCTGAAGCATTGTCTCATTACCAAATCCCAATTCTTTTCGCATGCACATACTGTTTTCAAAGTCACGGAATTATATTCTAAAACAAAATATTTCTATTCGCAATTATTAATTATTTACAAGTGATAATATCTTGCTAGAATACTTCAATCTGCAACTATTTTTACTATTTAAAAAAAGTTATTGTATTTAAATTTGGACCAAAATAAAATAAATCGGATTAATCAATCAGTTCGGTTCCATATTTTACATTGATTTAAGGGTCCACTATATGTTTAGAGCCTAATCTTCGAACCGAAACTTTAATGATGAAAAAGGAAACTAATTAGGCTGGATTGAATCGTTGTCGTTGAATGCATAATCTTGAGTCAGTTTTCGGTCATATCAAAATTTTTAGAGGCCCATTTTTTCGACACCAACTTTTTCTTAGAATTGTAAAATACGCAATTAATAATTAAGCCAAGAGATTGGCCAACGATGAAGACTTGCATTAAAAATTTGGAAGATGCTTTGTTTGATTGATGAAATATGACTTGCAAGAAAGAAAATACCTTCACCTTCACCCTCACACACAGACGACACAACATTTTTAAGTACCTTTAACTTCTTTAGGGTTAAATGTTTTAATATTAGGGCTAAATGTTTTAACATTAAAGTTACTGTGACATAGAATATTTATATATTTAATTACATGTGAAAATAAAAAGAGTAAAATAATAAATAAATATTTTTATATACATTTTATTATTCATATTTGAAATAAATTGAGAATATCAAGTATATCGAAAATTATTCAAATTTTTGCTTATTTTGTTATATTTAATTGAAATAAATAAGTTTAACTTGAATAAAACAAAAAATATCATTAAGTGTGAAATAAGTGTTATATGAAATTATATACACATGATTGTGTCAAAAGTAGTTAGATATTTTACTAAATCAGTGATGTGAATGTGACTTAATATGTGTTGATGTTTAACTCGTAACCTATTAAAGTCTATTACTTTATTGAATTATTATGTATTTAATATAGTTATAACTGCAATTTCTATTGATCCAAAAAATATCAAAACATGTGCATCGGTTTGGTTAAAAAGATGCATTAGTAGTATTAGTTTCAAAATTATATATATATATATATATATATATATATATATACATACTTATTATTTTTATCCTTTAAAATATATAATTTTTAATTTTGGTTGATGTAATAAGAAGTATACTAAGAAGTTGAATAAACCACTGTTAAGCGCACCTAGCACTTAAGAATCTTAAGGTTTTTATTTGGAAAATAATCAAAAACATCCCTCTTTGATAGGTAAAATTAAAAAATGTTCCCTCACAATAATATCAATAAAAAAAATGCCTCTTTTTTATTCTCATGGACCGAATTATCCTCATGCCCCTTTTTTATCTTCTTCTTCTTTTTGTTCTTCTTCGCTCTCTAAAACAACAAAACTACCTCAACCAAAAATCTTCTACCGTATATATATGCATTAATTTGAATTCAATCTTGTTGCTAAACCGTCATTCAATTAACTTATAACATGAAATAAAAACACACAATACTTACATAAAATAAAAAATAATCAAAACAACATGAAACAGAAAATTTTTTATTTTTCTCGAAAATAAATTTCAACTCGAAACTAACACAAAATTTACTTGAAATTACATATTTATCTTTGATTCGAAAGTCCACCATATATTACACAAAATCGAGGTACTTTCAAGTTAAATTATATTTGAAAACACATTTGAGTAACCGACTCGAAACTTAGTATATCTTCCTACTCAAATATTAATTTCGAGTAGGCCTAGACTTTTTTAGTTTCAAGTTAGTTATTCAAATGTATTTTCGAGTATAACATAACTTAAAAGTACTTGAATTTCATCGTCGTAAATCAAAATTTTCTTCAAAATCTGACCAAATTACACTCAAAACTCTAATTTCAGCTCAAATTTCTCAAATCAAAGATGTTACAAACTATCCAAGACTTAATTCATTTAAAAAATAATAAGTTTATACATGATTTTATCACAAATTTGAAAATCCAAAATTTTAAACCCTAACATGTATTCACATACCACCAAAATCGTCATCGAAGGTCATTTTCCTTGGTGTTCTCGTCGTCAATCATGTTCCTTTTTGTTGAAATCACAACACAAAACTAAACGTTCTTACTTAAAAGTGATAATCGCTCGAAGGTGATGAAACAGTAAAAACATTCAATTGTTTTGTTTGAAGGGCATGAGGGATTATTCGGACAATGTGTGTCAAAAAGAGACATTTTTATTTATACTATTATTAAGGAGTATTTTTTAATTTTATTTATCAAAGAGAGATGTTTTTGGTTAGTTTCCCTTTATATTTTGGACTTCTCACATTATTATAAGTTCTAACTTACCTTTTGCATTCATTAAATTTTTTTATTAATTTAAATAGTTTATCCATTTTTTGTTATAGTTATTATAATATCATTTTAAAATTAAATATACTATATCACCTTTAATTTTGTCTAAATTCATTAATAAAAATAATAAATGGAGTTTATGTATTTGACCAAATCATAGTGATACATATATGTTATTACTCTTAGAATCTCGTAGAATAATGTTAAACATCTTAAATTTTTATTCCAAATAGCCTGCATTTCATACATTTTCATTATTCACTTTATAAATATTATTTCTTTGTGATAAAAGTTTTAAAATATTTAATATTACTTGATATTTTATAGATATACTTAATAAACATGGGGAAACAGTACACACCCACAATTAAAAATTAAAAATCTTGAATTCGGACAAAAGAATCTTTACGGACGAACAACCTGAGGTTAATTTAAGTTGTTGGTTAATCATGTGGTTACTTATTAAACCGGTAAGAAATTATGTGTGGAGGAAAGCTTGATTAAGTGAAAATTTTAGTCAACCCTACATTAATTTCGTTTTGTAGGTTTAAACCAATCTTTACCAACCAGATGAAGTGGCTATAGTTCGCTTATTTTAATAATAATAATAATATTTAATTTATAGAAGGGACCCACGTAAAAGCTTTTTTTGAACTGCAAAGGCGTGCAAATGCATGAGATGATTGATTGATTGGCTTCCCTCTGATCTCACCCAACAAACCCCATCTCATCATCCTGATTGTACACTCAACCTACAATACATTTACTATCACCACTCGCGCAACCAAACACCAACACCACACTCGCTTCCTCCACCAACACGTGTCATTTTATTACAATCGGTTTATTTTTTGAGCCGTTATGCCGCTAAAAGTAAAACATATATGTTTACTAAAATTATATCATATTATATAAATATATATTTAATTTAAACTAAATTAATTGTGATAAAGTATACCTCACCATTTTAAACTTCTTAGCTCTACTTTCAAATTTTTCATTTTTAAAATTTTAACTATTACAAAAAAGTTAGGTAAAATAAATTTAATATGACTATTCAATAAAAACATATAATATATTTTAAATTTTATCTCTTATTATTTTTATTATTGGCATGATTGATAAATTTAAATGATTATATATATATATATATGTTATATTTAAGAAAAAGTTTAAAATAAGATAAGTATATTATATCATCTATATGTTTATCTAATAAAATTATTATTTTTAAATAATATAATATGTATCATATGAATGATAGAATAGTATAATAAAAATTTTCTAAAAAATTATGCAAATGAATATTACATTTTGTGTGTATATATATATATATATAGGAAATTTCAATTTATTTTTTAAATTATTAGTTAATACTCATAATTAAAATAGAAATAAATTTAGTTTGAAAATTTGTTGAAATTTCTTCACAATCCTTAAACTTATTTAATTTTATCTAAAATTTACTACAAAATACAGTAAACTTTGTCAAAAATTCATTCTTAAATATCACTATAAACTTAAATTAAATTTTTGTAACCCTCTCATTTCATGATTTATGAAAATAATAAATTTTTTAAAAAAAATATTGAATACTTAAATCACCTAAAATCAACTATATTTTAATTCTATTGAAATAGAAATTACAAACTTATTCTATCTTTTAAAGTTTATTCCAAATATATTGAAATTTGGTATTAAGCTTTCATTAAAATTTTAAAATTATTATAAACTTCTTTTAGTATTCCTCACATTATATTTTTAACAATCATAGGCTACAAACTCTTGATACAAATTATTGTATACAAATTAATGTTGACATAATAACATTAGTCGACAAAATACAAAAATAATATAATTTGTTTGGGAAAAGATAGCTTAAGATCATATGTGAAAAATATTCGAAGTTAAACGATAGTAAGATGTAAAATTAGAGATGTTCATTATTCACTTCAGAATAAAAAGTACTGACCTTTGAAGTGAATGCACATTAACTTTTGGAGGCTATATTAGCCTAAACTTTAAGTCATAGGCTCGGGTCAAGGGATAAAATTTCACCTCGAGTAAATCTCAAAATAACTAATAATAAAGAATAAGTGGAAAAATTGTGAGAAAGACTACCAACAACCTCATTTTCCTTTAAACTCTCGTCTTAATTATCCATTACTCGCATCTTTAGTGAAAATAAAAAAAATAAATAAGTATGAATACTTTTATATTTATTGAAACTCTATTAATATTCTATTTTATTAAAAATTTCTTATACAAATCTTTTCTAATTTAAGTATGAAAAGATTTTTATCAAACAACTAATTTTTCTCTAGTTATAATTTTTTACGGGTGATATTATAACGAAAGAGAGAATGTTATTTAATAATAGATTTCTAAAAAATTTAGTATTAATATAATTAATAAAAATAAATATTTTGAACTACGTTATGATCAATATTATCAGTTTTTATCTTTTAGCTTTTAAGAAAAATTTGTATTTTTTGAGTCTTTGAAATGAGTCTACTGTAGAAAATAAAATAAAACAAAAATCATGTAGCGGAAGTTCCGGGTAAATTTGAAGAGAATAAAATCACGCGCGAGTGGAGCAAGCAGCACGTGGGGACCACTGAAGATTGGTGGAAGAATCAAAATCAGTCGTGAAAATCGAGGATGGAGTGACACGTTCGATTTCGTAGAGCCAAGTCTTTGACAGTGATATCGGCGCTCCAGGCTCTCTCTCTACTCTTAATGTAATTATCTAAATATCTAGTCTTAATCTAACCTATACTCGCATCATAACATGGAATGCTAGTCAGTGTGATTGTAATGTTACGCAAAGTGTGACGTCATTTTAGACAGCGAGGCGTTTTGTCTTTTGTCCGAGCGAATCCCAGTTAGGACTTGTTTGACTTTTATATTTTCTCTCTAATTTGCATCAACAAGTCCTTGTTTTTTCTTTTATTTGTGTTTTGTCCTCAACCGATCCATGTATCAATGGATTCTCCAAATTATTGTGAACTTCAGGAAATTAGAAATCTTGATGCAGAGAAATGAAGGACATTTTCATATACATAACGAAATTCGGTTTCTCTTACATTGGATTGAGGAGAAAAGTGAAGCTAGAAATTAGAAGTTAAATAAATTTTTGTTTTGGATAAAAAATTTTATTGCTATGACAATATTGTACGAAAATTTTTGTAGTAAATAGTTTTATTTATCCACAATCAAATTATATTTTTTTGAACGTGATAAACAATCAATAACAAAGAGATAATTAGATCACAAAAGTTAATAGGTAATTTAAATATGTATATATATATATAATTAAATGATAATACAAGAAATACAAAATAGAAATATAAAATTGTATTACACTGAACTTAAGCACAGCTAACCATGGCTGCCTTAAGTTGTGTTTGTACGAAGAAATTTAGAATAAGATTCATCAAACTTCGTATATATATAAGCTTGACTTCTATGTTAATTAAACTGAGTTAATTTCCCAATTTTATCTAGAAAAATGAAATTATAAATTTACTTGTTCAAACGAAAATAAGAAAGAACGCAGGGGTAAAAGTGAAAAATTTCAAAAATAACAAGTCTCCCTTCACTGTTTCCACGAGATAATTAAATATTTATAAAATAGATACAGCCTGCAAAAAATTTCTTAGCTTAGTTTGCCAACCGTTGAGAAAGCGAGAAAAACACAAGTATCCATCTCTGTTTGCTGTCTGGGGAGTCAATGCAGATGACGACAGTTGTCTCTCTGTTCTGTATTAAATTTCATCCAATGATATATTAACTTGACTTAATTATTTCTTTGTTTGTTATCTTTGACAGAGAAATGAAGACCACCCCAGTTGTGTATATTTTTCAATTTGAAGATTCCAATTAGCTGAAGAAACGACACAGGTCTTCAAATTTTAAACTCTTCAAAGCTTTCTTCGCTGTGTTAAACAAATCTCCCTTTCTCTATCCTTGTCGATACTATATCTGTTTACAAGTAAGATTTAGGTTTCAGTTTCCATGCACATATATTATTATTCCTGCTTATCTCTAGTCTCTGCAAGCGTATGGTACATATGCTTTATAAACAAACAAGCTCATATAACATGACAGAAAATTAATTAATTAATTAATTAATTATATGCAAAAGAAAAGAAAAAAGGAATCACAATACGAATGGAATGCAGCTGTATAATGTGCGAAAGGGAAATAATGGCAAGAAAGCAACGTTTGAATTAATTAATTAATTAAATAAATAAAGAGGATAAAGAAACTTAATATATGAAATTAAGCACATAAGTATTATTATTATTATTATTATTATTGTTTGTTTATAGTTGCAATTAAATTAATAACAATGACTCATTAATACAGGGTTTGCTTTCGTAATTCCGTTATGATTTTAATGTTCTTAATTATTTACACCAGTGGCTGAATTTTTTTGCTGATTAATTAATTAGCTATATATAATACAATTAATACATTTCAAATTAGCTAGGGTTTACCAGTCTAAAATGTCACTGTCCAGCCCATTAGAAAATAGCCATAGAACCTGTGCAAGCTCTGATATGCTTCGCTGTTTTAGCTTAAACAACTTACATGATTAACCAATGAAGATATAATAGAAACGGACCACCAATATAATTTCTCTTGATATATAATTCTGAATACTGTATATCAAATATTTGAGGGTGTATAACTACAATAAATTTTATCAAAAATTTGCTAAAGAAATTGACTGAGTATATATATATTCACCATCCTCTTAGATAAGTAAATATGTATAGATGATTAATCTTGAACAATATAATTAGTATTAATTCTATAAAAATGTAAAATGGGCATATATAACAGTAAGAGAGAGACGTTAACTAAAAGTTAGATAGTAGCTGAAAAGTGCATCTATATATATATATATATATATATATATGGTCCAGTGATCACCATTAATTTTCAATCTGCATGTAATATTCTGAAGCAAAAAGGCTTGATTTGAATTAAAATGAATAATGATATTGATCACCTTTACAATAATAGACAGGTCAACGAACTGGGATATGAATGCATGTTTTGTTGTTAACGGAGGAGAATACAAAATAGGCAAAGATATCTATCTATCTATGTATCTATCTATGCATCTATCTATCTTTATTTAGATACCCTTGGCCTTGCATTGCATTCAGTGATATCACTCATCTATTCATCAACTTTATAACTTTAAGAGCCGACCACTATAATTTATCTTTAACTTATCATAACATATAATTAAATACCCAACAACAGGATTGTGTAAGTTTCTCAATTAAGTAAGAATTTTACATAAATAGCAATTTTTTAGGTTTTATTCTTTTTTTATTTAAGTTCTCTGTTGGGAACAGTAAATTATTGAGGTTGAAGCTTCTAGATTGCACACATATGCATAAAATATATATATATGTTCGAGAGAAACCGGTTGTTGAATTGCTCAGCTTAATTGGTACCAATACACGTTTGCAATGACTGAATCAAGCTCATTAACCTAATCAGAATACTAATTAATTGGGACCCAATTGGGGATAATATTTTAACATGCAAAAATTAATTAGTTTGAATGTATATTTATACTTTCAAGTAAATAGAATTTTCAACGTATATATTTGTATTTGCATACCATATTCTTCTCGATAGTCTCTATCGATCAATATTATGATTCGATATCCGAAATTATTTTCCTTTTGATGTGAATCGCTTGTTTTCTTAGACCAAACTATGCTTCTGACCGTAACTAAAGAAATTGGAATTAAAGGTTTAATTAGAACTGACGTTGGAGTCAAAGAAGTCACAGTCGAGTTTTACAAACTATATGTTACATGTTTTAGTTTTTCTTCCTTTTCTATTATATTGAGAGTAATAATTAATTAATCAAAGAAGAAAACAAAAGCCAGAGTCATGAAAATTAATTTTAATTTCCCACTTTACACGATAATCACTAGTTATTTTATTTAGTATATAGATATTTCTGCCTGGTTCTCAACTGCTGTTTAGGGTGAGATCTGCAGCTTCATCGAAGCTCACCAAAATTGACTGGAAATGAGAAATATTCTGAGTCACTGTATCTAGTTATTATGAGCTAGGTCATCCCACTTTCTTTGCTGGGTCAGAATACACACGCTATATATATATACCTAGCTAGTAAATTTACTTCTTGTATATACGTACCACTGTTTTAAAGTACTGCTTTGGATACATTTGCAATATCTAACAGTTTTTTACTGCTGTAAGAACATACATTTCTGTTTATAGAATGGATATTAGTTTATAATCATGGGAAGTAGTCTAGTTACAGTTAAAAACACTGGAAATGTTGATCTTTTATGGCCTACGAATCCTGTAGGGTCCTCCAATTCGTCTCGAGGCTTCAATTCCCATGGCGTCAATTATAGCAAAACACAGAAGGAGATGCTAAAACGTACCTACATCATCTGTAAGATTTGTTTAACCGCTTTTATACAAATGACTGTAACAATAGCTATTCATGCGTCAGCAATAATCCAAAAGATGGCATTGATTATGAGTCAGTAAGAAACACCTGATGATCAGTTCTACGTGCATGCGTAGGCCCCTCTATATATAATTGTATGTATGTATGTATGTATGTATCTGGTCTTAATTTATCAATTTCACCTGTAAGTAATCACTATTTTATGTAATTATTTCCACAATCGATGGACTCAAAGAGTTATATATGGAGATACTGCAGGTTAATTAGCTATTGGACAAGGGTGCAATTTACATTGAAATAACAGTAAAGATAAAATAAAAAGAAAAAGAAAAAAAATCATCGATTGGGTACTAGATAAATAGCAAATAACCAAAAAAAGGAATTGTGTGCAACTGATATGCATTAAGATTTCATATATCATTTTAATTATATAAATTTGTACTAGATAAATGAAAAATAATAAAAGAATTAAATTTCAGATTTAATCATATTTTTTAGCCCCATCATGTATTCTTATTGGATAGATTCATGGAAGATGATCTAGAGATGTCGATTAAAGTGTATATATATGTGTGTGTATATTAATTTGTATATATTAATTATCATTAATTAATTCAGTAGTATATTAATTTATTAAGGTACGTTCTAATTAGTTACTACTTTACTTATTTTGGCCGTGAAGTTGAAGCCAGTTAGTTATGTGTTTATCTACCTATCATCAAGTCTTGGGTTTGGAAACTGTCACAATTGAAGGGTCTGTAGCTATCAGTTCATGGATCAGTATTTGCCTATAGTATTTCTACTTTGTCAAGACTTTGGATGCTTTAAACAGAAGCAAGAGATGGACTGAGCAAGGTTAAAACTTACTTTGAGATATAGAAAGATCTATTAGCTTAGCTAATTAGCATAAAACCTGATTGAACTTTTCCATCATTTTGACTTACGTATCTTTTTAAATAAAAAGTAATACATACATAAAAAAAAATTGTTAATTAAATGTAATTCTGTGCTAGTCTACTCAAACCCAGCCAAATTTCCTTTTAATGGGCAGTACTGGACACCCCTCCCCTACCATTTAGAAAGTGAGAGGCCCTTTGGATACTTAAAGAGGTCAGCAGATATCCAGAGATCAAAAGACTACACTACTTCTCTTTGAGAGACATACAGACAGAGCTAGCTAGAAAGAGAAAACAGAAAAACAGATGGGTAGGGCTCCTTGTTGTGACAAGGCAAATGTGAAGAAGGGGCCTTGGTCTCCTGAAGAAGACTCAAAGCTCAAGGAATACATTGAGAAATATGGGACTGGTGGTAACTGGATTGCTCTTCCTCAGAAAGCTGGTAAGATCCATTAACAAAATAAGACTAATCCACTCTCTCTGATCTCTTTCACACAATCAAATGTTTCGTTTTTCTTGTTTCTAAATATATGTAATATGTATTTGTTGCTCTTGGATCAGGTCTAAAGAGATGTGGGAAGAGTTGCAGACTTAGATGGCTCAACTATCTCAGACCAAACATTAAACATGGTGAATTTACTGATGAGGAAGATAGACTGATCTGCAACCTCTTTGCTAGCATTGGAAGCAGGTATTCTGATTTTTATTTTCTTGACAATTATAGTTCCTTTCCACTTCTTTTAGAGACCTATAAGTCTACAAGAATTACCCAAACTGTTATGGGTAGCATCATTGTGTCTGTTTTTCTTAAATTGTCAACTGCTTCGATGAAAGCAACATCAAAATCCTTCTAAAAGGAGCACAGGAAAAGAGTAACAATGAAAATGTTCAGGATTGTTTGTTTCCAAATTCAGAACTACAAGCATGTAAATTAAGAAAGAGTCTCCTATTTTTGGGTGATCTTCTGCATGCATGACAAGTTTAGATCCAGCATCAACCGTCCTACTTACAGTTGTTTAGAGGGAAGCACAGAGTTTTCTTTCTTATTTATGGAAGTTTTTGCTAACATAACATGCAATGGCACACAGATGGTCAATAATAGCTGCTCAGCTGCCAGGGAGGACTGACAATGACATCAAGAACTACTGGAATACCAAGCTCAAGAAGAAGCTCATGGCTATGGCTCCTCCTTCACATAGAAAACCACCATCATTCCCATCTTCTCATCAAACTTTACCACTGCCTTCTCAATCTTTTTTATCATTAAACAAATTAGACTGCACTTCTTATTACACCCCCGCTAAATCTTTCTCCTCTTTCGATTCTTTTGAACCCATTTCATCAAATATCCCATTACATCTTCTGAACAACAACACTTGTGTAGCCACAAGTTCCTCACAGTTTCAAATCCAAGAAAACCAGCTGGTCAGTTCGATGCAATATTATCCAATGAAAGAAAATTTTCTGACTTTTGGCAGTGAGCCAAGTTGTAGTTCTTCTGATGGGAGTTGCAGTCAGATCAGCTATGGAAGGGAGGTCAAACAAGAAGAAATGGGGTTTCAGGGTTATTACTCGAATGGTTTTGAAGAAAACCACAAGTTCATGCTCAGTTATGGTAACAGTAACAGCAACTGCAACGGAGGTGAAAATCTCAACCAATGGACTGAGAAGCCAAATGGGTACTTTGGTGAAACCCCACCATCAGACTATACCCTTGAAGATGTTAAGCAATTGATTAGCTGTAGTAGTATTAATGGCTGTAACAATGACAACATCGGCTTGTTCTCAGACGCAGATGAAAACAAGATGCAGGAGAAGATCATGTACCACTGCTTCAACTACTGATTGTGATATGAACTGACCGTGTCTGCTTCCATGTCTGTAAGTAAAATCAGAAAGATTTGATGGGGTAAGGTGGGTATGCTATTAGTGATGATGACGACGATGACGATGAAGAAGAAGTAAAGAGATTCAAAGATGATAAGACTTTGAGTTTCTGGTCTGGGGTTTTGTGTTTTAATGAAATATTGAAAACATTTATTTCTTTTCCTTTGACGGTACATGGTAAAAGCTTCGTTTTATTTTGTGCATATCTTTTTCTTCTTGGGAGATGAATATGATATAAGATAACAAATGATGTTATTCATTGTACGGCTCTCTAGCTCTCTGTGTCACTGCAACTCCCAATCAGATATAAATGTTTATGAAAACTAGAGAGAACAAGTTACCACAATCCATTCAACAAGCAACAAAAAAATCTTCTCTCATCGGTTTCCGTCGTCAAATTTTATTGCTTAATTACTAATATTATTATATTACTCTTTCTCCTTTCTTAATATTGTTTTAAAATATTAGAGCATTAGCGGTTAGTTTTGAGCGCCCTCCTTCTTTGATTAATTGGATGTTATGGTAGGTGAAAAGACAATTCTAGCCCAATAAAATATTGTCCCACATATTATTATTTTCATTTTCATGGCATGAGATGAGATGAGACGAGACTGAGTGCGTTGCTATCCAGGAAGTTTTATATATGATTAAACTGGTCAGAGCGAGATTTGAGGTGGGAGCTCGTTGATCACCAGAAAAATTTTATAACAGAAGGATGAATTGATGATGATGATGCATAATATATGTTCTGGAATTCTGTGGAGGCAGAAGCTTAAACAATGGCCAATATATATATTCCTTCATTTGATATAGTGTATAGAGTTGTATACATGAAAGGCCAAGGTCATTGACTCTCTTTCTCTACACATACATACATACATACATATATATATATATATATGTATATATGTGTGTGTGTGTGTGTTCATCATTTCATGACGTACCTACCATATAATTGTGAGCTGGGTCGGCATGAATTGATTAACATTAACAAAAGGCTAGGCTAGGTCTTCATACATATTTATATCTGTGTGTCAATTTCCCTTGCATCTAATCAGACTGTTTTTTGACGCCCTCTTAAATTGTCTTTGATGTTTTCAAGTAAAACTGTTTGATGATTGATATCGCAATTCTAAGTCTTACTGATTTTGAAACTTGTATTAATTAGTTTAGGCAAATGAAACACACAATTATCCTGAACCTAATAATTATAATCCTGATCAACTACGGTAATAGTAATTCGAATAATAATTAATCCATGATTATGTTATCTTAATAGGATCTCGGTCCACGTATCTTTGATTCTTTAATATAATAAGCCTGTGATTTCAGTCCCTAGGGGGGGCTATATATTATATATCCTCACCTCATCAATATTAATTTAAAAAGACCATAAATTTATGCAGCGGGAAAATAAAAAAGAAAATTAATATAATTTTAATATTAGAGTGACAGGGAATCCCCATCGGGAAGCAGACTCCGATCCAGTGAACTCCAATTAACATTAGCTTTAATTACAGGACTTGTTCACAAGATCTCCGTCAGAGGGAGCACCACTGTTTTACTAGTCCCAACCCCAGCCTTGTTTGTTCTGCAGTAATTAAGCATAATTTATATATATTTATCAATTTTAATAATATCTAAATTATTGTTAATTTAAAAATGAAAATGTATCTACTGTAGCATTTTGTACTAGAATAATGAATGGGGTTGCCAAACGCCAACTGTGTATTATAATTTGTTTTGAATAATTGGAGAAAAGAAAAGTTTTTCTAGGAATGTCTTTTCTAGTGAAGTGTAAAGGTCAAAAGGTGTGGAACCTACTGACAATCTGACACACGAATTATTAAATTCATCATCTTCAAATTATATATATAAAAAAAAACTTACATATTTTTAATGAAATAATTCACATGCCTCCCTTAAAATTTATAAAAATTCTACCTTACCAAAAAATTTATGAAAAATAACACAAACTTCCCTTATAAATAATAAACTTACAAAAAATATATATATTTAAAATATATTTAGTACAATAATTAAAATATTATTCTTTTTCACTAAAATTTAGTAATTTTAAACAAATAAATTTAAAATATTTTAATAAATTTATTGTTTGTAAAAAAAGTTTATATCATTTTTTACAAACTATCTATTAAACTGAGATTTACACAAACTTTATAAGAGATATGTGAACTTTTTTTTTTAATTATGAATAATAAAATGAAAATATGTTGTCCACATATATATATATATATATATGCAAACAAGTAACTCTAAAAAGTATAATTTAGAAGAGAAATACTCAATATTTTTATGTTTAGGCCTCATATCCTATTATTATATATTGTCGTTATCTTTATTATGATTAAAAATTATTAAATATTAAATAAAGGGTGATAAAATATTAATTAAAGCTGAAGAAGTGAGAAGATATTAGACATAAAATAGGGATATGGACCATTCTATATGAGAAAAACGTGTCCTCTTTGCGAAGGTAACGTATACAACAATTAGTTTTAGCTTTGAGCTTTAAATCATAGACCTTGGAATTGTGGATTTTGACTATATATCTATATGAAGTTACGAGCATAATAATAGCAAGGTGTGAAAAAGAAAGTGAATAAAATGACAAGTGGTGGGTTGGTGCTACAACAAATTAATTAAATTCCACTGCCCTCCATTTCAAAGGTCATTTTTTTTTCTTCTTTTTTTAGTTCTTATATGTATACTATATATTTCTCACACATGATAAAGTAAAATATTGAACTTCAATTGAAGGCTTCACTATCGAAGTTTTGTCCTTTTACCCCAAAAGTCCAACATTCATTTATGTTTCTTAAAAATACATCATTATGATTGAGCTCATACATATCTTGTAACTATCATTGATGTAGAGTATGAAATTGAAAGCAGCATTATTATATACAGTATAACATTGATATACAGTACGAATAATCTACATTATTTTGCTAGCACTAACTAATTTAAGTTAGTCAAATTCTTTGAAACTCAAAACTAAATTTAAAAATATATAAAAAAAAATTGAGTAATTTATGACTAAATTATTATGAAGTGTTTGTGATTTTAAAATCACAACTTTTATAAAATAAAAGTACAAAATATCTATCAATTACTCGTTAATTAGAGTAGTTGATATTCTTACACTCCAAATAAAAGTAAGAGATTTAATTTCTCTTAAGTGCAAGTCAAAACTACTTTTTTTCCGAATAATTTTAAAGATAAATTTTGTCTAAATTCAGTATAGACTTTTGATCAATGTCAAACTAAATTCAATTAAAAATTTTGATTTTTGATAAATTTTTAATGTTCTTAGACAACACTAAATTAGATACAATTAAAACTTCTAATTTTTGATAAATTTTTAATATTTTTTATTAGTATTAAATTAAATTTAATTTCGACTCAATTCTTACGTAAATTTTGTATGTACTATTAAAAATAAAAAATAAGAGTGCAAAATATCTAATTCCCACTAAAATTTAGGGTTTCTCAAAACTCGTTTTAAAGTTAGCTTTGAAAATTAAATAGAAGCCCGGCGAGTAGCAAACAAGGCACTAATATGTCAGCTAGGGCTGTCTTATCATATCATGGGTCCCACTATTCAATTTTCTTATTTAAAAAACAAAAAATGAAGGCAGATAAGTCTTGGGAAAAGGTTGACTTAGGATTTGTTGGACCCAGATTCCACTAAAAACTTACATAATATAATAAATAGCATAGCATACATTTATTTCTCTTTAATATTATCCACAAACAAGAAGAAGAAGATACACGCACAGACGCAGTTGCTGCTTCAATCAGTCATCATCTTATTATTGGAGTACAAGTCCAACGCATCACAACTTTCCTGCCCTAATGGGAAAACATTGCTGCAAGCAACCAATAAAGCCTTTAAGGGTTGGTGAGAAGCGTGAAATTTTCAGAAAAATCCATCCACAAGTAAAGAGCCTTTTCATGAATTAACTAACATTCAAACAGACTGATAAAAATTTTCACTAGTAAATGAATTCCCCATTCATTAAAAAATAGTACATAATTCAATCTGTTTCTGGGAAATTTTAGTCTTGAAAACCAAGTTAACCATCCATCACTAAATCGGGTAGAGCCGCAGGGCCCGAGTACTCAAAAACAATCACATTATTAACTTTCCATACAATAGTCCTTGAGCTAAGATGTTGAGATCAGAAAATAATTACAATAGTTCATCACTCGTGATTCCACTTACCCACTTCATCAATCTAAACCTTTACCACCTCTTTTTCTTGGAGGAAAAAGAAAAAGACTCTAAATATAGATATAGAGAAGGCAGTGAAAGAAAAAAGAAAAAGTTACCCGAGTGTGTTGCATCATCTCAAGCAGCACTGCCACCTACTTTTCCAATTGTTTTGAGGTCGAAGATTTCGATCCAATAGCCATCAGGATCTTTAATGAATGCTATTCCTTTCATTTTCCCTGTAATCAGGTTGATAAATTTTAGGCAAACATCTATGAATAAATAGATAAAGCATGAATTTAGAGGATCTTTTAAATAAAAAATTTTGCCTTTCAACTATAATTGTCTGCACTAACAATATACAATTTCTGAAAATGCATTTTGCATATAAAACCTAGAAAAATTTGCTGTTGTATGAATGAGTGACCATTACAATAATTCATAATTAAAATTCTGGCAATATCAGATGTTGTGACAAAGCAAAGCAAAAGATGTTATTAATTCAATATTTGTAAGATCCTATTACTTTTATCGGATTTGTAGTATCTATAGCTCACCTACTAAGTTTGAATTATAAATATAATCTTTAATTACCTTCATCAAACCTAGAGATCACATCAAATGCCATTTAAGTCCAAGTGAGCCATGTCACTCCCCAAATTTGAAAATGAAGAATAAATTTGTTGGAGTTAAATTTTGGGTAAGTCCAAATTTCTAATGAATTTGCTCTTCATTTTCAAATTTGGCATATAACAATAAAAAATTTTGACAACCAAAATTGGCATTTTGGCAACCAAAATTGGCATTTTGGCATGCAACTTTCAGTGGCCCAATTTTGGTCAATTTCTACTCTTTTAAAAGAGCCAACTTTGACCACCAATTTGACTTTCAAAAATTTGAGTTTATTTCACACTACCGAAATGTACCTTATGTAAATCGGAATCATTTTCGCACACCTTGTCAACATCAAGATTATCTAACTGTCCATGCTTCATGTTTCATGAAGGTGGAGTCTTTTGGTCTATAAGATTAGGCTCATATCTATGCATTCTACCGAGCTCCTAACCAGTGCTCTAGAAAGTCCCATCAACAACATTTTCAAACATTGCATGAAGAGGAATTATTGTCCCTTTGGCCAACAAACTTAATTTTCTGGCACTGCAATTTGTAACAGCAGAAATGGAAAGTTGCTTGCTTAAAGAGACAATGGTTGGCAAAAAGGTGTCCATCTTTGTAAACAAATAGACCCCTTTTTCTTCATGAATAGATGGCGCAGGTTTTGCTCAAAAAGTGACAGACATCACTTGTCACTATTGATTAAGGAAAAACATTCTCTCTACCTATGATTTTGTCGAACCTCAAGAGACATATGTTAATTATCCTTATAGATGCAAAATACAAACAAGAGCACCCACTCACCTACCCACACAATTAATGGAGTGCTCACTTTTGATTTTAGAACCATAAGAATTTATAGCTAAAAAAGCATGTCACATTACAAACTATTAAGAAACTAAATCGGATATTAATAATTAGTAAGGATAGGGAAACCTCTCAACAATTATGTCATGATTTATCTTGCAAGATACTTAAAACTTTAAAATTGAATGCCGATACTCGTTAATAAAGCATTACATTATACTTGATATATTTTATTATCTAAAAGAGGTGTCTTACCATCATCTGGTTTCTTTACAAACTCCACTCCTAGATGTTCAAACCTCTCACATGCCTTGTATGTGTCGTCAACTGTGATGCCAATGTGTCCTGAAGACCAACATATGACAAGTTAGAACTTCAATTGTTTTGATATTTTTGAAGAGAAGTAATCGAAGCAAAATCTTATACTATGATAGATAGCTGCTGAAAAAGTCATCACTCTCCACAAATAAAGAAATGATAGGTGTAAGCATCCATTGCTTGTATAGGTCCTTCATCTATTACTAATAAAAGTATAGAGCTGGAAAGTAACAATTCATAGACCAGCAAAAAGGGACCTTGCTTAAACCCGTTAACCAACAAAGATAAGGTTCATATATGACTTGCTCCTTCAAATAATGTCACACATAAATTTTCCAAGAACATGACAGTTAAGTTCATAACCATAGTAACACACTGTATCCAGCCAAATCAGCTCCAATTAAGCCTTCCCCGCAGGACGAACAGAAGCCACATTCTTTAGATGGTAAAGATAAAAGCATTTCAGACAATTTAGATATGGATTGACCAATAAGATCAGTCACTGTTGTATATGTTTCAATAAATCAGGCACAAAAGAACTATTGGCATTTTCTCTTAAATTGACTCATAAGGCAACTTTTACAACAAGGAAGACAAAGTTATTGGATGTTGTATGCTACATACCAAAGCCACGAGGTTCTGAATTTCCGTTATGATAACCCTTGAACTCAGGATCACTTTCAGTTCCCCAATTACTGCAAGAGTAATTAAAAAAATCAGAGAGAATTGGTAAAATGATCTAAAAGAGAGATCCTTTTGCAGAGAAAAGCTATAACTCACTGTGTTAGCTCAATTGTCGCGGGTCTCCCAAAGGTCCAAACTGTTCTATCCTCTGGGTTACCTGGAGCTGAAGCAGTATCCTGCACAAACCAGATATATGAAATAAATGCTTCACAGTTATCAAAATATCATTGATGTCAGACAATTAAAAGAACCCAAGCTCTAACATTTCTGCAAAAAACCTCAGCTCTAACACTGTGCATGGAGATTTTGATATACCAAAGTTACGAGGAAATAAAACCATTTATTAAAGGACAAATCAAGGGGGTATACTTAATACATGGATGATTGATTGCTCAAGCGACACATGCTGCATGCAAACTTAATAGGGCTCATAGTTCTCATAGATGCTGTTTTACATATCTTACCTCATAGCCCAAAAAGTACAGGCTGAACTTCATTTCCGGAAAATCTAACCTCTTTAGTAACCTGAAATATCCCAAAAAAAACCCATTAATTTTCACATAAAATAACCTATGGGCAGCTTAAGGAGCAGTTAACAAGCAATGCCAATATAACCAGAATTTCCAGTCTAAAATGACGAGGTATTTCATTTTCAACCTCCATTGAATAAGATGGGTTGTAAATCTAACCCACTAACAAATCGAATTATCTAAACAAAACATTATCAAACACTGTTCACAGTTAATTCTCCAGTATTTCTGCACCTGAGCATCAGCAATAAGCATTCACAAAATAAAACTTAAATCCACATATGAGTTCACTTATCAGTATCTTTACCGTACATTAAGAAAGAAAACCCTCTAAGAAATGAACTTACGACATGCCCAACACGCGAGAATAGAAATCAAGACTAACTTTGGGGTCCTTAATTCGAAACATCTGCAATAACCAAATAATTTTTTTTAGGGAAAGAAAACACAGCAACGACCACAAACGAAGAGAAAAAAAATCCTAATTAAAAATGTGTTCAATGAGCTTACCGTTTGTTGCATGATATATCCTTTGGTAGCCTCATCCCGGGTGGTATGAAGACCCGGATTGTTGGAAGGCGATTCTTTGGGCTCTGCAGCCATTGAGAACAAGCGAAATCGATCTGGAGCCTGCAAGTCAAACATAAAAACAAATGGGATCAGAACAACTAAAGACTTCAATTAAAAAGTATACATGCATGTATCAAAAGATTAGATAATTGAATAGAAACCTTTGTTTTAGTGGGGTTAAAGAATGGAAGTGAAGAGGGAGCAAGTAGTGGTGTTGAGATAAATCTAAAGAGAGAGAGGCGAGATAAGGAGATGGGGATTGAAACCGAAGCAGGCAATGCCATGGGCTTTAACTTGAAGTTATGTGGTAGAAAAACAACATAGCTTTCGCTTACCTTTGCGATTAAAAACAGAGCAAGTGTGTTGTAGCGTAGTGCTCCACTGCTCCCTCTAAGATGTGGAGTTATATACCACCTGCGGATCAATAAGAGAGACACGACGGGCTATCTCCGTTTGACACTTGTCAACATTAAACCCGCTCTATTGGATATTTAATTTTTAGGACACTTGAATTTGAAGTTCCCCATTTTGATACACAGATTGAAATTATTTAAGAAAAAATTGTCGAAAGATTATCAATACGTGGACTTAATTAGATTTAGTAAAAAATAAAAATAAAAATATTTTAGGGACTTATATGATAATATATGATTCATAACGCTTTAAAGTGTATAACAGCCAAATTATTAATTTTATTAAAAAATTGAAATGAAATTTAACAATAGGGTCTAGGTACGAAACCTCTTTACAAACCATTACAGAAAATGTAGGGTCCATATTTGGGCCTTAATTGATGCGGGTTTGTGCTAGATTACGTTTCTTGAGCCCATTAAAAACTGTCACAATTTCAATATAATCAGGCCCAGACCAGACCGTCACAATTTTTCAATTAAAGAAAGAGAAATATGTTGAGACTATATGTTTTTATTATATTAATCTTGCAATTATTAATCATAATAAAATATTAAATTAATAAAAATATAATTTATTTATTAATCATATCATAATTTTAAATAAAAACACCGTAGATTTATTAATGATTGATATAATACGTTACAATTAAATATGATAGGTGATTTTTTTTTATATTTTTAGATCTTTGAACAATTCTCTAGGTGATGATTTCATGAAAGTTCTCTTAAAATTATTTTATTCTTTGAATCTCTGTTATAATATTGTATTACTATTTTCTAAAAAATGTCATTATAATTCATGTTACTAAATAATTTAATATTAAGAAAGAGTAAATAGATAAAATTATACTTTCTTTTTTTTAAGAGAATATGAAAGAATAAAAAATTAATTGCGTGATAAGTTCATTTGAAATCTTGAACACATTCTTTAAAAGAAAGTAAATTTTGACTTAGTAACTCATGAACAAATAATACATGAAATAAATTTAAATTTTTTTCAATTCAATTTAGAATGGGTTGAGTTTGAATCTCTCTTATATTACTTCAAAAAAATTTATCTAATTGAACTAATTAATATTTACAAGAAATAACACACAAAAAAAAAGATGCCAAAAAAATTATAAAACATATTATAATAAACTTTGTTGATGAAACTTAACACGTAGATCATAAATAACGAGATCAAGGATACTTTTAGCAAGAAATATATCGAAGAATTAGTGTTGACTAATCGAAAATATGGATTTATAAAAGACTTGGTCTAAAATTCTTGAAAAATTAATTTTCTATGATTATATCGAAAATAATTTGGCGAAATAAAAATTATTTAAAGTGGGTTTAATAGATAACATAGACATGGAATAGTTATAGAGTGGTTAAGACACCTTATCTTTAAAGATAAAAGAATGATGTGAACTCTTTTTTATATGGTATGTCTAATTTTTTTGGTGAAATATTTGTTGGGTATATTGTTAATATTCTATTAAATATATAAATATCACAATCATAATTATAAATATAAATTATAACAAAAATAATTAAAATAAATAAATAATAAATTAAAGTAAAAAAGGGTAAAGAAATTCTAGTATGAGCATAGTGAGGCACGCTAAAAAAGTGTTGTCTTAAAATTAAAGAGTCTTCCCCTCGTGTGGGTAGTGACAGTTCTCTATGATTCCAAGATTCAACCCAATACTTGCAGCCAATCTCCTCGATAAACACAACCACCGAAAGATAAACGTCAAGTTTTCGATGTTACAATTACGAATATAATTTTTGTTAAAATATGCAGCGCCTAATACACCGACAACTCCCATCATATGAAATGGGTTCAATGTCCAATTATGAAACCCTTGGAAAAAAAGGATGAATCGAAATATCGCTGCTACACCAAAACTAGACGCAAAGAACCAACTAGACTGACCTAATGGATAAATCAGGAATACAGAAACAAAAACAGCAATTGGAGTAGAGAATGATATTGCATTATAAGGTCGCAATTGAACAGATTGAGCAAGTTCAAATTGATGTAACATGAAACCTATCAGTCCGAAAGCACCGTGTAGAGCAACAAAAGTCCAAAGACCACCTAATTGACACCAACGAGTAAAATCTCCCTGTGCTTCAGGACCCCATAGTAACAACAAAGAATGTGCTAAACTATTAGCAGGAGTTGAAATTGCGGTGGTTAAGAAGTTGCATCCTTCTAAATAGGAACTGGCCAATCCATGGGTATACCATGAAGTTACAAAGGTTGTGCCTGTGAACCAACCCCCTAAAGCGAAATAGGCACAAGGAAAAAGCAATAGACCAGACCAACCTACAAAAACGAAACGATCCCTCCGTAACCAGTCATCCATAATATCAAATAAATCATTTTCATCTTTGGTAAATTTACCAAGGGCTATAGTCATAACGGTCCTCCTATTCAACTACTTCAACCATTTCCGAACACCTTTATGTTATGGCACTTTCGGGGTGCTCGAGGATTCGATCATTTAGGTATGATTTGGTTTCTCGTACCGTACACAGGAAAAAGTGATTCGATTGATGGGATTTGATATGATACTTATGAGATCGATGAGATTGATATTCAAATCTTTCGTCTTAGAATGTATTGATTTAACCCTATCTGCGGGACCACCACCCCATAGCATGTTGCCGCCAAAAGTAGAACCCCGTATTTCTTCTAGAGAATCTCCTAATTGTTCCAGAGCAACTAGAAAGAGATTATTTAACCAGAAAGAATTCAGTTCAGATGTGGGATACCTATCCAGAAGTTTTCGCAACTCAATCATGTATTATGGAATCATCAAAGATTTGACCTTTTCGAACTCTGTCTGTAACTCATTATAGGCTCGGGAAACAAAGAGAAGATGTGTACAAACGAGATATCCAGCAACAAGAAGAAGGAAACAGATTGAATAGACGAACTCCCGAACATTTGGCGATCTCAGATGTGTCGATATCAATGGTGACTCATTATTTCGATGAATCATTTCTTCGGACAGAAGAAGATTATGTAAACACTTACTCGAAATCTCACTTATCATATTCCACCATTGTGGAAGACACCATTTTTTCTGAAGAATTTGCCATGATCCATGCATAATATCATGAAAAATGGATACAAATTTGTGACTGCTACTTAGACTTAGTACCGGCAATAGGTCTGAAAAAGTATCTAAAAATATCAAATTTAGATATTTGTACCCTGTCGAAGTAAGGAACCATGACATATATGTTTGGAATAGATTCCATTTTGAGAGAGTTGAAAAAGCACTGTCTCGTTGAAAGGTTCTATACATCTGCCTTTTCTCAACGCATTTCTTTAGACAAAATGGAACCTTTCAACGAGACAGTGCTTTTTCAACTCTCTCAAAATGGAATCTATTCCAAACATATATGCCATGGTTCCTTACTTCGACAGGGTACAAATATCTAAATTTGATATTTTTAGATACTTTTTCAGACCTATTGCCGGTACTAAGTCTAAGTAGCAGTCACAAATTTGTATCCATTTTTCATGATATTATGCATGGATCATGGCAAATTCTTCAGAAAAAATGGTGTCTTCCACAGTGGTGGAATCTGATAAGTGAGATTTCGAGTAAGTGTTTACATAATCTTCTTCTGTCCGAAGAAATGATTCATCGAAATAATGAGTCACCATTGATATCAACACATCTGAGATCGCCAAATGTTCGAGAGTTCCTTTATTCAATCCGTTTCCTTCTTCTTGTTGTTGGATATCTCGTTTGTACACATCTTCTCTTTGTTTCCCGAGCCTATAGTGAGTCACAGACAGAGTTCGAAAAGGTCAAATCTTTGATGATTCCATCATACATGATTGAGTTGCGAAAACTTCTGGATAAGTATCCCACATCTGAACTGAATTCTTTCTGGTTAAAGAATCTGTAACATCTGAATCCCTAACTTCTATATATTCGACAAAGAGGATACATATAGTTTTGTCTTCTCTTTTTTCTTTTTGTTTTGTACATTAAAATGCATACAAAATACTCTTTATATACTAATAAAATGTTTTAAGATTTAAAGAAAACATTAAAACACATTAATATCTTTGTGTAACTCATATATTAAATCTAAATAATTGATAGGATTAATGGTGTAAATTAAATATTGTAACCACCACACAATAATAACAATTTATAAAATATAACTCATAAAATTAAATAATAGTTTTAAACATTTTTCTCCAACAACATTTTCAATTATTTTAATAGATAGAGACGGAATTGTTAAAACTAATGTTGCTTTCATAGGGGCAGAATTAAAGTATAGTATCCAACAAGTAGGAGTATCTATTGAGTTCAGGCTGGTCCATTCAAAAACCAAAATCCAAAGCTTTGATATCAATGTGAGTAAGGATGGCAAAATCGTCCACAGGTTTGGATCTTCATGAGATCCACCTCAAATGGGATAAAATTCCGGTGATATAATAAGAATTGGGAGAGATTAATCCTCAAATTGTTAATGAAATGGATAACAGTTTAGTACTCCCTACCCCATTACTACCCCATTCCCCAAATATATGTAATTATATATTATAATATGTTATTTTTCAAATAAAACATATATAAGCGGATTATATTTAATTAATAATTCATAATTTTTTTATTTTATCAAATAATGAAATTTATATTTTTAATATAATTATTATATATGAATAACACTATAATATATTGGTGACATATTAATTAATATTAATATAAATAAATACAAAAATAGGGATAAGAAATTCATTCCCCATATGCAGATGCTCTATCTCTGTCCCATTAAATTTTATTGAAGAATGAAGATCAAAATTATAACAGGATGTAGAACGAAAAAGGCCTCTCCACCCCTATCCCGACCTATTGCCATTCCCAAACGTGAGTTGGATTTTATTTGGCAGCACTTAATTACAATAAAAACAAATAAAAAAAGGTTGCTTATTTTGAAGGGATGTCCCCCAATTTTTCAAAAATTAATTGAATTCAAAGCTATAGATTATATAATTCTAAGAGTTGGTATTAGCAAAATACAAAGAAAGAGTCACATGTAAGATTCCTCTGCCCTTAATTCAAGCCCTCGTCCTTGGGCTAACATAAAAGTCAAAATAATGCCATTATCAAAGCCCTTCGTTTCCCTTGATAACAACAATATATAATTTATGAACCATACACCGCTAGAAGTCTTCCCTCGGATGAGTAATTGAATAATCAGAAGCCTCTCTTGCTCAATGCTCACAACAATGTGCTTTGTGCCTCTTTCTCATAGTTAACGATGCTACCGTGTATAACCGTTTTCTTGTTCTTTGTTTCACAAATTTTTTGGCACAAGATATAGTTATTGTCATTTTTCATGAAACCCTACCATTAGTTAAATAAAAATTACATATAGAATAAAAATTTAAAGAAATTTATTAAAACCTCCCCTACATTGCTAAAGTATTTTCATTTAGCTGAGTATATGTAGATCATTAAAAAAGTGTTAAATGAATAAAATAATTTCATCAACACATATTAATCAAATGTAGCACGTAATCCTACTTTTTTTAACTATTCACTTTTTATTTCAAATACTTAATTTACTAATTCAAATGTAGACTTAAAATTCATACTTTTTTTTTTAAATTTGAGTTTATTATTATTTTATTATTATTATTATTATTATGTAGTATTTTTAATTATTTTTTAATTTTTTTAAAAATAGAAAATAATGATTGTTATTGTTTGAAAATAGTAAGGAAAAAATATTTTTTAAAATTTTCTTCTTATTATTATTTTATTTTTAAAATTGAATATAATATTATTTTATTATTTATTATAATAATAATAATAATAATAATAATAATAAAATTATTTTTTCTTACTATTTTCATACAATAACAATCATTATTTTTCATTCTAAAAAAAATAAAAAAGTAAATAAATAATAATAATAAAGTAAAACATTAAAAATTCATAAATTCATAAATTTTAAGTGCTACAATTGGAGTAGATTGAGAGTATTAAAAAAGGTGCATAGGTAAAATAATGACAAAGTTAGAGTTCTACTAATGTATTATAAAATTATGTTAGTTATTTAATACTTTTCTAACAATTAACACATAGTTAATTAGATAAAAATATTATAACAGATAAGGATGGTAAAAATTCTCAAACTCGTGAGTCTCCTCCTTGTCCCATCTCGTTTAGAAGGGTTTGGGGCTTAAAAATCTAACCCATTCAAAATTTGGGGCGGGTTTAAAAACTAAAAATTTATCTTACTTAAAAAATAAGAAAGGTTTGCAAATTATAGGTTTTGCCATACTCTTTCCTTTTTACCCTTAAACACACTATAGCAAGGGTATTATAGCTTCATATTGTTTATTGTTGTTGGCCCAAAATTGAGTTATGTTACTATAGTTGGCCAAAATTCCAACCCACACTATAGTAAGACCCTTAATGCAAGCTTAGATGCTATAACTTTTACTGTGGCTTAGTTTCTCGGGACCAAATAGGTCAAGTTGGGCTGGTTACAAACGAGAATGGGTTAACCCAACTTCATTTTTTTTTAAAACAGGAGAGGAGCGGATTCGGGTGTAAACGTGCCCCCAAACGCACTCGTTGCCATCTTTAATAGGGGAGTCTATATTAAGTTTCACAAAATTTTTCTGTGTTTGTGATTTATATAAATTTTAGAAGAAATATGTAAAAATTATATAATATTAAGTAGTATAGTTCAAATCCTTGGGATTGATTAATTGTTTTTTTTTTGGTAATTTTTATGGTAAAAGGTATAATATAAAAATGGAAAAGTTAAGAATAAGCTAAAATTAATCAAATTAAATATAAAACTGTTGCAAATAAGGTCTTTAATTAGAAATAGAAAATCCTAAATGTTAACAAAAACAAAAACAAAACAAACAAGAGAGCGAGAATCAAAAGGCCTTATTGAAGGCGATGGTTTGGTTTTAGGTTCTATCTTTGTCAAAAGGGTCGATTTGCTTTGAAACTTTCAAACTTTAACGGTAATGAGAAAAACAAAAAGATTATAAACTACAATTACTTCAAACTTTAGGGGAGATATCTTAAAGTTCATTTATAATCTAAATTTAACAAAAAAAGAAAAAAAGTATAAAGAGAAATAGAATTATGCCTTTTCATGATTAACTTTCAATGGAAATACATAAAGTAGAATGGGTCACACTTTAATCGTTAGAATTGACAATAGTTGAATATTGAAACCTAATCCAAATAATAATTGAAGGAAACTCATCTATCATTCGTATTAAATGTTGTGTTAGGGATACCTAATTGACTAGAATTAACAAACTCAATAGTTAAATATATATATATTTTAAATTATTATAAATTTACTAATATTTAAACTAAATTCTTACTGATATTTATAATTAGAAATTTATTAAAAAATATTGGACAATTATAAAATATCTAGTATTTAATTCAAATCTCCCTAAAAAAAATTCTATAATTTATAGAATAACTATATGAAAAATAAGATTCGAAGAGTCTTCTGGAGCCTCAGTGGTTCAATAGTTTTTTTTGAACAATTACAAATTTACTAGTATTTTAAACTAGATTCCTACTGGTATTTACAACCAGGGATCTACTGGAATTTAATTGGGAAGATATTAGACAGTTGTAGAACACCCAGCATCCAGAAGTCGACCCAGATATTTCTAGGAAAAATCCCACAAATTATGGGACAACTTGCCTCTTGGCAAGGATCGAAGGCTTGCCCTCCCAGTGGGAGGGCAAGCCTTCTGGCCACTGAGACAAAGCCTCAGTGGTTAGTGGTTCAATAGTTGAATATTTAAAACAACTGGAGTATAATTTTTATTAGCTGATCCAAATTATAATTGAAGGTAGACGCAGTGGTACCGTAACTATGTTCTATGAATTTAATGCATAAATAAGTTAATTGAATTTTGACAAAATAAAATGGTGTAATAATACGGACCACTAAATAGTATACCAATAAATAAATTTTGAAATATTAAAATTTTTTTTGAAGATATTATTGCTTGATTTGCTTGCCTATTTTGTCTCGTTGAGCGCGGAAATGACGTCCTAGATCATTAATCCAGCAGCCATTCCAGCCGTCCAATTCCTCTTCTTCATCTTCAAGACGACACATCAACATCAATCTTACCATTCTACTTTGTTTACGATCTCTTTGCTCTTATTCTTGTTCTTTTTCTCATATATGGCTTTCATTTAATCTTAGCTCAATCAGTACTTCTGACTGAAGGTTTTTGATAACAAAAAAGAAAAAAGAAACTCATTGATTTTCGTTTATCTTGTTGCTTAGTTCATGGAGAAATCTGGGTATGGCCGTGATGGTATCTACAGGTCGTTAAGGCCACCTTTGGTTCTTCCCAAAGACCGCAATCTTTCTATGATTAGTTTTCTTTTCAGAAACTCTGCTTCTTATGGCTCCAAATTAGCCCTCATTGATGCTGATTCTGGTGAATCTTTGACCTTTTCCCAGTTGAAATCCACCTTGATTAAAGTTTCTCATGGCTTTCGCCATCTGGGTATAAAAAAAAACGATGTTGTTTTGATTTTTAGTCCAAATTCTATTCAGTTTCCTCTCTGCTTTCTAGGTGTTATCGCTTTAGGTGCTATAGCAACAACTGCCAATCCTGTTTACACTGTATCTGAACTGTCAAAGCAAGTTCAAGATTGTAAGCCAAAGCTTGTTGTCACTATCCCTGAATTATGGGACAAAGTTAAAGGTTTTAACTTGCCAGTTGTCCTTTTAGGTTCAAAAGAAAAACTTTCTTCCTCTGGTCATAGTTCAAGTTCAAAGGTTGTTCATTTTCACGACTTGGTTAAATTATCTGGGAATGTCTTAACCCTTCCAGAGGTTTCTATTAAGCAGACGGATACTGCTGCTTTGTTGTACTCTTCAGGTACAACTGGCGTTAGCAAAGGTGTCGTTTTGACACACAGGAATTTCATTGCAGCATCTTTGATGGGAACTATGGACCAAGAGTTGACAGGTGAGGTGGATTATGTGTTTCTTTGTGTTGTGCCAATGTTTCATGTATTTGGGCTTTCAGTTATTACATACGCGCAGTTGCAAATAGGCAACTGCGTTGTTTCAATGGGGAAGTTTGATTTTGAGATGGTTTTGAGGGCTATTGAGAAGTACAGAGTGACACATGTGTGGGTTGTGCCACCAATTATTCTTGCACTGGCTAAGAGTAGTTTGGTCAAGAAATTTGATCTTTCATCATTGAAACACATTGGTTCTGGTGCTGCTCCTTTGGGTAAGGAACTAATGGAGGATTGTTCGAAGAATATTCCGCATGCTACAGTTTTGCAGGTTAGTTCAATTTGAATATTACAATCGCGAATTATGTAATGATCATAAGATAGAAGGTCTTGATGAGTTTTGCATATTTAATGGGGTAAGTTTTCAATTTTTAAATTATTTGGTATAGAGATGTTGAGATTTTAGGTTTTCCAGATATCAGGAGATAGTTTCACTGAAAAACAGGCATAAAAAATTTGTAAAATGTTTAAAGTAAGATGTTTTTGGGCTATGTATCTTGTGTTGAGGCACTAAATCACAAGTATGGAAGTGCAATCCCACACTTGCAAGTACATGCAAATCTCTCCATAAATTGTATATCCCGGAAATGAAGTCTATGCCTTTCATTCTATGTGAAACATAACTTCTCTTACTGTGAATATCTAAACTTCATCAAAGTCAAATTATGTTTTTCGATTCTGAAGAATATTAGTAATATTATGTTGGCTATATTCATAATTCATGTTTAAAATATTATTGATCGTATCGATCTCGACTCATGAATAACCAAATCAGGGAGCAAAGTTCTCATTTTCTGTGGAGAACTATCTGTAAATTTAGTTGATGAATATTGTAGTAATTCCAAATTCTTAAATCCAATAAAAGTTCAGCATTGTTTTTCACCCCTTATAAAGTAGTAAAATTGTCCATTAAATTCTTTGCATCCCGGAAAGATTTTTTAAGGTTTGTGATTTGGTTTTAGGTTTTAGCTGGTTGCTTTGACTGAAAAATTTAAAGATTTTTCTATCACATTTTCCAAAGTTACAGTGAGGGGCTTGGAGTAATAAAAGTTGCCTGATCTATGAAAAGCTCTATGGTTTCAGGGCTATGGTATGACAGAAACTTGTGGTATTGTCTCAGTGGAGAGTGCATTGGGAAGAGTCCAAATTAGTGGTTCAGCTGGAACAATTGTCGCAGGAGTTGAAGCCCAAGTAGTCAGTGTGGATACTCTAAAGCCTCTTCCTCCAAATCAATTGGGAGAGATATGGGTTCGAGGACCTAACATGATGCAAGGTACGGTTTATGTTAGTTTCTGGGGGCATGAATATTTGAATCTTATTGATTTACTTATTTATTGTGGTTCTGAATAGAAGATTGGATTACTCTGTGCCCTTTCATATGTGGGAGAGATCAGCATAATGGATCTCAAATTTCATCGAACTTGAAACTTAATTTTTGTTTTATCAGTGGCTAGAACATCTTATTTCAGTCATCTCGTAATCCATGGGCTTCAAAAAGATACTGTTAAGAACTGCTGCATTTGTTCCGGGGAATAACCCATCTTGTGACTACAAATTAAGCTAGCTTCAAAATCTGTCTTCATCCTCATATTGGTACTTGATCGTTTCTTTGTCATATGATCCTAGTGTGTTTTTGCTTGAATAATGCTGCAGTTTAAGCACATCTGCAGTTCTTGTGGAATAACCGAATGAAGAAAGTCATTCCATATATGGTGACATAACAGTTGAAGTGGATTCCCTTTGCATTGCTACCTAAGAGATATAGGCTCCTAAGCATTTTTATGCTACCATATACATGACTGTTATGCCAGGTCATAGTGATGTGAATAAAAGATTTTGGAGAATGTCTGATGGCGAAGTAATTGTGTGAGGTATTATCACCCCAATTTTTTTGTTGGTTTTCTAGGGTAAGTCGTGCTGATTATCGTAAAAATCTTCATTACGTACAATTGTTGCTGTTTTAGATATTCTCAAGCAGCTATTGCTACAGGTTATTGAAAAAATCCTTGGGAAGGTTTTTGTCTTCCATGTGCAAGCCAATAAGTTGCCCAAACATAATAACCTTTGTTATTTCAGGTCATGGTCTTGGTAGTTTCATATTATTGATTTTCTTTTCTTTTAAATGAGAAATATGTTTATAACTCAATTAACCTGATAGTTTTATAAGGTTGTCTTTCATTTGTCAAAAATTTCATGTTAGCTCTGCATTCATTTAGCATGTTGAGGCATCTGCTTTTGTTTCCAGATATTGGGTTATATATGTGACTCGACACTAGCATCTCAAAACTCATTTCAGGTTATTTAAACAATGAACAAGCCACAAAGCTGACAATAGATAAAAAGGGTTGGGTACATACAGGAGATCTTGGATATTTTGATGGGGATGGCCAGCTATATGTTGTTGATCGAATTAAAGAACTCATCAAATACAAAGGTTTTCAGGTAACTTCTTATTGGTAATGGATGTTTAATTCAAGTGAGAATGATATATGCCGCCATTTCCAACTAAGGTTGAGGCCTGTTTTTGTTTGAGCTTCTTCTTTTTGCATCCTCCTCAAATTGCTTGCAGCAACATTAGGTGCAAGGCTGTTCTGTGCAGCTGTTTTACTTAATGGTCATTGGATCATATGAAAACTCATACTTCACCAAATTTGATAAAGACCCCCTAAAAGTTCATTTATTAATATGCTATTATCATATTGCTATCTTTTCAGTAATCTGGAAGTGGGTTTCTGAAGAAGTTTCTGGTGGTTAATTTTATATCCCTCAACATGCACAAGGCTATGTTTGACATATTAATATATTCTTTATTTCTTTGTCTTCTCTGTTCCATTAGATATGTAGCTTTTTGAGTAAAGTTATTGCAGGTAGATGGATTGTAGTTGATGCTTGTATAATTGGGAGCCAATATCTGTAACTGATTTCTGTTGACTTAAATTTTTATAAATTATATTTATGCTGTAGTATTTGGTTGAAAGTTATTTGTAACCTATTTAGTTGTACTTCAGAATGACAATCATGATTTGTGCTGCAAAATTTTCTCATTTGCTTCATTTTTCACACTAGGTTGCGCCAGCTGAGCTTGAGGGGGTGCTTGTTTCTCACCCTGAGATATTAGATGCTGTTGTTATTCCGTAAGTTCCACATTCAATATAAGTACTAGCTTAATGTATATATCTTAATTTTTTGAAATGCATTGTTGATATCTTGAAACTTTCACCCTGTAGATTTCCTGATGCTGAAGCTGGTGAGGTCCCAGCTGCATATGTTGTTCGCTCACAACACAGTTCGCTGACTGAAGAAGATGTTCAAAAGTTTGTTGCTAATCAGGTAATTTGATATGATGAATGGAAGCATGTTGATTTGGAGAGGTCTGACTATGCATCAGTAGTTAGAATCGATTGACCTTTCAGTTTGTCAATCATAGGTGCTTTAGTATGACATTCCCAGATCACAGACCATAGTCTTCCCTATTGTAAAGACCAAACAGCATTTACAGAGTCTTAGGCCGTGGTTCTGCCTGACCTTCTGGGCATGTCCTCAGGTTAAGATTCTGCTTCATCACTCAGATTGTTATCGAAGCCGAAGAGGACCAAAAACTGCAGCATCTTTTACCATCCAACATATGTTGTTTTCAATTGTGTTTTTTCTGCTTAGCGATATTTATTTATTTCCTAAAATATGACTTAAAATGATTCTTTGTTAAGTGTTTAACCAAAGACTTATGTTAATATGTGTTACAGGTTGCACCTTATAAAAGATTAAGAAGGGTGACATTCATAAACAGTGTCCCCAAGTCAGCTTCAGGAAAAATCCTTAGGAGAGAGCTCATTGCCAAAGTACGATCCAAAATGTGAATTCAGAGCATGAAATACAAATAATAATTGATTAAGAGCAGTATTACTTCGTTTCTCTTCTTCCTTTATTTGAAGGAATTATCATTTTCCTGTAATAAAGACCAAAGAAGAGCATTGGAATTTCGTTCAAAAATGTCAAGCAACTTTTATCCATTTTGATGAAGAATTAAGGAAATTATATATTGATTCATGTAAAATGTTTGCCATATTTATCGTAGATCACAAATGAATATTAACACATGTTTAAACTATAAGTGATGTAGATTTACTTAAATTTTTTTAGTTAAACAAAATCAAATATTGGTACTATCAAATACTCTTAATTTGAAGTTAAAGGAAATTATATATGCAGGTAATAGTAGTTAAGTAATGTATATATAATGCAAATTAGGGTGGGTAATTTTTCGAGTTTGGGATTCAAAAAATTTTATTTAAGTTCGGCCTAGGTGCGGGCCTGAGTTATATTATCTAGGTCGAATTTTAAATTCAAACTCTAAAAATTTTATTTTTGATTAAAAAAAAATCATATTTGAGCCAAATTTTAAATTTAAATTCATTTAAAATATATTTATAATATATTAAATTTTGAATATTTGACGTCTGGTCCAAATCTGGTTCTGTAATTCGAACTTGATTCGAAGCGGGTCAGAATACGAATTTTTTGGCCCACCCTAAATTAATTGCAAACCACTTTCAAATTGCTTGTATATGAGGTCATAGAACTTTATTGCCTTAAATTATTATCAAGAATCTCTGCTGTTATAAGTATGGTCCATACTCTTAGCTTCCAAAGGAAAATAGTTTCTTTTATTTAAATATAAATACAAACAAAAGTAGAGGTAGAAATTGTTTGATTTGCACATAAAAATTCAGATAATGTTGATGAAAACTCTCAATAGGCCTCAATTACTTTTCACTGTTCACTGGTAGATATTATACTAGCATACCTTTCCCAACAAATTCAAATATATTTAATTCAACAATTGACATCAATATATAATATTTAAATTCAACAATTGATACTAATATTTAAAAATAAACTTTAATTTTAATTGTTATCATTTTTAAAATATATTAATTATTTCTTATTTCTTATGTATTGTGTGTATTTTTTTATATTTTATATTTTATAATTAATATAATTTTTATTATAATATTTAAATTTAAGAATTATGATAATATTTTAACTTTAATTATTTCTTTCCTTTCAAAATTTAAAATTAAATTTTTTAAATAATCTTATATTGTAACATAATTTTTTAAATAAATTGTTTTAATAATATAATAAATTTTAAAAATTATATATAACATATATAATTTTTTTATTATAAATTTTTTATTGAAAGAAATAATTAAGGGTTAAATTATTATTATAATTTTTATATTTAAATATTACAGTAAGATTATATTGATTATTAAGTAAGAAATAAAAATAATATAATTATTTTATATATTTTTAATAATGTAGAAGTAAAATAATTAAATTAAAATATAAATAATAATTTTATGAGATATTTTAATTTTTTTTTTAATATTCAAGAGAATATCTTACTTTTCTTAAATATTCAAGAAAGTATAACAGCTTTTGAGAAAAGTTAGAAGGCTAAAGCCTTCTAATAATAATAATAAGCTAACAACACAATAAGCAAATTGGATGGACCAAACTAGATTATGTTAGGCTTGAACTTTTCTATTTTTTTTTCTTTTTTAAAACACTAACATGTACATTATAGTTTTACAAGTTCATAAATGGTAAATGTGTGAGATTGTGTATTTAATTCACAATATTATGTGTATACATTTTTATACACATAATTCTTATCCAATTAATGTTGGTCAGACAATATAATATGACCTTAAGCTTTCTTTTTTCTTTTTTTTACAAATTTTAAATTTCTTTTGTCTTAAATCTTTGTTTATACAATTTACAATTTTTTTTCGAAACATATATAACAATGTAAATAATATTCACCAATTATTTCATATATGATTCTAAAATTTCTCATAATTTGTCACAACCTTACTAAAAAGGTTTATAGAGTAAATATTTGATGTTAAAATTTTAGTAAGTCTAGTAAAAAGAATTGGATGTGGTGAAATATTTTTACAATAAATAATAGTATTTATTAAAATTGTTTCGAATGAGATTTGGGTTAATTTTTATGGAGCCCAAAATCTCTAAAGAACACATGAAGAATGACCCAAAAAACAATAAAGCCCATAGCAAGTTTAGCAAATAAAGGAGATAGTTAAGGAAACAATGGTCAGAGAAAAAAGAGAGAGTCAACAAAAGAGGGCTCGTACTGAAAATTTAGGAAACAAATATGCAAATTGCATGTAAGGTTAAAAAAGAAAAAAAGTGGACCGAGTTTAATTGAAAAAAGAAATCTAAATCAATTAGAGAAATCCATTTCATATGAAAGAAACATTTGAACTTCAAAGGAAATAAGAGTTAAAAAGTAGAGAATTTTGACCCAATTAACAATTGAAAGACGATTTAATAAAAAAATAGTAACAAGTGAAAAATACTTTCGATCATTCAAAAACAACTATATATATATAAAGAAAAGTAAAAGAAGGAGATGAGAAGATGGATGAGGATTGCTCTTTATTACTTTTCAGAGACTCACTAAATAAAACATTTTTTTTTTCTTTCTAGATCTTATCTTTTGTTATTTCATAAACTCTATTAGCTTATATTACTCATTGTTCTATTATTTTATAGGTCCTTTGTCTCACAAATTCTTGAGGAGCAAGTTTTTCAACTGATCAAATCCTATCATTTTCTTACTATTTATCGATTGAAGAAGTTCATTTGACAGAAAGTTTGATTCTTTCTTGCAAAATTCTCACTAATTTGTACTTTCTCTAAACTATTTTTATTGTATAACAAAATTCTGAATCATCACCTGGGTTTAACCAAACTCACGCCTATACACATCCAATTCCCTCACTCTAGACGCTGTATTATAGTTCTCTCTTCTCTGCAAAAACCTATCAGCTGCATTACTTAGTACTTGACAGCTTTTAGACACTTGTATTATAATTAAGTAACAATTTTCATGAGCTACATATGTATATTATGCAGAAATATAAAACAAGACTCTTAGCAGCTAACTGAAAGCTAGAACGATTAAAGTATATTTCAAGCAATTAATAACAAAAGAAATTTAGAATATGCAGTGCTAAATAGATTAATTGACCTATTATTATAGAACATATAAATTGAGCCTAGCTAGCTACATCGACCTCATTTTCATTCTAATTAATTCTGCTAGTTCAACCATATTTGATGCTTTAAGAGATCATAATGGGAAAACTACAGCCAGTATGCACTAGTCTGTATAGCGCTTCTAACTCAAATGATTAATACACCACACAGTTCGTGTGTGGTATTACGATGAACTCATAAATATCTGTAATATTATGTTAATTGACGACCTCATGTATAATCAAGATGAGAAAGGTTTATTATTATGAATTTTTCTTTTGAAAAAAGATATATGTTTCTTCTGGAGCAACAGATCAAACCCAAAAGGTAAAAGTAATATAACAATTAAGTATCCTACAGTTAAAGCACCTGAGTTCTTGTTAATTGAATCCAGCACAATGAGCATCTGACCTGCGCTACCCTTGCTCGATTGGTCCTGTCAGCCTCATGAATATATATATATATATATATATATATATATATATATATATATATCAACGTACCTATTGATTCTCTGTGAACATATATACGAACACACAGGCAAAGTCTATTAACAATTGATGAAATTTTCTGCACGACTGCAAGTGTAAAAGGCAAAGCTTGCTATGTATTAGTTGTCCTTTTATTACTAATCTCAGCCACAATTAAAAAATGCATATACAGATCATTGGATCTTTGAATATGAAGTATTTATCGGCTATAAAAAAGCACATCGCAAGTAACTGTATCAATTAACCTGAATAAACCGCCGCAGGATACAAGATATATGCTCATGCTCATCGGAGATTTGTTCTCGATCGGTTCTAGATACGTGAATTTTCTGGTACACGAAGCAATATACCTGCAGGTTAAGAAGTTTTTCAAGAGCAGAAGTAAGATCTAGCTTTTTCTGCAGTGTCAAATTTGCAATTCATCAAAAAGGTATATATAATTAGTAATTAATTAAATAGAAGATCTAAGGTTAATTTTGATAATGAAAAGACTGCTAATTCGCATCCTAAGCACCAAAGTCACAGTAAGTACTCCCTATCAAATTCTAGATGGCAAATGATCAAACTGACACTCCTAAATCATGTCAATTAAGATATTTTTGAAGATAAAGTGTATAAAAACTATGAAATCAGATGATCTTGATCGACTTAAATTGGACCTTAATTAACCTACGCTATATGCAAACCCTATCATTGGTATTAATGGACTCAAATGCAAGCCATACAAGTTCTACATTATAGGCAACAACAATTGCCTCCGGGAGAGAGTATTTTGTAACTACCTTGAATTTGAAAAAGCCCTAAATGCGGAAGAACTATGCCCATACTGATCAAGATCCTCCTATATATATATATATATATATATATATATGATCGTCTATCTGCGCTTTCGAAGATATATTCTTAGAAAACCCTTTTTAAACACACTAGCTTTAATTAAGCTTTGGAAATTACTTCATCAAATATTACCCTCCGTAAGTCTCTCTCTCTCTCTCACACACACACACACTCAAAGAAAGAAGTAAAGCAACATTTAGAAAAGCATAAATTAGTGAGAAACTGCTGATATTAATTATACGGAAGAATTACAGAAGTGAGTCTCAAAGCCAAAATGGCATTTACCTGCACCTACACCTGCATCTTCTTGCTTGGCCCTAACTCCTAACTATCAATTTCAGCCAATTTCTAAGGCTTTTTTGCGCTTTGGTTTTCGAATCAGAACCAAATAACACAGAAAGATGCAGGTGCAAATGCAGATAAAGGCTACATCTTAGCATGCTGTACGTACGATTCCGCTGCGATATGTCAGCTCATACAAAACTATGTAGCAAGCATTTTTTTTTCCTTTTCTGTTTCTTTTAGCAATCACACGATAGCTGGGAGATGGCAAGTTATATGTATATTTCTGACAATTTCGCGGTGTTAGGGGAAGATATTAATAATATTTATAGAGAAAAGAGTTTAGTTAGGGGAGAAGAGAGAGAAGATAAGGGTTTTTGAATTTGACAATAAGATCCACAGTAGAAAAAGAGAAAGAAGATAGTCAGTGAGTCGGTCAGTCATTTATGTCTTCTCTGTAGTCTGTTCCATGATGTAAACTAGGCTGGTCCGAAACCACGTGATGCAATGCCACTGAACACGTGGGTTTTCGTGAATCAACAAATGGAAGATTGCCGCGTGTCATGTTGCATCAGACAGTCCACCTGAAATAACTCTTTAACCGCGTGGTATGGGTAATCTTGGACAAAATAAGCGTGTTCTCTATCAGTCACTCTCTACCTATCATGCAATGTACTTGCACAGCACAAGCACAAAATGGAACTCCGATTGGAGCTAGGCTGTCAATGGGACCCTTTCTTATCCCTTCCCAAGAAAATGCAAGCGAGCCGAGCGATGCGATATATACCATCATCGGAATCATCAGTGCCATCCTCGACTATACATTCCTATTATCGTATGTCACTATATATGTTATTTATAAATGTCTTCTGTTAATGATTTATAATATTATTAACAAACACTAAGCGATGAGTCACTACTCTTTCTTCGATATCCATCTATATAGGTAGCTTTCATGTAACTGGGTATGTTCATGCTTTCCATCACTTTCAAGAACAACCGGCTCAACATTTTGTTTCTGATCGTGTTGCTCAGTAGAGCGCACACGTCTTTTCGTTGGTTTGTGTATAAATTATTCACCAGCAACAGTCATTCCCTGTATACGTGAATTCTAGGTTCTGCAGAACTATTTCCTGCCATCCTACCCAGTAGCTAAATTTGTGATTACTACAAAACTTTGATAAAAAGAACTTTTTATAAAGTTTAATAAAAATATTAAAATCTCAATGAAAGAGCAAATGGTAGCTTTCCAAGTGAAAAGCTTTTACAATATTATTTTTAAAATTAATTAAATAGAAGCACAACTTTAAAGATGTTTTGAGTTTATAACACAGTATCAAAGGAAATAAAGGTGAGTGCCTGTAAAAACGAGATAGTCAGATTTGAAATTGAACCTATAAACTATTATATCTATATCCATATAATATAATATAATTTAAAATTTTTCTTTGTTTTCCTCTCGTTCTTTCTTTATTACCTTCTTGCTCTCTCATTTCCTATCGTGGAAGTGAATGCATATCTATAAGGCTGAGCTCACAGGAGTAGCAGCAGCGTGATCAGCCTGCTGCGAGGCCAAGCGAGACACGGAGATGATGGATTTGTAGTATGTTGAGGAGTATCTGTCTCATTTGCTTTGGAGGATTTTCCGTTTAATATATATACGTTAATTGATCTTTAATTTATAGGATGGCTCATCTAGTAATGATCTACGGATAATTAATTTGTATGAATTGTTGCTGGAATTAATTTTGTAGCATTTGTTAGATTAATTTCGGTCACTAGATATATAGAGACAGGTTCAGTATGTTTGTATATATTCTACTTTGTGAAGAAAATGGGAGAAATTAAAATCAATTATCTATGTACATATAATTCAGTTTCAATTATTTAATTATATCAATTTGCTTCTATGTATTGTAATATACAATAGTTCATGTAGAACAGCTAACACCTCAAATATACAAGGATTACGAAAGTATCCGAAAACAAGCATGGAGCCTATTGACAAATACTTGGTAAGGATTAACAAAATTAATTTGATCAGGACATAAAAGAGTTTGAAAACTAAAGGTTGGAAAATATTTAATTCTTCCTTCAGATATTTTATTTCCTGGTCTCAATTCATTGCTGAGATATTCTGCCAAATTCCAACCATACACGGGCAGAAAGGGATACCATTTATTATATTTGTTAGTCCTCCAATCCGATCCTACCAATCAACATGATGGATTAATTTGATGTGTCTCCCAATCTTATCTTTTATTATAATAATTATTACTATATATGTATTATTTTGGTGTGATATTGATGTTTACGAGACTTTTGTAGACATGGACTGATACGTCAATGAGGTTTCGTGGGACCTATGGGAGAATCAAGCGGACACAAGCAACCCAACGAAGGGGAGGGGCAAAATTATCGATAATATTTTTTGTCAGGCCTGAATCTTGATCTCCTAAATCCGGGCCCTGGACCCTCAAGCCTCAAATCAAACTGGCCCATGTCCTTGTTTTAGAATAAGGACCCCCACGTGCAAAGTGGTTTTGTTGTTGATAAGATCAGTCTCTTTCATATTAGACGTCATCGCCGCACAATATGAAGGTTGCAGCATTGATCGCTGCTCATAAGATGGTGCCCCTACCTCTGTGGTGCAACACAATGCTCATCTTTGAAGACAGTGCATGTGCAATTCCAAGTCCGGCCAAGGCTAGCTAGACTACTGACTTGTTCGCAAGTCCTCTCCAAGATGCAACATCTACGAGTACAAGGATCCTTTGCAATAATGTTTGATACTACATGTAAGTTATCCTTGTCAGACTCACATGATAAATATTATATTAATAAAATTAAAGAAATAACTATCTAATACTCTTCTATTTCAATTAAATTTATTATCTACTATTTTATTTAAAGGTTAATGGTCATTCAATCTTATTTAATGTCCTTACAATAAAATCAAAGTAGTGGAGGATAAAATTGATTGTCGGCTTCCTTTTTTTGTAGTTAGTGGAGGAAGTGTTTTAAAATCACTTCAATGATGGATAGAAGTAGGGAGGAGAAAAGGTTTTTGAGTTATAAAAAAAATTCTTATAAAAAGAGTTCATAGCCTACAAAAATAATATCATTTCTATCATAGAAAGGCCTTGAAAAATGAATAGGCTATAAGACACTTTTGTTAGAAGAAATATTTTTCAAGTTTCTTTACTTGGACAACATGGTTTTAGGCTTGTATTCTATTTCTATATTTTTTATATAGTGGTATCAGAGCCATCTTCATACCATATTGCTCAATAAAATTAATTTGAAATTTGAATATATATATATTGAAGGTATATATTATTAGTATGTATTTTAATATTCTAATATTTTATTGTGGTTTTATTTGAATATGTATGGTAAGTAAGTTATCATTATGTTGCCACTATATTCATTCATTCAAATATTTGTTGATTTTGATGCTATATTTTGTTAAGTATCAAAGATTAAATGGTATAAATTAAAATATTGCATGCACTTATGTATATTTTACTTAATTTTATGCAATATGTTATAACTGGTATATATGATCTTACATAATTTGATTTGAAATATTAATATATACTCTTGAGAATTATAAATTCTCATAAAGTGTATATATATGTTTTAACAAATAAAGGTTAAACAAACTATGTTAAGATAGCAATTTAATTATATATCAATTTTTTTATATTGCTATTTAATCTATTTATTTTTTTATATTATTTTATTGGATATCCTTATTTTCTAATAATTCATAAGGTGATATCTACTCCTTTTCAATATCATAATATTTTAAGAGAAGCCACAACATTTTAAGATATTGTGATATTAATAAAAATTTACTCAAATATATTGCTATTATTTGTTAATTAATTATTTGGCTATATAGGGAGATAATTATTTTAATAGGAATAAGATAGAAAACTTAAATATTATTTTTCCTATACCCATAAGAAAAGATTTTAATATTTATCATTTACCTGTAGATTCAATTGTTTCGTAACCTTTACCCACAAAAAGGTTTGAATTTGCTAATACATATTAAGGTTGATTCATTTAATTTCAAGTTTTGATATAATAATAATAAAATACATTTTCTTATTGTTGCAGTTATTCCTACTTCTTTTATTACTAACGCATCTCGTATTCCAATGCTTAATGATGAAAATTATTCTGATTGAAAAGAAAGTGTTTTCTTTACTTTGGAATTATGGATATTGATTTGGCATTTCATGTGGATGAACCACTTGTTCTCACTGACTCAAGTACGCTATAAGAAAATGAAGAATATGAATGGTGGGGCAGTCAAATCACTTAAGCTTAATGCTTATAAAGTCTCATATATGTAAAAGTATTAGGAATTCAATACCTGAATGCTCAAAGGTGAAAGATTATGTGAAGGCTATAGAAGAACAATTTGTAACTTTTGATAAGGCATTGGCTAATACTTTAATGAAAAAACTTTTAGGTAAAATTTTTAATCGTGATCATGTAATGAAAATGAGAGACATTGCTGCACAACTTAAAACTTTAAAGGTTAAGATGTTGATTCCTTTCTTGTTCATTTTATTATTAATTCTCTTCATAATAAATATGAACCTTTTAAAATATCTTATAACATATATAAAGAAAATTGGTCTATAAATGAACTTTCAACTATATGTGTTCAAGAGGAAGAAAGATTAAAACAAGAAAATGTGGAAAATGTCATTTGGCAGCTTAAGGAAATATCAATAAGGGTGGTGATGGCTTTCAATTTAAAAAGAAAGGGAACAAGTCATCTATCCAGCAAGGTAACAAGCTAGCATGGGGTATATGAAGAAAAATTGCTTAAAATATATTTAAAAAATGACTTGAAAAGAAAGGTAACTTCTTGGCCTTAGCGTGTCATGAATCTTTTTTTTTTATTGATGCTCCTTATAATACATGGTGGATTGATTCGAGTTCTTCAATCTATATTGTTAATACCATACAAGGCTTTCTCAGTCTACGGAAGTCAAAGAGAAATGAAAAATGTATCTACTCAGGTAATCGAATGTATTCAAAAGTTGAAGCTATGGGAACTTTTAAACTTATTTTAAAATATGGTTTTAATTTAGATCTTCAAGAAGTTTTTTATATTCCTTCGTTTTTAGAAATTTGGTTTATGTTTGAAGACTTGTTGTTTTAGGTTATAGTTTTTTATTTGAGAATAAAATTTTCAGTATCTTTAAAACTAAAAATTTTATTGGTGATGAAATAATAGTTAATGGTTTGTATAAAATAAATTTAAATCCTACTTATGAATGTAATTATTTGAATATGCATGGTAATCGTGGTACTAAATGAAGTATCATAAATCATAATTCTTTTTTTCTATGGTATAAGAGGTTTGGACATGTCTTCATAGAAAGAATTAAAAGGATGGTAAATTATGGAATCTTAAAAACTCTTGACTTTATTGATTTTAGGACTTGTGTGAAAAATATATATTTTGCATCAGTTTAATGTATGCTCAAGTTTAAACAAAGCCTGATATTGCGTATGCAATAGAGATGCTTGGTAGATAACAAAGTATCCCAAGTACAGAGCATGTAAAGTTGCTAAGAAGGTTATGCATTATTTTCAAGAAACTAAGGATTATCAATTAACTTATAAACACACAGATAATTTAGAAGTGGTTAAATATTTTGATTTATATTTTGCTGGGTGTTTAGACTCTAGAAAATTTATTTAGGATATATTTTTTTTTTACTGGAGGAACTGTGTCTTGAACGAGCATTAAACAAACCATAGTTACTTCATCTACTATAGAAGCATAATTCATCGCATGTTATGAAGCAACATTGCAAGTATTATGGTTAAGAAATTTTATTTATGGCTTAAAAATTGTTGATCCAATTAAAAGGCCATTGATAATTTATTATGACAATTCCATTGTAGTTTTTTTATAAAAAATAACAAAAGTGAAAGTAGAAGTAATCATATCGATATAAAGTATTTATTTGTTAGAGATCACATTAAGAAGTAAGAAATATCTGTTAAATATATAAAAATATATCTCATGTTAGCAGATCCTATGACTAAAAGTTTGTCTGTTAAAGTCTCTAATTAAGAATCATGTAGATAATATGGGTCTTATTGATCCTATTTAAGTTTATTCTTTGCTTTCTTATCTCAAAACTTCTACATATAAAATTTTATAATTACAATAAAGAATAAAGTTGTTATTTGTGCACATAAAGTTTGTAGTTCATTGAAATTATTTAAATTGGACCCTAAATAGCTTATGATATATATAAGATTAGTAAAATTAAATTGAAAAGTTTCATATTTGTAATACATGGAAGGAAATATTCTTTTTCTCGAATATAACCGCCATGATTTAGGTATTAAATTTTTTTTTGAAATGATAAACTATCACTTTTATTTGGGTAGTATAATTTTTAACAAAATGGCCATATAAAGTCAAAAAGTTCTTATTATAAAATAACTTATCACGTGGTACAAGTGGGAGAATATAAGTTATTCTCATTTGGCTTACATGATAAATATTATATTAATAAGATTAAAGAAATAACTATCTTCTACTATTTCTCTTAGGTATTATTTCAATTAAATTTATTATTCACTATTTTATTTAAAGGTTAGTGATCATTAAATTTTACTTAATCTCTTTACAATAAAGTAAAAGTAGTATGAGATAAAATTAATTGCTCATTTTCATTTCCTTTGATTAGTAGAGAAAATATTTTAAAATTATTTTAATGATGGATAGAAATAGGGAGGAGAAAAGATTTTTGAGTTAAAAAAAAATTTATAAAAAAAGTCTCTATCCTAACCATTTGTATAACTTACAAAAATAATATCATTTTCATCGTAGGAAGGACTTAGAGAAAGGAATAGGCTAAAAAATATTTTCATTAAAAAAAAAAAATTTTAAATTTCTTTACTTAGGTAACATGGCTAGAGGTATGTATTCTATTTCTATATTTTTTATGCTATTAACGCAGTTCAAGCTACCAACAGAAGGAAGAAATGCGCCAACCAGAACCAGAAGTATCGCTGCAAAGTCCAAAGCAGCAAGCCCAGCTGCAACACGAGCCGGCGTCGTTGCTACATTTTGTAAGTCTTTAGGGAGCATTCTTGATACCAATTTTGTATAAAAAAAAAATATCAAATTCAAATTGATATGACGTTATTATACGAGATTGTTTTATTGATACAGTCCTTACTCATTAACTTTTATATTGCCTGAGGCTATAAAGGTTTCTTGGATTCCAAACTATGTGTCTAAGCCTTTCACTAGTACCAGTCACTATCAGATCAATATGTGGACCCAGGATATACTATATAGGTAGGTGCTGGTAGTATAATCGCTTATCTAAAGTCCTTAATTGGGCTTCGATAAGGCCCAATGTACTATTGCCTGGTTCACACGGTGTCTTCTTCCTCTTCATGCACGTTCTCTGTTATTGTATTGCTACAACACAATAGAAGTAATGATCATACGATACGGACATGAATGAAGATCATGATGGATGGTGTTATCTGATATATACATGATCACATGCTTACATAGTAAGCATGTGCATTGGTGGTGTCAGTGTGTTTAAATAATAAGATTAACGATAATACCGGCAATTAGATATCATTTTTTTCCAGAATATTTAGTGAAGATACTGATATGTATACTGCATTTCCACAAATTAAATAACCCATGTTGCAATTGCATGCATGATTTATATATGAATATACAGCATGGAAATGGATGCTGCCAACATGCACGTTCAGGCAACAACATTTCAATTTCAGAATCATCACTTTTTGATCAAGATCTTTTCGATTTCTTTTACTGGGTATATTGCCGTTAATGCTTTGTAGTGCTTAAATTCGATCAAGAAAATAGAATATCCCTTTATATTTATATTCAAAATCAAGAGTCAATCATCTGGGTTCATTTCAATTTCAGAATCATCTCTTTGATCTCTTTTATACCATAAACAGTAAAGTGAAAACGTTTGAATTAGAATATTATTCCAAGTCTTCGACTCACTGTACAAGTCATGGAAAAAATTAAATAAAACAAAATTCAAATAATGGTTGATCAATGAGACTAATACATCATAATTATGTCTGCTTTCCATTGAATTTCTGAGTCCTTGTGGCATGTTTCAATCGGGAAGACTTAAAAGATCAATCCTCCAAGGACTCACTCTAATTTAGCCGTGTTGGGAAGCAAAAAGGAGGATAAGCTTTGGAAATTTTTCTAAAAGAGACTGCTTAAATTTATTATGGCATTGCTTTTATGATACGTATATTTAACAAGTTAACAAATAGGCACCATTCTTTGCGATGAATTATACTCATGCTCTAGCTAGCTAACCCTATCAACTATATCTTTATTATATCTTTCACATTCATAGCATGTAATGATCCCAACATTGACTTAGAATTTTGTCTTAAGCCTTTGGTTTTTAATCGATATGACTTGCCAAGAAATTAAAACTTGCGTATCATCATTGCTCCACAGACTTTACGAGGGCCAATGGAAATCAACATTGCTCTTCTCAATTTCATGTGGTATAATGCTTCGAAATTTTTGAAAATTGATTTGGATGATGTCAATTATGTTGTAAAATGAGCTGAAATTAAAATGGTTCTTCGTTGATTGTTTTGAATACAAAAGATGATAATGATAATAATTGTACTAAAACAACGTCATTTGGCAAGAAAATTCCACATAGGTTGCTAGATGCTTTCTAGTTAATTGTTTTGTTTTTTGAATTTGCCCATCAATTATGTTGATATGATGGAAACCTGTTTGTAATTTTGTTTTCTCAAAAGAAAAGTTTAGAACAAGAAATTGATAGATGAGATGGGACCAATTCAGTATTGGACATAACTCTCTGTCTTTTAATTACTTTCTTTGCTGTACGTTACTGTATTTTTACCTCATTTGTTGTTAAACTAATCACATTATTATTATTATTATTAATTTCAATCCGTCCCTAGTTATTTTGACAAATTTAAATATTACACACTATAATCAACATGACTAAAATTAACTTCCTAGGTGAATACTAAGTGTTAAATGGTTTAATTTTTTAGTAGGATCGATAATTTTTTTTTTTACACAAAATCTTATATTAAATATAAGTTGTTAGATTTAAGAACATCCAAGTCGTTAAAATTGTATCTGATATATGCATTAATTATGAATGCATTAATTATATTATTCATTAATTATATGATCAAGTATAATCTCAATTGTGCCTAAATCTAACAGCTTATGTTTAATGTAAGATTTTGAGTAAAAAAAATGTGATTAATTCTGTCTCTTAATTTTTTTTATTAGTCAAAAGAATTTTTTAATAATAAAAACTCTTTTTCAAATTTTTGATATTGAATAAAAAATTTTAGAAATTAAAAAAATTATTTTTTTCATTTTTATTAAAAATAAATTTAAAATTTAGGTTTTTAATAATAAAATTTATCTAATTCTTTTTAAAAGATAAAATTATTTAAAATACCATTAATTTATTTTTAAAATATTACTTTATTTCTTTGAAAATTTATTTATTTAAGTAATTATTCAACTTTTTTAAAAATTATTTGAGATAACTAAATAATTAATAAATGTTTATTAAAAATTTTATTTATATATATAAAAAAATTAGTCTATTGTACAAAATTTTATTTAAAATTTTTTATCAAATGACCTAATTTTTATTTGACATATAAATTTTACCAATCATCCTCTTGCATATGTTTGATATATAGTAATTTTATTCCATAGAATCTCTTCTTCAAATATTTTTAATTATTTATTCTCTTACTTATATTTGATATTTAAATAAATATAAGATTTATTATAGATATTTTTGATACAATGCATTTTATATTTATAATTCCCGTTTCCAATTCTAATGTCCCAGATGGAATATTGTAGCAATAATTGTGGTTGTTTAATCAAATAATAGAATTGAAAAATAGTGAAATAGAAAAACTGAAAGCACCATCACATTCACTGAAAGTGACCTAACAAACATCCTCTAAATTAAAAGTCAAGATATATCCACCATTATCTATTAATATATACACATATTTGTCCATCAATTGTTATTTTATTTTACTATTTTTTTATCTAATATATATTTTACCTAAGTTTTTAATCTACACCAATGTTTCTCTTTTTGCCCCCGACTATTTATTTAACAGCTCTTATATATTACATTATGCGCGAGCAAATGATTGGTCAACTGAAAAAAGCAAAAAAGAGAAGAAAAAAAAAATTTATATGACCAAGATTCTTTCAATCAAAGAAGGTATAATCATTTTTCCTTTGCTCAACAAATTTCCTTTAATACTTACCAATCCATGTCTTGGTTCAATTATTCCTACTTACCTTGGGAATCTAATTTTATATTGCATTAATTTTTCGGGGCCTTTGAAAATGATTTCTATTAGTTTAATTAGTGTAAAAATAGAATTAAAACTTTAGCCTTCCTTTTGACATGCCCTTAGTTTTATCAACACCCACATGCATTGAGTTCATGCAATCATCACATCTAAAGAAAAAAAGATTCAACAGAAACTTTTTTATCACATGGAATTGGCATCTTAGTCCATGTATTAAATGAGAAGTAGAAGTGGAAAGATTGGGGGACGACTCACTTGATTGCTCAACCCTTCTTCTACAAGTAGATAGAGGAATAGTTCATTCTTTTACTTTTATTTATTTTCGGGTACACGTGTCGTTCTACAATTGATCGTTTAAAGGAATTTTGGAATTACCAACAGCGCGGTTGCTGCGAAAATTCACAATGCGCTTTGTTGCCTTGTCACGCCCTTTAGGAAGGTTCCCATTTCTTTCATGGAGGCTGACAAAGAGAGGTGATAAATACATGAAACGGCAATGGTAATGGAGAGAGTTGTACAGGAATAGCATGGCCTGTACCTGTAGGCATGTGGCATCATGATGATGATGGTTATATGCTATCATGTAATATGTACATGTACAAAGTCACATCATCATCATCATGATTTCGCACATCTTTCGTTTTTTAAAAGGTGATAGGATGCACGTGCGCACTACCCGACTACTTAATACAGACTCGTGCGGTGTGGCGTCTTTTTAAGTGCAAAATGCGCCTAAAAGCTAACCCCCCTCCTATTCCTGTAGATGATGGCTATTATTACTAATATTCCCATTTAATAAATAAAATAAACAAAAATTAATTACTCGTTCTGTGTCAGGTGACAATCTGGCGGAGACCATTTAACTTCCCTCGTTCAGGCCGCAACTCAGGTCAGGTCGGGTCAGCTAAGGTACTATTCTAATTAAATGTTGTATTTTTACGATTGTATGCATGTATGTATGTATATAAAGGTACAAATACGAAATATACGTTCAGAAAATATGAAATGCGCGTGTTAGAAATTTTGGCACTAAAGTTGAGGGAGGAGAAGTAGAAAAGGAAAACTGAGAATTTCAGGGGCAGTGGACCATCCCGGTATTGTACGTTCGAGGAAATGCAGCACAGGGATATTGGTGTCTCCTCCTGAGCCATGAAACGACAACGAGTAGCAAGCACTACGCAACGATCAAGTTAAAATACACAACAACAAACTCGATGGTACTATCACCCCACCTAATAAGGACAGGCACAAAATATAATTTAAAACGAAAATTAAAAAAAGAAAAGAAAAGGAAAAGTTAAGCGTGTTTCGCAGGTTGATAGTATATAGCGACAGTATGTATGAATGCATGTATGGATGTATATGAGTTTCGTCCTATTGTTTGTCAATAATTGGTAGGTCCCACTCGGTGACCCTGCGTCTCTTTTCTTTATATTGGTTCGTGTGGGACCATCGTGTCTTTGCTTGCTTGCTTGCAATTCGTAATCGGTGCTTAAAACATGCAAAGTGTAAGGGGCAGAGAGAGAGCTATTTATTTTTTTTAACCTTTTTTTTTATAAAATTTATTTAAATATAATTATTAAATAAAATTAAAATTAGTTTTTTTAATATTTACATTATGAATTATTTGAAGAAGGTAAAGAATATATATTTTTATGTTAAATGTTTTATAAAAAATATAATAATAATTTTCAACTAATTATAAATATATTTTAATAAATAAATCGACACGAATATAATACGGATATTATTGATACTAATTTTTTAAAACTAAAATAAATTTTATTATATTAAATTTACGTAGAATAATAATGCGGTCACTCAAATTGTGACCCCCATATTTTATATTATATAACATTATTATTACTATTACTATTATTATTAGAGTAGAAAAATAGAAGATAATCTAATGCGAGAGGCAGAATAGAAAGCCACGTGATGATGTAGTATTATTAGACACGATATGAAGATAATGTTTCACTAAAAATAGCAGTACAGATATGCAAAATTATTAGTCGTCAAATCGAGATTAGAGCATATTGAAAATGCCCATCAGTGACGACACTGATTTTACAAAACGATCAGCAGCATTTATTTCGATGAATAGATACAACATAACACGCAACTGTAAGGATGTTTATGTTACGGTAATTTAAAAAAAAAAACGGAGTAGATGGAACGAAAGACGGACCTAACTCCAAACGAACGAAGACAAACAATACACACAGATTAGGTGGAACTGGCAAATGTTTAATAACAACACAGCATCCGAATAAGAGGAGGGAGAGGAGAAGGTAGTAGGTGCTATAACTACACCACTGCTTTTTGCATTGATTTTCTGAGAATCTTCCAGATCATTTAATATGCCTATGCCTGAAGTCTGAAACTCCAATGCAATTAAATTGTGAAACGTAGACCCTGATTGAATGCGACTGCTCACACATCCGTCCCCATCCAAGCGGTTACACTACAACACTCCTAACAGACTTAAAAGAATGCCCACCTTAGAAGAATGTATTATTATATTCATGTAAGAATTGTTAAGTTGCTGACAGTACAAAAATAATATAAACATCAGTTTTATATTTTAATAATATTTAGAATATGGGTGGAAAATAATAAACAGCCAAACACTCGAGATTCATATATTATAGTTCAAAATACAAAATCAACTAAAGACATAATATGATTAAAGATGACGACATTAAACCCAAAATTCTCCCCAGTCCCCAGTACTATTTTTTTTTTTTTATTATTTACAATTTTCTCACTACTTAATCAACCCGTTTAATAATATAATAGTAATATAATAATAACGAAACCTCCTCTTCTATCTTTAATAATATTTGAATTATCTCATCACATAACAGAACAGGCATTTGGATTCTCATCACTGAATATCTGGGGTGCGTGCATCGGCGGCCCTCCAACCGGGTACCCATACTCATACACGCCATGCATTGGCATCATCGGCGGCATGGGATACTGATACCCGAATCCATAACCCGCACCCGGTATCATACCCACGTACTCCATTTTATTACCTTCCATTTTCCCACCTTCAGCTTCTTGGCCACCATTTCCACCTGCGTCGCCGCCCTTTTTCTTCTTACCGCCGCCGCCGCCGCCATTGTCGTTCGATTCTTTCTCCTGCTTCTCCTTCTCTTTGTCTTTCTTAGGCGGTACAATCTCCACTGGTCTCCTCAGCTTCTCCTTCAAATTCTCAGTCAACGCCTTGGCATCCATCGTTCCTTTAACTGTAACCAACTCCTTCTGCTTGTCCACTGACATTTCCATCACCCCTGTTTCAAATAAAATAATAAATGTTGATGTCAAATTACCAGGATAACTTAAAAACGACATCGTTACTGTGACGGTACGGTTAGGGAACGTGGCCAATGATAGCCTCACCTTTAGTCTTTGAGACAATCTTGTGAATCTTTTCAATGCAACCCTGGCAGTGAAGCCCCAGCTTCAAAACCGCCGTCGTCACCGGAGCCTGTAACGGTTTTAATATAATAATGAAACCCATTAATTATTAATTAATTGCAACAGGACACAAACCAAAAGATTAAAATAATGTTTTAAAAAGGATTAAAGTAATAGTAAACAGTTACTTCGAAATAATCATAATAATAAATTCAGAGGAAAAATTGTAAATTGAATGACAAGAAGAAAGTAACCAAACCTCTTTCTCTTTGGGTTTCTTGTCATTAGCGTTGGTTTTGTCTTTGGGTTTGTTAGTTGCTGTCTTCTTTGGAGGATGGTTCTTTGTTGTCTTTGTCTTTCTTGGGTTGGGGAGAGATGAGCTCGACCTTCTTCTTAGTTTTCTGGTTGAGTTTGTCTCGGATCTTGGATGGATCCACTGCCCCAACTATGGTTAACTTGTTTGCAGTTGTCTCTGCTTTCACTGTCTCCACGCCTTAACCGGACCAAAACCAAAACCCACATTACTTTACGTTCCAGGCTTATAATGTAAGACGAAATTATGGAAAGAAACCGGAAAAACCAACTAGAAATCAAAAAACCATTTGAGAATTTTAAAAAAATATAGAAATTATCTCTGAAATCCCGATTTGGGAATGGTCTGCTATGAAGACATTTTTCGAATAAATTTTTTCCATAAAATCGTTTCAAAACAAGACAATGAGAAACATTACAAAAACAGTTTTCATAAGAAAATAATATTGCGTGCTAAATTAGCAGCCTTTTAAGACTTGGACAAAACAAGACAGCCGGAGAAACCCAGAAAGGCAGGAATTAGAAAATAATTAAAAAACAAAAGGAACCCATCGCACGGTGATAGACAAACAGCAAAAGCAAAACACCAAGCCACTCAAAAATACAAAATCAACCAAAACTTTTACCGTGTAAAATCAAGAAATAATAGAAAGAGACACAGGAAAAAATAGAACAGAAACAGTAAAGAGGAAAAGTAGTAATGGTTGTTAAGAGAAAGTGGAAAGTGCTAAAGGGTACCTTCAAAACCCCGAACACATTTGACGATTTTTGAGGCACAGCCCTCGCAATGCATATCAACCTTCAAGACCACGGTAATGGGACCCTTCTCGTCCTTCTTCTTCTCTGCATCTCCTCCCTCCTTCTTCTTCTTCTCGCCTTCGTTATTGTTGTTTTGGTTGTCGGCGTTGCGGTTTTCATCGTTGTTGTTGTTCTTCTTCTGTAACCAGGAAAATAAGTAAAACAAAAAGACAAATCACCCATTTTTCTTCCACTGGAAACAGGAAGCATTAGAATAATAAAATGAGTTGGTGGTTTAACCGAGTTGACTCACCTTGGCCATCGTTGAGAGTTAGAGATAATGAGTCATAACACGGGGAGAAGTGCTCAAGCAGAGGGGTTTATTTATAGCAGGAGATGATGATGAGAGAGAATGAGTAGTTACACGTGATTGATGATGGTGATGATCATCATATGTATGCTATGTCATAGGTTATGTTATGTATGTCGATTGGTTTCTTTCCGGGAATAGGAATCAGATAATTAAGCGTGTGTGGCGCGTGAGCACCGCGTTTTAAGCCTACGTGGAATTACCGCTGAGTACGGATAACCGTCGAGTGTTACATGGCGGCTGGTGCCTATGGGGAGGTTATTACTTCTAACATCACAGATGTTGCAATTTCGCAACTTCCTACTGTGACAATTCTAAAACATTTGTTTAAATAAATAATATTGTTGTCCTGAACATTTTACTCTTTATTTTTTCGTAGAATTTCAAATAAATACAAAGCTTATACCATTATTTTTTTTGTTCATAAATACATATATGTATATGTTATGTATGTATTAGTTGGAATTTTGTGGCCATTTACCCTTATTTGCTAAGTATATGTACATTTATTTTACCATTTAAATTAAAACTTAATATTATTACCGTATATTATTGAGTGTAGTATATAGTAAACTGTATTTATTTATTAATATTTTAATTTGTTAATCTTTATAATAACTTCTAGACGAACATTATTTGGGTCTTATAGACTGGATACCTGGGCTTTGGTTATGGTAACTGGTCGGTGCATGTTTACAGAGATACCATTTCTAGGCCCACAAAAGACCCACCAAATTATATGGCCATAGCTGCCACAACCAAAAGTCTAGAAATGTCCACAATTAAAGCCCAATTCTTACCTACTACTTTAGACATGTTAGACAATAATTTTAGTTTTCTTTTTATTTTTAAAATTTGTCATCATGAAATAATCTTCTAATAATCTAGGTTTCTTGATTACACTGCTTAACAGAGTGTACATAAGGGAAGTTTTCAAATACTATATATTTTGAAAAGAAATTTGTTTCTGCTGTACTGTAAAAATAATTAATTTTAAAAAAAATTAATTTAGTATTTGATAATTTTATTTTAAAAATGTTGTGAATTTAAAAATTAATTTATGTGTTTGATAAATTTATTGTTAAAAATATTATAACAATGCAAATAACTAAAATATACATAATAAATAGTGATAAATAAAAATTATTTTAAATATTTAATATAACATAATATGATATAATATAGCTTAATATAATATACTTTTACTGAAAATAATTTATATAAATATATATACATATCATAACTAAAATTAAAAGTAAAAAAGTAATAAAAAGAAAAATATTTGGTTGTAGCAATCTTATTTTTTAATTAAAATTAAAATTTAAAAATTATTTATATGATTAATTTTTTATTTTTATAATTTTAAATGAAGATATTTATTATTATACTTAGAAATAAAATTATTTTTGAAAATTAGATTTTAAAAATCAGCTATTTTCTTATTTTTTAAAATCTATTGTAAGATAATATAATTTTATTAAAATATTGTTTTTTATAAAACATAAAAATAATTTTTAACAATTTAAAATTACTTTCACTCCTCCCAACATTAATCTCAAGCTGGCTCGTAATTTGGTTTAGGTCGAAATCCTTTGTTTCATTGAGTTTTTTCCAAAGCCCAAAACAAAATGTCCAATCGGAAGATAATCTTAGTTAGTAGTAAGAGGCCTAATAAGGGGGCCAAGGTAATTATATAGAAGGATAAGGTCAATATGGTAAAAGAACAGGATGACTGAAGTAGACCCCACCTCTGAGAATAAAGGACATGAGTTACGCACCAAGATAAGACACAAGGCAAGGGAAGAGTCAAGAGTGGAAGGTAGGAGGAAAAAGCGTTTGGTAAATGTCCACGTCACCAAAAGAGAGGGGTTGGTAGCATCTTAGGACAACATTCCAAAAATCCACCTCCTCCAGAGCCAGAAGGGCTCAATGCAATGGAAGGAAGATATTCTATGGATTAGCGACATCTAGCACCATCAAAGGAGGGAAACGATTGCACTATACTATGCACCACAGAGGATCCTACCCACACTTGTGCTATAACCACCCTGCTGACATATGTTGGGACATCAAATACCTGCTGATTTTATTTTTCATACCCAAATTTACAAGCCGCAGCCACCTCCCAGTTCAGTCGACGGACGGCAACACTCTTGCCCTCGCTTGCCGTCATCGCTTTTCCCACGCTCCTGCCGTTGTCGCTTCTCCAACTTGCGCGCCGTCATCGCTTCTACCACCACCACCACCACCCTCCTGAGCCATTGACCCACCATCACAAGGTAACAGGTAACCAATCCAATTCCACTAATAATTTCTTACATTTTATGGGTATGCGTTAGTTTGATTTGATTTTCTGCATTTGGGTTTGGATTTTTTATTGGTTTGGTGAAGTGGTTTTGCTTTAGTTTTTGCAATTCGGTTAAGTTATTGATTAGGATTCGAATTGATTGATATTGTTTGCATTCGGTTTGTTAAATGGGAGCGACTGTCGATATTGTTTTATTTTTTCTTGATTGCTTTTCTATTACTTCATAGGTTGAGTATAAGTTAACTTGTTCAATCATGCACATTTAGGTAGTAATCTGTACGTTGATTATTTCGCTTCACTATGTTATTTTGTGGAATAGTAGTGCCTTAGCATTTGGAGGCAAACAATGTAAAGATACTACTCACCGCCCAGAAGCTTAGTTGCTGTTGACTTGATGCTGACCAGAAACTTAGTTGCTGCTAACCTGATGCTAAATGCTATTGATCTGGGTTGAATTCTTAAGTTGTTACTGACGTGGAGCTAATAGATCTTTGCTTAGTTGTCACTGATGAGCTGGCTACTCTTTAACTAACTCGAGGAATTCTGTTACGGATTCTGTTTTGGTATAATAGTTAGTACTCTTTCAGCTTGGTAGATTGTCAAGATAATATCTGATTCAATAAACACAAACTCTTTCTTCAGAAATTTTCTTTTACTTTCCTAGTAACCAAACGACATTTTCTGAATCTTAACTAACAATTCATAATTCTACTTTGTTTATTGCAGGCCAGAATCTGACTTTGGATTCTAATTTTGTGATATTCCATTGCCCTAATTAGCTGCTGCTATTTTTGCTACTTCTATTTTACTTGCTATTTAATTTTTTTTCCTTTTGATTTTCTTTAGGACAAGGGAAAAAGTTGAAGTTTTGAAAAGTTTGAGGTATTTAAAATGCTGTTTTTAGTCATTTTGAATGTCGTTTTTTGCTGTTTTATTTGCTGTCGGGAAGCTACTGTTTCTGCTGTTTTTTTCTGTTGTTTGTTGCCGGGAAGCTGCTGATTTATGCTATTTAAAATGCAGTTTTTAGCCATTTAAAATGTTGTTTTTGCTGTTTTGTTTGCTTGTGGTAAGTTGCTGTTTGTGGATTCTGTTTTTAGCCATTTAAAATGCAGTTTTCTATTTTGTTGTTTCACTATAGCTTCTATTACCTGCTCCATTGATTTAAATAGAGTAGCTTTTTTATATGATTTAAATTGAATTTTTGAATTTTTTACATTTTTTCTCTCTGATTTTTTGTAGGATGATGAAGAAAGTTGAAAATATTGTGGAAAGTTTTGAGTTATTTGTGTTTTTGTTTTGGAATGTTGGAAAGTTATGGAAGTGAAACTTTTGGGGTGTTTTTTTGTTGTGAAAAATTGAAGAAATATTAAAAAGTTTGAATTGTTTAGTTTTATAATCTAGTGTTGATTTTGTGGTAATTTTGTTAAGATTGAATTTGATTTTATGCATCTTAATATTATTAATGTGAAAATTAGTTATTTTTATATTGTTTTAATTTGCTTGTAAATTAATCTGAAAAAAGAGGAAATTAAAATGTGATTGTATTGAAATTGGAAAAATATAGATTGTTTTCCATATAATTGAAGAAGAATTTTCATATTTTATATCATCTACTTTTTAAAAGAAGAATTAATAAGATTTTAGAATTATGAATCTCAGGGATCCTAATGTTAGCAACCTATATATGTCAAAACCCTAAAACTGTGACTCTTTCTTATATTCACTTTGCAGCTGCCTCCCACACCTTTGCTGCTTTTTCTTCTTCTTGTGACAAGGAGCCCTCACCGTCTCATCTCACCCAAACACTCCCACGCTGTTGCTGCTTTTTCTTCTTCTTGTGACAAGCTAGCCCTCTCCGTCTTCTTCTCCTTGTAACAAACTACCAGATTGTGAAGGATTAAAAGGTATTATAGTTACTTCCTGTCTTAATTTTTTTTTAGTATATATGCTTTAGAGATTGATAAAATAGATAATTTGAATGTTGTTTTCATGATATTGTTTTGCTGTGATGAATAATTTAGATTTTGTTATGAATAGTTTGAATGATTTTAGCTGTCAAAATTTTCTTTCAGTCAATGTTTATAAAGGTATTTCACTTCTGAGTGCTTACTTTATCATTAAATTTTTATTTTTGAAGTCTATATCAATATTAGATGTGAAATTAAAACAAATTAAGTTTCTGTTCTCTTTAAGATTAGAAGTCACAGAAATGAATTAATTTTTTGTGTATAAAATCACATACTACAACAAATTCAATTGAAGAAAATTAAAATCTCATAATTCTTTGTAGTTAGTTGATGAGTTTTGTTGTAAGGAAAAGTAAACCAAATAATTAATCAATATAGCTCTTAATAGTCCAAACAGTGCGGCTAATGTAAGTGGTTTAGCTCTTAATAGTCTTAGATTTACTGATAAGTCAAAGTCAGTCAACATAATTGCTATTAATTTGATTAATTTTTTTACTTATCAACATAGTTGAACTATTTAATGCAGGGAATTGGAAGGGATTTAGATGAGAAACTCATGAGTACGAGTAAATTACCGGTCAAGAAGAAATTTTCCGACAGTTTTAAAGCTAAACCTAACTGGAATCCCAAGGCAAGATTTATTAATCATTAATTTTGCGCATATTTTAATTTTTGTGTTTCTTTTATTTAATACAATAGTTATAACTATTTAATTATTAATGTTTCTTAGTGAATTTATGTGTGGAATTCGTAAGTCTATTGAAAAAAATAGTACATATTTGGAGACTTGAATAGTTTTAGTTGTAATATGCACTTATCTTTTTAGATGTGGAGCAAATGAGTGCAGTTAAGGAGGCACTACATCTGTCAACTGCACCATGTACAGTTGTGTCGTGATGATGAGTAGAAAAGGGTTTTAGAGTTCTGTAAGAAACATTTGGAAGAGGAGAAGGCAGGGAGTTTGTATGTGTGTGGGTGTCCGGGTACTGGGAAATCATTGTCCTTGGAGAAAGTGAGACATTCTTTTTTGATTGGTCTAAAGAGGTAGACAATCCTGTCCACATGATTTCCTTCTAAGAATTGATGGTGGTTGGTTTTGATGGGTGTTTGGTGGAACATTGCAACATTGAATATACTTCCTATATCTGTTCCAGTATTATGTTTTCATTTCTATCAATGATTTTGGATTCTTGTTCTTTCTACCAGGCAGGTCTTCAGGCTCCTGATGTATTATCCATGAATTGTACTTCTCTTATTAACACATCTGAAATCTTCAGCAAGGTACATACATGAATATTTACCTTTTATCAAGTATCAAAATTCAAGAGACAATTAGGAAATGCTGATTTCCTTGGCAGATTCTTTTTAATCTCCAACCAAGGAAAAAACTTAATGGCTCCACCTCAGCTTTACAACATCTTCAGAACCTATATTCCCAAAAGCAGCAGTCATCTGGCATGAAGATGATGTAAGTGACATGTCCTCAATCATATATTATAATAGATTATACCTATTTTATTGGCTTTTTTAAAAAGATTTCATTTTATTTGTCAAAATAGAAAATGCATTTTACCAGAAGCACAGTTCTCCTTAACTAAATCTTTCTTTTTGCAGGATAATAATTGCTGATGAGTTGGATTATTTGATTACTAGAGACTGAGCTATTCTCCATGATCTTTTCATGCTTATAACCTTCCCATTCTCTAAATGTATTCTGATAGGTATTCTTTGTGGCAAATATCTGATAGAGAAACTGTCAATTTCTGTGGGATTGTTTTGAATGAGAATTATAACTTTTATATTCTCCTTAAGACTCTCACAAATGAATTTATAATATCTTTGCTTTTACAGGAATAGCAAATGCCATAGACCTATCAGATCGCTTTCTCCCAAGACTTCAGTTGATGAATTGTGAGTCATTATTTTATTTTATCCTACTAATTTGAAACAATCAAAATTGCCAATTTTCTGAATACTTCATTTATCAGGATATCTCCTTAGATTGGCACCCTTCCCGATTTTAAATTAGTGGTAGTTTCAGAGAAGAGTCTAACCGACTGGTTTTATATTTCTTGTGGCTAGGCAAACCTCTTGTCATTACTTTTCGGGCTTACTCTAAAGATCAAATCATCATAATACTTCAGGAGAGGCTCATGGTAATTCCTTTGTTCCTTCTTTTGTTTCCAATAAACAGCTATGCTGCTTTTCTTTTGTTTACGCAATGATAATACCAAAGTTTGGCCTGAAAATAATCAAAGATACAGTATCTTCAACATTCCCTCTAGATACATATTTATGCTCTTTTACAATCATAGTTTCAAAATAGAGGAGATTATGAATCCATATTTTTGTTATTATTATTTTTATTGTTCTCTTACAACAGGCACTTCCTTACATTGTGTTTCAACCACGAGCACTGGAACTCTGTGCCAGAGTAAGTCATCACAAAATTTACCTCAACATTCTCTTGTTAATCATTCAGCTTTTCTTCTTCTGACATAGTACAATTGATACTGACTTTTGGAAATACCGCAGAAAGTTGCAGCTGCATCCAGAGATATGCGAAAAGTGCTGTCTGTTTTCAGGTTAGTCTCTCTCACATTACTAGTCCAATTCCACTTTTTGCTTTGACCTGTTTGAGGTGTCAAATTGTACAAGTTCAATCAATTAGAACCGGAAGAGATGGCAGCATAATCAAGATTTTAATGAGCTGTCCTAAACAATATGAATTCAAGGAGTAGACAACTTTCTTGCTTTGACTGAAATGTGATTTGCAATATTTTCAACTGATGTGTTTGTATTTATACAGGAGTGCAATTGAGATGCTAGAAGCAGAGTTGAGAGAATCTGCAAGTAGAATGAACTTAACTTCAGCAGAGAAAGGGTTGTTTGATCTACAGGCTGTAGCTTTTGAATTCTTTAACTCCCAGGCAAATGAAAATTTCTTGCTATTAGCATCATATTCATCTGGTTAATATAACTACAATCCTTTCTCACTGTATAACAAATTTTGCAATGTCGTCTTACCCCTATGCATCATGTTACAGGTTAGGGTTGATCACATGGCTTTTGCTTTGTCAAATACGTTTAAATCACCAGTAGTTGATACCGTACAGTCTCTTCCATAGCATCAAGTGATCAACAAGTAAGTTCGCAATAACAACATAACTTTCAGTTCCAGTCGGTCATTCTTCTAGCTCTTTAACTCTTTTGATAATGACACTTCCATTTCAGATTATACTTTGCTCTGCTGTGAAGTTCTTCCGAGGAGGAAAGAAAAATACAACTGTTGGGGAGGTGGATTTCTTTTTTGGTCTACATAAAACGAGTAGGACAATATATTGTACTTATCATTATCTAAGTTTGTTTACATGGATGCAGTTGAATAAATCATATATGGATGTCTGCAAAACGTCACCAATACCACCAGTTGGAACTTTGGAATTTTTTAGCATGTGCCGAGTGCTACATGACCAGGCAACTAAAAGACACTTGGTTTAAGTATGAGTTCGTTCCTCAAAAGAAGATTCTTTTACACCAAATTTAGTTGAGCACAATAACTTTAATTCGGAATGGGATTTGATAATATCTTATTGAGAATAGTAAGATTATGAGAAAGATGCTGAGATAAAATTCAATGCAGGGGTTTCTCAAACTAGGTCAGTCTCGTGAAGACAAGTCTAAAAGAGTAACATTAAAAGTTGATGAATCAGACATCACTTTTGCATTGCAGGTATGGACCAATAAACTCTAGCTTATTTTGTTCTGCTTTTATGTGTGTGTGTGTGTTTTTTTCGTTAACTTCTTAGCTTATCTCCTTGGGTATCCCTTGTTCCTTTTGTTACTTATACATAAAAGCCTTCAATAATTCTGATGATAAATTGTATATACTCATGCGTGAAATCTATAGCTCTGTTGCACCAACACCAAACACAAAGGTTAGGTAGTCATTACTCCAGAGTCAAGCTATTGAATTTGGTTTTTCTCGTTATAAAGGGAATGATGTTGGATATTATTTGAGAATTGATTACTCGGCATTTCTTCTTGCCTTCAGCAACCTTGATGGCAAATATTTAGTTCAAGATTATTATTATACTCACATGTAAAGACGGTTAATACATCAAGAGTAGTTGTGGAATCCGGTGGATGTAATATGCAAATTTCAGCAAAGAGTTGGAAATTGCCAATTTCTAAAATAGAAATGTCTATACAGAATGGAGAAATCCTCCATTCAGATTTATACATTTTTTACCTGTTATTTTATTACCATCTGATATTACGTTATCGTTGTTATTATTATAATAATAATTATTTTTTAACCAGTGCTTTTGGGTTCAGATAAATAATTTTTATTATTTTAATATGTCAAAATATTTTTAACGAAATCATAAATATCTCAATTTGTGTGTATGAGCTTATGTTTATGTTTTTTTTTGGAAACATGGCATGAAAGTGGTTAATTGACTGATTAAAAAAGTGTTATTTGTAGTAAGATATAGTTGTAAACTTAGTGGAACGGAATAAATTAGGCATTTGTCAATGTCATTCCTAATGATATTAATTATCTGCAACATTAGACTTAACAATTCTTAGCCGGGATCATGTGAAGATTAATGAAATTAAAAGAAAAGACAATTAAGCAGGAATATAATTTGATGTGTACACACACACACACACACACACACACACACCCCGTTCCTTAATCTCAATCTAATTCATACTTGCTCTAAAGTTTTAAGTCAATTGACTGTGTATTAGAATGCATTATTTTTTAGCTACTGAATGTAGCTTAATTACTGCTCTTGACCTAAATTTTTTAGGTTGAAGTGATAATTTAATGCGGCATAAAAATTAATAATTTATGCGGTAAATCTGTTGATAAATTTGATATCAATTTTGTATGTGATATATGTAATTTAAATATTATTATTATTAATCTTTATTTAGTTACTTGTTATGGTCTTTTTAATGAATCAAGTGATAATTTAATATATAATAACAAATACTATTTATATGAAAATTGAAATAACAATTGATTAACTTTTGTTATGATTGTATATGTTTTTATATAATGATATTTTGAATAATTTTTTTTAGAAATAGGTGCTCAGCTTTTTTCTTTTCCCTTCAAAGAATAAGTCGGGCATATGTTTGAATTTGACAGTGCTATCAGCTTGGGTATTCAAGCATGCTTGCTTGCGTGGTCGCGAGAAGATTGTAAACTACTTTTACATCAGGAGAGCCTTGTTCGAATGGCAGTTTGGTGCATCGGAGAATAATGTTGGAATGCTTAAATACAGAGAATATAAAATCTCACTTACAGTATACTGAAAGTGAATTGCGATCTTGACGGAGTTAATACTACATCGGTCCTCTCTTCTTTAGAAATTTGATCTTTTAATAAACATTTGTGATATTTAGATTATTGATTTATTAGTTAGTAAATTTGATCTTTTGTATTATTTAACTAAATTTTGTGTTTATCATTATCATTGCTGTTATAATTGATAAATTAAATTTACATAAATAGAAAGAAATATTAAATATTATAATGTATAATGTAGGCTAATCAAATTTGCTAACAGAGTTTTAAGGGAGGATTGAATTTTGTTGTCAAAATTGGGTTTAGCGATGACCTGATGTTGCCGAAAGGTTACTTGGAGATTCTACACGTTAAAAGTATTTAGCGGCGACATGTTGTCACTAAATGACCTTTTGACAGTGGCATATTGTTGTCGCCAAAAGCATTTTTAGTTACGACAATTTATTGTGGTCAATGATGTTAATGGCGATAATATTACGTCGTTATTTAAAGTTTGGTGACGACTTTATCTTCGATGACAACTTATAGTGATCATTGTCGCTAAAAGGTTTTTTGGCGATAATGTTCTTATCATCGCTAAAAATTTTGGTGATGATTTTTGTTTGTTGTCATCAAAATTTTAGCGACCAACTATTAGAGATAACATGGATGACAACTAAATTTTCATTGCTAAAAGCATTAGCGACGGAAGTCGTCGCCAAATAATTATTTGTTTTTGTAGTCTTTTTTACGGTTTGCTCAAGAAAATGTACAAGCGATATAAATATATCTTCCTTTGTTACATTATAATTTGCCTCAATATCAAAGCGTATTCTTATCATTCATTAATTCTGTCACCCTTTTAAGATATTTACTCTCATTCCTTTAATAAATTCAGCTATTTGGAAAAGAAATACTCTTTCTTAAAAAGAATCTCTACGAGCATGTGTCGAGGCAGATTTAGATCCTTAACTATAATTGGACTACCCATAGATTGTGAACCAACTTCGAAGGTCCATGTTGCCCCTCCGTCAAAGTTATCTTTTAACTGATCAACATGTTTGATCACACTTTGTAAGAAAAATATGTGGTGGATGGTGTGTTTGTATGCTACATTTTGTCCCATTTAATACAATGTTTCGCAACTCTTTCATACAATCTTGAATTAATTAACAGCTCTTGGCCTAGAGTGACGACACTCTTTCGATTTAAGTCTTTTTCTATTTGTTTTAGTTGTTTCATTATTTTTCTTAGAACATGTAGCGGCATCACTACAAATTTGATCATCCAAGAACTAATATAGGATCTACCAATTACGGGAGTAGCTTGACAGCAATTTTCTCCATTATCCTTACTATGCCCAAACTGAGAAGAATTAGACGCTAAAGACATTGAACTACCCTCAACTGCCTCAACTGAATTATGTCTATCAACAAAAAAACAATTAAACTTTTCATTAAAAAGAGTATATCTAAAATCTACTATGTATGAAATTCAAGTTCCCATTTTTGTCAGATTATGATGCAACAAAGCTATTACCATTTGATTCAATGACATTATTAGAAGCATAATCAGCCGCATTCGCCAAAATTTGTTGTTCTATTAACTTAAAACTATTGCAACTAACACTTGACTAATCAATAACTGGTTGATAAGGGAACTGCTAATACAAAGAAATTGAATCTCTTATAAAATAAATCTAAATAACAAAATTTCAATTAAAAATGAGATTAATTTATACAATTACTATGATATATACCTGACATGGATGCTGTTGAGCACTAGTGTATCGAAAAGATGGCCCAATATATGGTGGCAATGAAGGTTTCTGCAGCAACATATAAAGAGTTTTGCTTGGGCAATGGTTGTTGTTCAACAGTTGGTTGTTGATGTGAATGCATTGGTGGGCTAGTGAAGACAGGATACACAAGAAAAGTTCAAATAAGTAGAGTAAAAACATTATAACAACAGAATAAAAATATAGCAAAAAATAAAAAATAAAAACAAAAAAACCCAGTACTCATTATTGATCAATTAGTAGTGATCTTGCAATAACCAAAACCTCTACAATATAAGTCGAAGTCAACAAATCAAGGACCAAATGAGACACAATTATTGTGAAATAGCAAGCATCCAAATAAGAAAAATAAATAAATACTTCAACTTTGTCAACTAGGTTTAATTAGATTAACGTGTCAATATAACTATAGTGTACTTGATGATCAAGATTTTAACGTAAAAGAGCATCATTCATAAAATAATGAAATTAAATTTTGTAAATTAAAATCCAACAAGCAACTCAGAGATTAAACTAATGCAGCAAATCCAACAAAATTATACACAAATTCACATGCAATACTAAAAAAGTATTAAATATTATAAATAATTAATATAATTCAAATCAAACCAGCAACATTTCGAAAGGCAGTTGTGCTAAATCGGATTTGGACCACGGTTGTGCTGGTGTATTTAACATGGCCGCAGATATGGCTGGTGGCATATCTATAGGCGTGGATTGTGGGATCTAGACGGCAAAACCTGGCTGTTCGAAGGACGGTTGCAGGTTATAGGATATAGATGAGGATTGATAGTTGACGGTTGAGGATTGACTGTTGGCGATTGTCGTGATGGTGTAGTGGCGGAGGATTGAGGGGCTGCATATTTGAGAGAAAACAAAGTAAAAATAATTAGGTCAAAGTTGAAGTAAAGAGAGTAGGCTACTGTAGCAAAACGACGACAACGATGTTGTTTTATGCTCAGTGATATTTAAATATCATAAATCACTAATACATGTGTTAGTGTCATTCTAAAGAAAAAATTTATTGTATCTAGTTTTTCTAACACTTTCTCTAAAGTATTATGAGTCTAGTATTTTATCGATTGTCATAGACTCTTTAGGTTGATTAATATTTAGGAAAATATATATACCAGGAGGAGCTTACATTAACAACATTTCTTAAGTTTAGTTACATGACAGTTCATGGATTTCAAAATATTTATTGCAAGTCCCTTTTAGAAGCTAAGCTCAGTGAAGTCATAGCTTCTAACTAGCTTCACATCAACTTTCTCTTATCTTCTATTGCTCTTTGTTGTTCTTATGTATATTTGTGTTGTATGTGGTTGAACCTGTCTTGCGCGTCAACATCCAAGTTTGAATTCGTTGGCAAGGGGAATTGTTTGAGATATTGGGTAGTAATCCTTGAGGTTTAGTTTCCTTGATGCTGCCGGCCCCATTGCAGAAACGAAAAGCTAATTAATTAGGCTACCATTATTAATAATAATAGATAACATTAGACATGTTGATTAATGGTTTGTAACTAACAAACAGAGATTGATGTCCCCATGGATCGCCCAGCTTCTCTGTTAGCGATAGCAAATCGCAATTTCATGGAAGATAGACCAATCAAATATCGAGATATCAGAGCTAGCTTTTGCATTTATCCAGTGCTCAGAACTATTATCTGGTATCCAGCAACATATAGGAGCCAATCCACGTTGTTCCACAGTATATTCAGTATACTGTCAAACATCATATGACACGTGGCATTTTTTAATTTGATCTAATCCACGTGCCTGAGGTCTCTTTACATCACCTGGCCTTCGACCAGCTGGTTTTTTGTTTATATCAAGGACTGAACTTAAGCCAGACTGCCGCTCGACTTTAGGCCAGGCCTAGCATTTTTTTTCTTAATTTTATTTTCCTTTTTCGGTACAAGGGTTATATTTATAATGAAGCTTGTCACTTCCTTATTCTTTCCTGTTTTTCTCCACATCTTTGCTTCGATCTCTCTCTTTATATTCGAAACCTCAATCACACACTTGCAGAAGCTAGCGCAGCTGCTGCTTATGCTTCGCTAAGATGATGCTTTTTATCTGCATTTGCACCTGCATCTTGTTGTTGTCTAAGTCGCAGCATGAAATCCCTAGCAAGTTAAATGGCCAAAGTTTTCGGATGCAATGGTGGGAGAGTTGGAACCCAGCAAAAAGGTACAAGTGTAGATGCAGGTGAATGCCATTTTGGCATTTGGAACCGCATTTCTTTCCATCTATTGGTATGTCTGAGCTGAAGTTTCCAGTTTTGCTAGTTAATAGACATCTCTGTAGTGTATATGTGTGATTCATTCTGATTTGTATACTGTTTAAGAGTCTTATGTTGTTTTCCTTTGAGCTTGTTTATTAAACATGGTTGTCCAGAAACTTACACAGTTTTCTCTTAGGTTTTCGGAAGGGTTTCCTAGCTGGAACTCTTTGAATCAAAGATCGATGAAACAAAACATGAATGGTTCAGACTTCAGACTAACATCAAATAATTAATAGAGCTTCTCAAGCCTCAAGGTAACACATATACTGGCTCTATCGCACTCTCACACACACATATGAACAAGCCACAACTTCCTTCTCTACATATAGCATCACATTTTTGAGGATACAATACATATTAACAAATTATACATACAGGGGTTTTCAAAGAATTTATAAGGCATATATTTAATATAATCATAACATATAGGAAGTATTAGTTTCCAGCTTGCTATTGGTCTTGGAAGAATTCTGAACAGAATATGGTAAATCGTTTTTTCTGAAATCAAATTTTGACCATCATATATAAGCTTTCAGAAATAAAGTATGCTCAATGCCACTAATTAATTCTCTGAAATAACTTGAGTTTGTATTACCAGTTAGGCCAATGATAAGGGTGAAGACATGGAGATCTATGTCACTTCTACGCATAGAGGTTGAACCTCGAGGATTTTTTTGTTCTTCGGAAAGTTAGATAATTTATTTCTGATTTCTCTAGCCATACTATTTACAACATAATATAAAAGAAGGGAACTTGACAATAACCTAGGGAGATATCTCTCTTTTTTGTAAACTTTAAGGGAGTTTCTGCCGTTTACTGTTAATTTTAGAGGGGTAATTTGGTATTTTTAACTATTATTAAAATTTGGTATTTGCCTCCTACCCACCCACTTACCCGTCTACCAACCCGCCCAAATTGTCTAATAACCCATTTTTATGCCAAACCCACTGCCTCTCCTCTCATCGAAGAAAACCCAGAAACTACTACTTCTTCCTTTATTCACATGAGATTGCTTCTAAATTCTTGCAACTTTTATGGGTTTAAGATTGTATATGAATTTGGTTTGATATTTGTATTTGGGTTTAGGTATTTTAAGGTTTGTAATTGTGCATTCAAAATGGGTTCGATTGGTTAGAAAGTAGAGAATGTCCATTTCCCTTATTTTTTTAGTTAATATTTCATCATTCTCTTATATTTTCTCTAATATTTCATTATTTTTTAACTCTTATTTTTTTTATTTTATCATTTAATTTAATTAATTTATAGTTAAATTATAAATAATAAAATTAAAAATATTTAAATTATTAAAAAATAAAATAAAATAAAAATAAATAATAAAATATTTTAAAAAATATAAGAGAATGATGAGGTATTGATTAAAATAATAGGGGTATTGGGCATTTTCCAGTTAGAAATTCTGCCGTTAGAAAGAAAGATGCATAATTTCTGAGTTGATGGAATGGTGGTTGCTGCTAATGGTTTTATTGGTAGTGAGAGGTCCAGGGCGGCTAATAAACACGAAGTCGCTTTCAACCATGGCGATCTGGTGAGTAACCATGGGGCCAAACTTGGGTTAATGGTTTCTGAAGATTTGTTTGATTTCGAAAAGGGATTTAATAAGCAATAGAAGATTGTCAATAATAAGGAAAGCCATGGGACCAACAAGAAAATTTTGAGATTTTCTGTTGGAAAAGAAAGAAGAAGAACTAGAATCAGATATAGATAATAATGAAATCATTGAATTACCCTTCTAAAATAACAGCCAAAGGATGGCACACTAATCTCAGGAGGGTATCTGTCTTTTTTTGCAAACTTGAGAGAGTATTTGTCGTTTTTAAAACTTTAGGGAGTAAATGTCAATTTTTCATACTTCAGGGAGTATTTGTCAATTTCTCAAAAAAGAATATATGTCTACGCTAGAACCAGTCTAACTTTGCATTAGAATCCAATGTAATCATTTATTAATAGATTGAATGGAATTAGATTGATTATAGGTCTTCTTCATAAAGGACACATGTATAGTTTCATGTCACACAGTCAATCTCCATTCATAGAAGTGCTAGTTTGAAATTAGTGTAGATTTTAAAATACTATACTTTTGTTCAATTAAAAAAATACACTGATTTTAAAAAAATTAATTAAATATTTGATAAATTATATTTTTAAAAATTTTATGAGTTTTAAAAATCGTTTTTTATGTTTAATAAATTTTATCGGTAGAATATTGTAATAATGTAAATTACAAAAAGTTATTTAGATTCTGATAATTTTATTTTCTAAGATTTAACAATCAAAATAAAATTCCTTTTAAAATTTTAAAATAGGGCATATTTGATATTACATTTGAAAATAAAATTATTTTTTAAAATTAAAATTTGAAAAACAACTCCATTTCTACATATTAAAATTTTTCCCAGGATTGATTGCATTAGGAATTTGCAAGGGGATCAATATGGTCGTTTACTCGTTCTTGTTTGGGCGATTAACTTAATTAGTTAAATTGATTTTAAATATGAAATCTACTTTTACGATTAAGATATCAAATTAATTTTGTGAATAACGCAAGACATTAGAAACATTCGGCAGTGCATTGAAGCATCTTTAATTAGTCACTTTGTTGTATTTTGTCAAACGAAGATCAATTGATACTTATCAATCCCACATCACCTCCTATATTAGTTAATAGGTAGAGAAAATCCTAAATGTGTCGAACATACCGCATCGTTAATTTATACAATAAATTTCAGTCGCATATTCACTTTGAAATTCTTCATTTATCAGAGTGATAATTTTGATAGAAGAGAATCTTTAAAATATATGATATGTTTTTTTTAATTATTCAATGGTTATATATATATTAAGACTATTCTATCTAAAGTATTTCAAGAATTTAGATAAAGATTGAAAAAATGAAAGGCTTGATTGCTACTATATATAGAGACATAATGTACTCATACAGCATACACACACTTGAGTTACAAGAGAAGATCTCTCAAGTGATTTGACCTTTTACATTGTTAACTGACGTACTGTGGAAGCATGAAAATAGAAAGTGCTAGCTAGGGAACGGGCTTCATGGTAAGGTGTTCATCCGATTCTTAAGAAAGCTATTGTTGACGCAAATAAGGCTCTTCACTTACTTTCTAGCTCTGTAATATCATTTTGCTTTACTGATCTCTATTAGTTTCTATTATTGTTTTGTCTTCCATATTTACTCGAGGTTTCGAGAAACCCATGATGATATAATTGTGAGATTTGGTTGGGTGATAATTACGCAGTCTTAGGGGAAATTTTTTGAGTTTTTATTGGAAAATAAGTGGGCAGGAAAAATAAAACTGAAAGCTACTTTGAAAAGACAGCATAGTAGTTACCCTAAATGGATAATGTACAAGTTGCTTTAAAAGAACAAGAAGAAGGAAGATAGAAGATACAGAAGATTTCCTCGGCGTGTGACCATGATTTGGAAGATTTTCTTGAAAAGAAATGATAAGAATGACATATATAGTAGCTACAATCATTTAAAACTGAAAAAATTTCCCTGAACATATATAAATAATTGTAAGAATGCATGCTTCTTTCTTTACCAAAGATTCACAATATTCTTGAGATGAATTACAGCTACACGAAAGTTTCCTCTTAATTGAAAAAGAACCCAAAAAAAATGAAAATACAATTTTCTCTATATTTTTTAAAAATTTCGCAATTTAAGTACAGGAAAAATGAGATGTCGTATATATATACAAGTCTTTACATGATTTTAAAGACTACAATACCTCAAGGTATGTTTAAGATTGATTTTATAAGGTGACGTCAATTATCGGATAAAATTATAATACTAAATATTAGTGAAAAAAATGTTAACTCACTTAGAAGTTAATATTTAACAAATACTTTTAAAAATCACTTTTATCTTGATGATACAACGTAATTGTCTAATGTGATATCTTGGGAAATAAAACATGAGGACATTATATTAAAATCATTTTGAAGTTTAGTCATTTGTGTGACTTAGATTCAAACACATAAGATAAAATAAATAAGATGGCGTGTATATAGCTATCGGTGACAGCATGTTTTGATATGATTCCCCAAATGTCTATTGCAGGTCCCTTTTAGAGACTCACTCAACTTTCCTAGATCTTTTATTAGCTCTTGTTCATAATTGACATAAATTTGTATGTGGTTGAATTTATCCTGTGCGTCAACGTTCAATATTGAATAGGCCGGGAATTGAAGGGCAAGTGTCTGATATGAGTAGTAGGGTTAATGCCGAAAAGCTAATTAATTAAGCTACCAATTTAATATCGTATACTCGACCTTCAGTATCAAGCCCGAGGCCTTCTCCTGTTAATTTGTAGGGTTTTGTTCTGCTTCAACAAGTTTTGAGAATTTGAGAAGACCATAACATAATAATAATTAAGTTTATATGTAATGTCAAAAATACTATTTCAAACAGAGCAAACAGAGATGTCCCCACCGACAGCCCGGCGTCCCTCGCGTAGTAATAGCAAATTTCTGGAAGGTTACGGATTACCAGACAAATATTGAGATTTCGTGGTTTCCGCTTTTATCCGGTTACCAGAAGTATTGCAAGCAATACGAGCCAACCCACGCGTTTCTCCAGTCAATTCAATGCACCGTCAGATATCATACGACACGGGGCAATTTATGGTTTGATGGTTTATCTTACCCACGTGCTTGGGGGTGTTTACATCACGTGGCCTTAGAGAAGACGGTTTTCTGTATGTCCAACAAAGAAAGGACTGATATTGATAGGCAGATTAGTGGAGTAGCCCTAGGCATAGCGTTCTTCATTTTCCTTTTCTCCACTGGCCACTCTGCAAGGCCATAATGGAGTTCGTCACATCCTTATCCACTCGTAATTTTCTTCACATGTTTGCTTTCGATCTCTCTCTTTAAATTCAAAACCTCACCCACACATTTGCAGAAGCTAGCAGCTAGCAGCTAGCGCAGTTGCTGATCCAATTCATGCTTGCTATTGCTAAGATGATGTCTTCATCTGCATTTGCACCTGCACCTGCACCTTATTGTTCGTTGTGATATCTGGTTCAACTTTAAAAACCAGCAGCATGAAAAGAAAATGCAAGCAATTAGCTTAAGTTTGCATGTACGACAGTGGGAGGTGCAGGTGATGATGCAGATGAATGCCATTTTGGCCATTTTCACCCCCACAATTCTTTCGATCTGTTGGGAATGACTGAGCTAAACTTCTCCAATTTCTAACCCCGGCATAGCTTCGATTGTTAAGATATCTCTCTATATATCGCTGATTCATTCTGGATTTTATATTATTTAAGAGTCTTCTGTAGTTGTGCTTTGAGCTCTTGCAAATTATATATATATATGGGTAATTTCCAGAGACTTACGAAGTTTTTTCTCCTAGGTATGCGATTTTCCAAAGCTTTTTTTCCTGGAACTCTTTGAACCAAAGATCTGTGGTAAAAGGACATGCCTTGTTCAGACTCACATCAAACAAATAGAGATTCTGATCAAGTCTTAAAGGTAACGTACATACTATCTAGATCTCTTTTGCACAATGCTAGCATAACTATCTTCTACATAAGAATATCATCTTTTTGAAGTTATATTGATAAATCATATAGGGTTCTTGAAAGAAAATAGAGCCTATATTTAATATAACCATAATATACATACGGAAATTGAAGCATGTTTTAATTTGGAAGAATTCTGAACGAAATACAAACGTGTTGCGTCTAAAGTCATTTTTGACCATCATATAACCTTTCAGAAAGAAAATTTGCCCAATGTTATCAACTAATTAGTTCACTGAAAATACTTGAATAGCTCCCGTTATCAGTTAGGATAGTACTGAGAGCGATGAGTGAGTGGAACATGGAGATCGATGTTGCTTCTACACACATTGAGACCCCTAGGGACCTGGATTAATTACAGCTTTTCTTCATAAAGGAAAAATAGAAATTTAATTCACCAACTGAATGATTTGACTTACAATTACATAGATCCAGCTTTATGTGCAGTCAACCTCCATCGCTGGTAGGTATACTGAATTAATTTAACTGGTAAAAAATAATTTAGAGCGGTACAAACAAGTCGGGGTTTAAATATATTTTGCTTGTATAAAATTCAAGAAGGGATTTTGATTTATATAAATGTAATAATTGAAAAAAAACAATTTAAAAGAAAGAAAATCCACTTCAAACAATGGTTTTGTATCAAATCAATTCCCTTTAAGCGAATTGAATTGGAGGGAAAAACTTGGTCTTTGTGTTAGACTCATTTGCCTCGTATTGATTGCATTAGGTACTTGCAAAGGGATTAATCTGGTCGCTTACCTATTTTAGTTGGGGCTAAAATGACATAGTTCAATTGATTAGTATTTTAAATAATCTACTTTTGTAATTAAGGTCTTATGTTAATTTTGTGAGTAATCCAACTTTTGTAATTAAGGTCTTATATAGATGTTAATTTTGCGAGTAACGAAAGACATATAAAGATTCAATTATATATGGAGACATCTTTAGTTAGTCAACTATATTTTTTTAATATAGTTGTAGAAAAATAATGACTAATACCATAATAATTCCCGATCTGTATTTTGAGATATTTATTTTAATTGGTATGGAAGTTGACTTATCATTATATCATTTCATATACTAGTTAATAATAGAGAGTTTTAGGTTGAGTATCTCCCCATTTGTATGTCCATTCAATAAGTTTAATCACATATATATTTATTTCGAAAATTTTCTATCATTGGATGTGAAATAGAATTATCCCATTTAAGTTTTTCTCTAATTAGCATATGAAGAATTCCAAGCCAATTAAAATTAATATTTGAAATGTAGTAATAAAAAATCAATTTTTACATTATATAGGATAAAAATATTGAGATATTAGTGGGAAAGATAATATTGTTGAATTCTAAATTTAATCTAGAATATTAATTTGTCTTATGATAAAAATTGGTATATTAAATATGGTAAACATTAGTGTTCTACATGAAAACTAAATCAATAATTGAGATTGGTCAAAATGTTTGGTATAACAATTATGATCAATGGTTTGTAATGATTTGTTACAAGTATAAATACACTTCTTTTTTAAGGTTTTATAATTAAATTAAAAATAAAAATTTGAGTTTTTGTTTAAATATTTGAGAGTATTGTTTATTTCTTAAAAGTTTGTGTAAGAAGTAAATGAATTTGAGTGTTTTGAGTGCTAACAAAATTTTTATTTTCAATAAATATTGCTTAAAAATATTTAAAAGAATATAATATTCAAGTTATAGAATTTATAGCACATTTAAGTAAAGAATTGGAAAAGTTTTTATGGAATGTAATTTGTTGTAAAACAAATGTGTTTTAGAATCTTTCTTGAAGTAGAAAAGATAATTAAGAAAAGAATAAATATGCTTTTATGATTGTAATTTTTTTTTTGGTCGAGATATATTTATGCTTTATGATCTTGAAATTTTATTGCAGTTGCATAGTTGTGAAGAGATTTTGAAGCTTTTCTAGCTTATACGTACTATGCATTTTCTTTTACAATTCACAACAATGCATTACAAATGGAAAGCAAAGAAGATGATGTTTCGTTGTGTTGCCTCATCATCACAAGTAGTATGATATTGTTTTGCAGTTTTCGGAGTGTGATCGTTCTCTCTTTTTTTTGGTTAAATTACTTTGATCTGAAACCTTCACCGGGGCTTTATGTTACTTAGGTAGCGGTTATTTTTTTGTCTGAATTTTAAACGACAGAAATGTAAATAGAAATGATATGTTTGTTTTTATTTTAAAATATTTGAAAATAAGTATTAAGTTGTTTGTATGATAAAATAAAAAGTTTGAAAATTGATATTTTAATATATATATTCTTTTAAATAATATAATTATATTGATAATAATTTTGATTATATTAGCACAATAACAGAAAAAAATTAATAAATTATATTAGGATATATATTTTTTATTTGATTGATATATGTTTTTTTAAGAAAAATTTAATTGATTATATAAAGATCAATAAAAATTAAATAAAAATAATAAGTCATATTATAATATAATTGTAATTATGTAAATATATAAATTTATCACAATAATCAAAGTATAAAAGAAGTGTGATTGAAAAAACAAGTAAAAGGAACTCACAATAAAGAAGAGATATATTAAAACTAATTAATTAGAGTTTTAATTTTGTTAGTAAATAAATTAATAAAATAAGAATATTTTTAGAAAATAAAAATATTAAATAATTTGGATATTTTACTCATTTAGATTTAAATAAAAAATTTTAATTTAATTATATTTAAATATTTTTAATAAATATTTAGACATAAGTTAAAAAACAAATGATTCTTAAATATTAATAATTATATTTAGACGTAATTAAAAAAATAACCCCTTAGTTTAAAAAGAGTTTTACATACATTTTCTAACTTTGTTTATTGAAGGTTATATGATAATAGATATTGGAACTCCAATTTCTATCCCCTTTCTATTTTAATTAAATAACTCTAAACCCTAGATCCATCCGCATTAATTCTCATTTACGATTTAAGAATTTTTTTTAATTCTCCATCTTATTCTTGCCTCTCGAGGTGTTTGATTCTATTCCATTAGAGACAGGTAAATCTTTTTTTTGAAAGCTAGAAAACTTCATTACATTTCAGGAATAGAAAAATACAAAATTTTATAAATTTACACCAACTTTATATATATTATAGAGATCGGTTACAGTATAAATATAGACAAATTATGATACACATTAAGAAATAGAGAGAGAAGATTTTGAACACCTTTTGTTTAGTGTCTTGAATTAAACAGAGATGTGTTGATTTAGAGCTATTTCATAGCTCGTTAACTTAACTCTTTTCAGCTCTAGTTGATTTTTTTGATCTTTGCTGTAACAAATCTGCTGTAAATAACTTAAGATAGAATAAAATCTTTTAAATCTAAAGCTCTACTCCCTTTGGTTTCTTCATTAAATCTCTAAATTTGTAAGAAAATAATACCATAACAAAAAAATATCTAAAAACAATGAAATCATTCTAGATCTAAATTTAGGTGGAGATAAATCATCATTAGAAAAAGAAAAATTACCCTAACATGAAAATATATTAACATAAATTTAGATCAAGGTGAAAATTTGTATGAAATAAAAAAAAAAACAAAAAGAAGAGGAGGAAATCTCAATGGAAAAAAAGTAAATATCCCTCTCTAGTAAGCAGCATGGGTGTTTAGGTGTTTGTGGAAGTCGGCTTAAGAGAGATGCCAAAAAGAGAGAAAGAGAGAAGGCCACGAGACTTTGCCATCCCTTAATACATATTAATTAATTTTCACTTCATCTATATTGATTATTGCATATATACTGGTATTTTTCTAGTGTAAAATTTTGCATATATATATTGATGCTTCATATTTATAAAAAAGGCATTGTATGTTTATATTATCTGTGATATGAGCGCGCGCGCGCGCGCACACACACACATATATATATATTGATGCTTCATATTTATAAAAAAGGCATCGTATATTTATATTATCTGTGATATCTCATATGTATGATGTTTGTAACCTAGTTAACTTTTAGAGGAGTTTTTTTTTTTTAAAAGATTTTGGCCTTTGTTGATTTGAGCTTTTGCTAACTTGACACATGATGCTTGTTTCATTTAAATTAAAGGTAAGATTTATTTTTCCTTTTCTCCTAGGACTGCTTTTATTAACCACTATTGTATCTTTATATCTAAATGACACAGATTTCTATATCATCTATTTGCACATCTTATTATTAAGAAATGCTCTAAACTTTTAAATAAAGTATCTAAAACATCGCGACATTAATTTATCGAAGTAAGTGACAAAACTAGCTATATATTGTTGGGAAAAAAACTTATAAATCTTTAAAGTTTGATCTATTAAACTGATTAGTTTGAATCATTTTAAAAATTTATATTAAAATTTTTATTTATTAGAAAAAGACAATATATCCCTTATTTAATAATAGTTAACTAAGAAAAATATTTTTAAACTCCTAACTAAAAATAAACATAATAATAATGATAAGTAATTTTTATAACATATTAATAATAAAATATTATTAATATATTATAAATAAAATAAAACTAAAATATTAATTTATTTATTTTATAATATATTTATAATACAATATTTATTTAACTATTAGAAATTAAACAAAATGATGTATAATAAATATAAACTTATTAATAAAATATAAGTTTTATTTAAATTATAATATAGTCATAAATATTAATATTATAAATATATTGTAAATAAATAAATTTATTTAAAGTATTATACTATTAATATATTATTAAATAATCATATTTTTTTACTAATATATTCTAGATAAATATGTTATATTTATCAAATTTTAAATGTTTAATAATTATTGTTGTATAAGGTTATAATTAATAATTTTTAATAAATTAGGATCTTAATAGATACTTTTAAAACTATTAAAACTAATTATTTTAATAAACAAAAGTTTAAGTCATTTTCTCATATAATTTATAATATTAAAAAAAGGGTAATATATGAGAAAACGACTTATAGGTACTTATAGATCTATTGGACTCTCTTTTTTTTAATATATTACAGTCTTAATAGTACTTAAATAGTTCTCAAACGTGCATTTATGAGTTCATTTTGATCAATTACTTTTTAGACTGTTAAATAGTTAAAAATGCTTTTAGAATTGATGATAATAAGTTAAACCCACTCAAACTTTCAAATATCTTTTGGGAAAGGTATATATATACTTGCCACAAAATAGAATATGCTTATAATGTATGACCTTAGAAGCTTCAATATTTAGACAAACTCACTTTTTACGTCAATGAATTAAACTGATCACATATTTGATACACTTTAGATTGGCCATCTTTTATATTCCCGGAAAAAGGAAAAGAAAAAGTCTTGTACTCAAAGGAAAGTTGAAACCTCGTGATGTCCATAATAGAGGAATTTTCTCTATGAATTATTATAATAAATGTATAGAATAAACTATATATTTATATAGTAGTTGAAAGAAAAGAAAAGAAAATTAAGATATAAAAAATGTGCAATGCAGAGTACTTTTTATATAATATTAAAATACTTTAAAAATATGGGATATGTTATAACTTTTACATCTAAATTCTTAATAGATACATAGTGTAATAATAGTAGATTATAAAAGTTGTAATATTAAAAAAATTACTTTATAAATTTATTTAGTAATAATCCATCAAGATAAAACAACATATTTGAGAAAATAATTGAAGTTGTCGACGTATATTTTTATCGGTATTTTTTCTCATTATCCTTCTTAGTTATTGAATTTTTTTTCTTATTGAAATTATTCTATGTATCTTAAAACACATTATGTCTAATTTTCTTAATTTTATTTTTTGAAAATAACTTCTTTTCATGTTATGAAGATCACTTTAAGAAAAATATTTATGAATGATAATTGTATCTCTTTTTGAAAACAATTTTATGTGGAAAGAATTTGCTAAATTGGAAGATTATTAATTTGAGAATATAAACTTCAAGATGGATACATAAAAAAAATACTTAGATAAATTTCTTAATAAAAATATCTTTAAAATTTTTAAAAAGGATTCACTCTTGATTATTTCCATAATAACCTTTTTACATTACTATGAATCATAATCGTGGGTGTTGATTTGACATATGCTATACTCAAATCTTACAATTTTTGCACATATATAGTTATAGTGCCATAAGTGTTATTTATAATTCACCAAATAATAAATAATATTTTGTGGCACATTTATCTTTTATAAATCTATCCTACTATTTATGTAGTGACGTTCCACTTAACTTTTTTTATACTTACAATTTTATCTTAATTGAAATAATCAAAAAGAAAAAAAATAGTTAAATTATCATTTGTATAAACTTAAAAATGTTGTATACCACATAATTTGCTTGAACGCAACCTATTTTTTTTTTTAAATTAAAATATATATTTGTTAATTTATGTAGTGCTTTGAAATGATGAGAAAATTAAATAAATTTGAGAAGGAAAAAAAAAATTTTATGTTGATTTTAGTAATTTCATTTAAAAAAAATTGTTGGTAGAGGTATTTATGTAATAAATCATTCAAGAACCTTTTGTATAGATAATTTATAAAAAGTTTGAGGAATAAATATAACAAAACTTTATGTATTTTAAGTATTATTAGGATTATTTTTTATATAACATGGACTAATTTATAAATTATTGTAATTTTTAAAATTATAATTAGTATCTATATGGTTTAATTTATTTGTTAGTGAATTTTTTATGTCAGTTTTTTAATATTTTTAGTGTCATTTGATTTATATAAGAAAAGATGTTTTGAGAATTAAAAAAAAATATTTTTTTAAATAAATTCAGATTTTAGATTTTTAATAATAGAAGTTTTTAAATTTTAAAAAAATTAAATTAAATATTTTTATTTTATTTTAAAAGTTTTATATTATTTTTTATAATATATTCTTAAAATTTTTTTTAATAAAATAATAATATAATTTTTTAAAAAGTATTATAATAATTAAATATTTAATAAAAGTTTATTAAAAATTTCACTTACAAATTTTTTATTAAAACTCAAATTGAAAAGTTGTATATAGCCTACGCTTGGTTAAGGGATGTGTAATTGCAATAAATGTTGGTGGGAAGTTCAGAAGCCCAGTTTTATTTGACTGTGAGCCCAATAATATAGAGGCCCAATCCAAGAACACAACGGAATGTTCAACACCGACCTCACCTTTTTACTTAAGTCCTTTGTGTCCTCCTTACATACCAAACATTCACAATCAAATTCCAATACGTAACTACGCACCACAGGTGCTCCTATGACCTATCAGACACGTGTCAGTTTCTCAATCCCTCCTCCCTATAAATACTCAAATCACCCCCTCGTCCCAACCCTCTTCAAGCGAAACCCTTGAAATCGGGTTCTGCAGTTTAACTCGTATCTCCTCTCCTCTCAAAAAGGTAGGACTAACAATCTTCGCCTCGAAGAAACCCTAGATCTTAGATCAGATCTCTCTAAAGGTTAGTCTCATTCGATTCTCCAATTTTATTGGAATCTTGCTCGTTTCTGTTTCTGGTTATCTATGAATTGTTTTAGTTCTAGGGATTTTTTCTTTCTTTTGGTTGACTTTGATTTTTGGTTTTTGATTGGTGGTGAGTACAGATGGTGTCGGACGCTAGCAAGAAGAAGGCTGCACAGAAGAAGGCAGCTGCGGCCGCCAAGAGAGGGGGCAAGGCAGCGGCGGCGGCGGCCTCTTCCAAAGCTGCGGCGTTGGCCCAGAATGGCAGTGCTGCTGATAAAGCGGCCGATGGGATTTCTGCTATGCAGATTTCGGATCGAACTTGTACGGGAGTGCTTTGTTCGCATCCTCTCTCTAGAGATATTCGCGTAAGTTTTGATCGATTCTCTTCTTATAATTTGTTTTAATCTGTTTTAGTATGGTGCATTCTTGAATAAGATTAGTATCTTCGGATTTAATTTTCGTTAAGCTTGTCTGTAGTTGTACATATCTGTATATTGAGGTTGATGGTTTTTCTGTTTGGATGTTGTATATATCTGGATATTGAGGTTGATGGTTTTTCTGTTTGGATTGATGTTTTTTTGGGTGAGCTTTGTTAATTACCTTGTAGAATATTCAACAGTGTTAAATTATTGTTATTTTTTAGATTTTTGATTTTTTGGACGAGGTTGAATACCACGGCAGTCTGCAATTCTGTTTTTTTCTTATTATTATTTTTGGTTTCCTAGTGAACTATATTAAACATACCATCTCTCAAGGCCTGGGTTTCTCGGCAGTATATAACATACACTTGTAAAAGTGATTATTTTCTGACAGAAAGCTAGAATTTGACAACACTGAAAGGTTCCAGCTTGAAATTTTTTGCTTCTGCTTGGTCTGAAATGAGAAAAAAATAAATAAACGGGTAGAAAATTAAAAAAAAGATAAAAAGCGTAAAAATAAGGGGTTTGAAACTCTTGCTTTTGGTATTTGTCTTCTGCGTGACTGACACTAAAACTGGGCATATTACTCGTCGCTTCTTAGTGATTCAATGCTGGAAAAATCTTTAATCTTTATGAATATTGCATGCTCTTTATGAGATTTTAGACTTATATAAGATTTCTCCTTGGTGCAGATAGAGTCCTTATCAGTTACTTTCCATGGACATGATCTCATAGTTGATTCTGAACTGGAGCTTAATTATGGCAGGTTGGTTAATCTTTCCTACTACACTCAAGTATCATTATACTTATGCATAAAGCCACTTGTTGATACATTTATGCCTTTCTCTGCATATTATGTATCTTATGTATACATAAATTACTTGCCTGCAGACGTTATGGCTTGCTTGGCTTGAATGGGTGTGGGAAATCTACACTCCTGACAGCAATTGGATGCAGAGAGCTCCCAATTCCAGAACACATGGATATCTATCATCTTACCAGGGAGATTGAAGCTTCTGACATGTCTGCATTGGAGGCCGTTATAAGTTGTGATGAGGAGAGGCTACAATTGGAAAAAGAAGCTGAAGCCTTGGCATCACAGGTACGTCTCCTCCCGGATAATTCTTGTTGTCTGATTGTACTTAAATGTATATATTCTGATTTTTTGTTTTTGATTTTGCGTTAGGATGATGGAGGTGGAGAACAACTAGATCGTATTTACGAGCGTTTGGAAGCCATGGATGCATCGACGGCAGAGAAACGTGCTGCTGAAATTTTGTATGGTCTTGGTTTCAACAAGAAGATGCAAGCAAAGAAAACGCGCGATTTCTCTGGTGGCTGGAGAATGAGGATTGCATTGGCAAGAGCCTTGTTTATGAACCCAACCATTCTGTTGCTCGATGAGCCCACCAATCATCTAGGTAAGTCCTTGTGGTGACAAGTCTGTTCTTGATGATGCTGTTCTCTTGACAAATCTAATGTTGGAAAATGCAATAAAGTTATTCTCTTAATGCCTTTAAAGTCTTTCTGTGGTCTGTCGGATTGATGTTTGTTGTATGCAATTGTGCATGATAGTACCATTAGTTGACTGACAATGGATAGACTGTGATATAGTTAAATGATATTGTCTTTGAATATCTGTATATTTGAAAATCTGAACGACCATGAATCTTTTATGCATAACAGATTTAGAAGCTTGTGTCTGGCTGGAAGAAACCTTGAAGAATTTCGACCGCATCTTGGTTGTGGTTTCACACTCGCAGGATTTTTTGAATGGAGTTTGCACAAACATCATTCACATGCAAAACAAGAAACTGAAGTTTTATACTGGTAACTATGATCAGTATGTTCAGACCCGTACTGAACTGGAAGAGAACCAGATGAAACAGTACAAGTGGGAGCAAGAGCAAATATCTTCAATGAAGGAGTATATTGCCCGATTTGGTCACGGGTCAGCAAAACTGGCTCGCCAGGCCCAGAGCAAGGAGAAAACACTGGCAAAGATGGAGCGAGGTGGGCTTACAGAGAAGGTGGTGAAAGACAAGGTTCTTGTCTTTCGTTTTGTTGATGTGGGTAAGCTACCCCCTCCAGTGTTGCAGTTTGTGGAAGTTACTTTTGGCTACACACCTGATAATCTCATCTACAAGAACCTTGATTTTGGGGTAGACCTGGACTCAAGAGTAGCTTTGGTGGGACCAAATGGTGCTGGGAAGAGTACTCTGCTGAAGCTGATGACGGGGGATTTGGTTCCTCTTGATGGCATGGTCCGGCGCCATAATCACCTTAGAATTGCACAGTTTCATCAGCACTTGGCTGAGAAACTTGACTTGGAAATGTCTGCCCTCCAATATATGATAAAAGAGTACCCAGGTAATGAGGAGGAGAGAATGAGGGCAGCAATTGGGAGATTTGGGTTGACAGGAAAAGCCCAGGTGATGCCAATGAAGAATTTGTCAGATGGGCAAAGGAGCCGGGTGATTTTTGCATGGTTAGCATATAGGCAGCCTCACATGCTTCTTTTGGATGAGCCAACTAATCATTTGGATATCGAGACCATTGATTCTCTGGCTGAGGCATTGAATGAGTGGGATGGGGGCTTGGTTCTGGTGAGCCATGATTTCAGACTCATAAACCAGGTAGCAGAGGAAATATGGGTGTGCGAAAATCAAGCAGTTACACGGTGGGAGGGTGACATTATGGAATTCAAGGAGCACCTCAAGGCCAAGGCTGGCCTAGCTGATTGAAGCCAACAAATTAATTATAGGATGCATTTGAAGACACATTATAGTTGTATTATTTTATCATATCTTGGCTTTGGCTTTGCAGTTTTTTGTTGACTGTAGGCTGAGTTGAGTGATCACCACCTCTGGATGAATGACCTTATTACCTTCAGGGTGGATTATGTCGAAAGCTACAAAGCAGAAGGGACGATGTGGTTTATTTATTGTATGCCATGTAGTCGTTCCACACTTTTCTGCTCGGTTATTAGGTAATATTTTTGTTCTCTTTTACGTTTGCCTTTCTATATCATTACTTCCTGGTATTGGTCGACTAAGAATAGAGGTATGTATGGCATTATAAATTGTAGGTTAGACGCTATCCGTATGTGAAACTGTTCGTTTTTCCGATTTATTAAATATGTTGTGTACTTGAGAGATTATTATCATTATGATATTAAATTTATGTCTACGGCATTGTAATAGATATGACATGTTTCTTTATTGGGCATCACCGGCATGACCGCTGCTTTCTTTTACCGTCAGCGGACATTGACCGAAACATGATTTTTTTTTTTCTCCACTGAAGTTAGGGGGCTAGAAATGGGGGATTTCCGTGTGGATTTAAAATTCTGGCAAATGCAACCTTGTGAATTATACTCTTCTATTCAACACCGGTATTTTCTAAATCAACTCATAATATATTCCGACACATCAATAACTATCAATTAATTTGTTTTGATTTGGTTAGAATTAAAATACACAATTTGAAGGAGAAGAGTTCGCTAAAAGGTTAAATAAGCTAATTTGTTTTTGATAAAAACTACAAAATTAATTTAGTACTTTCTTTTTCATTCTCTTCGTAATTATAAAAAAGCGAACAAATGTAGTGTTATTGCGAAAAACATGGAGAATCATACTAAATTTAGGCCATTGATGCTAGATATATTTTATCGTCACTAATTTTCAGAAACAATGTTTTGTTTTGTCCTATTTTTAAATTTTATTGACATGTTAGGTGAAATAGCCTTTAAATATACACGGTCAATTGCTCTTTTACTTTCTTCGTTTCCATTGGTTAAGCGGCACAAAAGCCACCAGCTCCACATGGAGGGACTTGCTTTCAGTTACACTGATGATATGATCGAATAAACCCACTAGGGAATCTTGTTTGGCCAATTTCTTATACATCTCTATTATCTTAAAAATATTTCAATACCTTACTTTCGTGAGTTAAAAAAGTTAATTTTTATACAAATACTTATTTATTCTTCTAATTTGTGTCAAAACTACAAAAATTATTTAATTGTGTCAATTAAGGTGACGAAAAAAACAGTTATCCGAAAAATCGAACCAGATCGAATTGAAACTAACTGATTCGATTTGATTTTATATTTTAATCGATTCGGTTTAATTTCTATTTTCTGAAAACCGAAAATTTCGGTTCAATTTCAATTTTGATGCCCAAAACTTGAATTGAATCGAATTTTCTTAATTTTTTTAGTTTTATATTCTAATTCGAACACTAAAATTTAAAAAAACAATTCTCTCAATTGTTTCAAATTAAAAGAATTACGGTGGTGGGCTTAGAGAGTTTTGACAAGATTTGGTTTTGAGTAACAAATGTATGACTTTTTTCTTCACTCTCATATTTTCATATGCTCTAATAATTTGATTAATATTAATTTGGCTAAATTTTAGTTGCTAATTTAAAGAATATGCTTGATTTTCCCTAAATTATTATTATTAAACAAAAAAAAATCCAAATAGTTGTTGTTTTAAGTTTTTTTTTTGCCCAACATGTTAGAAATTGTTATTTTGGGCACAAAAAATACCCAGGAATTGTGCCCAGAATTTGGCATTTTCCATGCAAAGAATCTAGGCATGAAAAATGCTCAAGATCATGAACATTTTTTATGTTCCTAAATTTTGAGTATGATTGAAAATGTTCACGGACATGATTGAAAAATATCCAGATAATGAGCATTTTAATGCCCTATTTCTGGGTATTTTTTATGCTCAGAATCTCGATATTTTTCTTTCCCACATTAATTGTTTTTATTATTGGATATAAATTGTTAATTTAAACTTTTAATTTCTCATATTTATTTAATTTCTAAATATAAATTATTAAATTTCTAAGTAATTTTCCTTTTGTTTTTGGTAAATGACATTTACTTATAAAAGGCGTGATATTGATGATAATGAAGATGATTCAAGAATTGATAAGAGATTAAGATCCAATGTATGAAAATTTTTCGTTAAGTTGGTAGGAGGAAAAAGAGCCAAATGCAATTATTGTGATAAGGATTTTACTTGTGAAAGTAGGATAGTTGAAACTTTTACTTTGCATAAGCATTTGAGTATGTGTCTTGAGTATAAAAATATTATAGTAGATGGGAAGCAAATGGTATTAATGTTTACAAAAAATAAGATTGATAGTAATGGTTGTAAGGGAGCTAGTACTACTTTGCTGCTTATGGGATTTAACAAAGATGCATGTAGAAATGCATTAATTAGAATGATTGTGTTGATGAGTTGCCTTTTAATTTTGTGGAGGGTGATGGGGTTTCGAGAGTTTTGTAGAACTGCCTGTCGAAAGTTTGATATTCTATCTCGAAGAACAGTTATAGGAGATGTGCTTCAGTTAGTTATATACAGATGAAAAAGTTGTATTAAAGAACATATTTTTTGCAAATAGGCAAAGTGTTAGTATTACAACTAATATAGGAACTTTAATTCAAAATATCATCTATATGGTAATCACAACACATTTCGTTGACAATGATTAGAATTTGCGAAAGAGAATATTAAGTTTTAGTATACTACCAAATCACAAAGGAGAGAGAATTGGGAAATTAATTGAGGCATGCTTACATAATTGGGGAATAGATAGATTGTTTACTATTACTGTTGATAATGCAAGTTCGAATGATGTGACAGTGAATTATATTATAAGGAAGTTAAAAAATTGGAATTATGATGGGATAGTGTTAAATGGTGAATATTTACATTTGATATGTTGTGCTTATATTTTTAAGTTGATTGTTGGGGAATGATTGAAAGATATAGATGAAACAGTAATGAGTATTCGCAATGCTGTGAAATACATTAGATCATCCACAACAAGGCTAGCAAAATTCAAAAAATATGCAGAGAAAGAAAAAAATTCAATCCAAAGGACTTGTAGTGTTAGATGTTCCTACTAGATGAAATTCAGTGTATTTGATGTATAAAAATGCATTGAAATTTCTAAAAGCCTTTGATAGGATGTAAGATGATGATTGTCTTTATTTGCCTTACTTTGAAAAAACTGAAAATGGAAAGGTAAGAGTAGGGCCATTAACTTCTCAATGTTGAAAAAAAACAAGAAGATTCATGAGATTTTTGGAGATATTTTATGAGGTAACATTGAAATTTAGTGCTTCTACTACTGTGACTTCACATTTGTATTTTAATGAGATGTGGAAGAAGATAATTTCTAAAGCAATATAGCAACCAATATGAAAAAGAAGTTTGATAAATATTGGGGTAGTTTGGATAACATAAACAAATTATTACTTGTTGTAGTTGTGTTAGATCATTGGTGCAAAATAGATTTTATGGTATATTGTTTCAATTATTTGTATGATTCTAATACAATTGAAGTCATGAGAACACACATTAAAGGTTTGTTATATAATTTATATAACACTTATATTGTGCGGAATGCAAACATTGATGATGATGTAGATTTTGGGTCTATCGGTCCTATTCATCATTCTTATGATGAACAATTGTCATATATGTCGTTAGATGATGATGATGATCAACTTCTCAATGTTCATAAATCTTGTGATCCTTTCTAACAATTTTCAAAGCAAAAAGAAATTCATCAAGACATTGAAGGCAAATATGAAATTGAGAGATATTTGTTGGAATATGTAAAGCCCCCTAACAATGAAAATTTTGATATTTTGTGTTGGTGGAAGTTGAATTGTACGATGTATCAAATTTTAGCTTTGATAGCCAAAGATGTTTTTGCAATTATAGTCTCTACCATTGCATCTGAATCTGCATTTAGTACCAAAGAGCGTATTCTTAATCCATTTAGGAGTTTTTTGACTCCTAAATCTGTTGAAACATTAGTTTGTACGCAAAATTAGTTTGTACGCAAAATTAGTTTGTGTTTTTTGCTTCTTGATGATCTGACATATGAAAAAGTATGTGTTTAAGAGACTGAATTTTATGAAGCAATTGAATTAGGTAATGTAATGAATTATTAAATTAAAATTTTAAGTAAAAAATTGTTAAATTCTAATTATTATTTTTATTATTGCAAATATTGGAGGAGGAGACATAGCATATCTTTAGAAAGGTGAATTTTATGATGCTAGTAAGGTAATATAATAAATTATTTAATCTATTTTTTTCTGTTATAAATTATTAAATTTCTAAATATTATTTTAATTATTGTGAATGTGATACAAATTTTCTGCATTTGATACAAGTACAGATGTGGAAGAGTTTTCTTTTTTCTTCAATGTTGTTAAATATATATTTTTTAAATTAATGTACAATGAAACTTTATATGTCTACCTTTGGTCCTTTGTTTTTCACTTCAATTTTATTAACTATTTTGTTAACAAATCAAATTTTATATATTTTGTTGATACAAAATATTAGATCAATTATTTATTAGAGTTTTATATTATTTAATTTTATAATGATGGCAAGTGATGAATAGTGAAACTAAATCTGTAAATTAGGGAAAGTTTCACATACCTCCCCTGAGGTTTGGTGAAATAACACATAGAGGGAAGGTATGACGTAATTCACACATACCTCCCCTCTCATTTAACAAAAATTTGCTTTTTTCTTCTCTTAACATCCAATTTTTGTTAAAAAGTCAATTTTACCCTCAATCTATGTCATAATTAGAAACTATAAATGTGAATATCATGTCTATAAAAATGTTAAAAAATGGAGCAAAAGAAAATGCAATTGTAAAGCTACTTTTTCCTTCCATTTTATTATATATACACACAAGTTACCTTGTACATATACAAATGATGTTCTGTACAAAACCAACATTTCTCCTAAAATTTTCACAATAATGCCATTTTAGCTCCCAAAACACAGCCACTAATCCTAATTTTTATAATTACCCTACAACAAATCAACTAATACTAAAAACACCAGTCATCATAATTTTGTATATTCTCCTCATCCTACAAAAATAACATAATATCAATGTGATAACAAAAAAAAAATTATAATTGACCTTAATCATGCACACACACAGCAGCTTCAAAGGAAAGATAAAAAAATAAATAAAAAAATTACAAATTAGCATAAACCTTCTCGCACACAGTAATATTTTCTTTTGCTCTATTTTTTAACATTTTTATAGACATAATATTCACATTTACATCTTCTAATTATGACATAGGTTGAGGGTAAAATTGACTTTTTAATAAAAATTAGATGTTAAGAGAAGAAAAAACAAATTTTTGTAAAATGAGAGGGGAGGTATGTGTGAATTACGTCATACCTTCCCTCTATGTGTTATTTCACCAAACCTCAGGGGAGGTATGTGAAAATTTCCCCTGTAAATTATAATTAAATTCAAAAAACAAAAATTAAATAAATAGTGAAACTCAAACAGAACCGAATCGACTCGCACAGTTCAGTTTATATTCAGTTTTTATTACACATTTGATTCGGTTCGATCCATAAATTAATAAATCCGAAATATTTCTGTTAGAATTTGTTCGAGGCAAAACCCAAACCGAACCAACCCGTGCCCATCCCTAGTGTCAGCCAACAATATTTTGATATAAGAAGAAGCCAAATTACTTTGATACCCTCCAATAAACAAGCAAACTTAATTATTTTAAAATTTCCTAAAAGAAATTAATATTACTTAAAAATATTCTATATATTATACTATTTGTTTATATATACATATATAATGTCCTTCAATTTCAAATTAAAAAATTGTATTCATAAAAAATAAATAAGAAATTAAAGTTTAAATTTTTTATTAATATTATTTTTTTGTAATTTGTAATAATAAATATAGTATATTAATAATAAAATATAATTTAATTTATTTGTTTTTACAAATAATAAATATAATATGTTAATAATAGTATAACATAATTTAATATACTATTTTCTTTTATAAATAGTAAATATAATATGTTAATAATAATAAAATATAATTTGTATTTTCTTATAAATAATAAATATATATGTTAATAATAGTAGAATATAATTTAATATACTATTTTTTTATAAATAATAAATATTTTAATAAAATAATATATTGTAATATATTTATAAATATTATATTTTATTTCATAAGAAATAAAATATATAATATACTAAATTATATTTTATTATTATTAACATATTATATTTATTATTATATAAATTAGAAAAGTAAGTAATATTAATAAAAAAATAAATTTTAATATTTTATTAATATAATTTTTTAATTTTAAATTGAAGCATTTAATGATCACTGTATTGTGTCTGAGTTTGTTCAGTAATGCAACTAATTTAAATTAAATTACTATATTATCCTAAGTCCACTAACTTTTTAACTAAGGAAATAACGTAACAGGAGTTTTGTGGTATTTTTAAAATAATGGGGACGTAACAGAGAATTAGCCAAACAAGGAGGGGTATTAGATATATTCCCTACTCACTAGGTGTAAAAAGATTTTCCTTAAATTTTTGAATTTGAATTTATTAAAATTACACTACTATAAAATTTTGAGTGAACAACCCGATAAAATTTTATAAAATGAAGAGAGAATTGACTTGTAATTAAAAGAAAAGAAACTAGAATAGACTACGAAATTAGAGATAAAGCAATTGTGACAAGCCTACAATATTTTTAAACTGACAAAATGAATCATTCGAAATAAAAAAGGAAGAAAAATATTGTCCCTTTTATAAAATTTTCAATTCACAACAATTACTATATATTATATTTGTGAAGTTTGTAGCTTTAACTTTTATAAATTTTATCAATTCACAACATCCTTTTATTCTATTTTATTACTATATGTTATTTGTGAAGTTTGTAGCTCTCAATCCTTAGATACATCCAATGATCTCCATGAGTTTTAGGTCCCAAAATTTAATTATAATTCAAGAATTGTTATGGAAAGAAGACCAAGGCAAAAAGAATGCCTACCTTTTCTTCCTTCCCCTCCTTTTTTCTTTCTTTGTTTATTTTTCGTGTTTTCTTTCATAATTTGGCCTCCGTTGATTACTATAAATAGGGGAGGGGCATTATGTTTGTAATGAGACAAAATAACAATAACAAAAATCAATCAGAATGAGGAGGATGATGAATGTAGCTCTAGATTTTGGTTTTTATTATGCTTTGCCACACTTCATTATGTCTTAAGCTAATAGTCCACAGCACCTTATCAGCATGATCATCCAGCACAGAACATATTCTATCTTGTTATAAGCTGTCAATTTATTTTTATTATTAATACAACTATCTTCTGAGTATGATCTATGGTTGTCACTAAATTATATTCTTTATATTAGAATAAGACTAGTTTTATAATTATTTTTATATTCAATTTTGTATCTATTAAATTACCATAATATCCATAATAATTGTTGTGACAACTAATATTGTCTAGAAGATTTATTTGAGATGTTTAATTTCAGAAAGCTAGAGTTTATCGCCTTGGAAGTGTTAGCAAAAACTATTTCTCTTGGATCTCTATTACTAATATCTACTTTAAGCTAATGGCTTTAGAAAATAGAATAAAGGCAGAAATAATGCATCCATACAAGATTTGAGTTCAAGCACAAGATTATATTTTTCTACCGTCATCTCCAACATTGAAGAATGAATATACCTTATCATTGTCAAGTTTCACCTGATCTCTAGAATCGTGTGAATGAGAGATTCCACCTTGTGAAACTAGTAATTCTTTCTAATTGCTTATAACAAGTGGATGAATATATGACTGTAACATTACAAGACAATGCAATTATACATACAATTCTAAGAGATGAGAAACATTTCTCAAAATCTTATATATGTAGCCAGAGTAAATACTATATCAAGCTTTCCATACATCTCATTGAAGACTTTAAAATAGCTACAATTTTCTTAGTAAAAAGAACTAGGTTAACTTTCTAAGACATCTCATATTTAACAAGTTCCATAAGATATTTGCTCAAATTAAATTAGTGTTAAATTCTAAGACATATTGATCACGGTGAATTCTATATAAGATAAAGACAATGAAAAGCTACTCACTATAAAAAATAAACTCCCTTATTTTAAATTCGTATGCTTTAGCATGATTGTCAAGGACATCCTAGGTCTATAATAATGCAAAGAATTATAAAAAATAGCTCTTATGACCATCCATTGAAGAATTTGAAGAAAAAAAAGATTTTACAATCTAATTAAAATAGCTACATTGGTTACTCACTAAGAAGATAAGTAATTAGACCAGTAGTTTCATTATCATTCTTGAAAAGAATTTAGGAAGACATTTACATATTTATTCTCGCACCAAGTTAGCCATTTTGCTACTTCATGTCCTTTAATCAAAATCATACGCCTTGATCATATGCTAGTGAGTTTACATCTAAACTTTTGATGATTAAGGCATGTCAATTGGAATAGGTAGAATTATTTGTTAAACGTGTGGGCAATTGCTCAAACTTTATTATTATAATTACCTACCTTTGTATGGACACATATTATATAATATATCGTTGCATTAATTTAATTAAAGATATACTATATACTAAGTTTTTCAACTTACTTCATAAAAAGAGAAGAGTAGTCATCTCTTGGTATAAATCAGAAGTTGTTCTGGCATTATACTTTTAGAGGGAGGAAAATAAAATTAGTTCATGTTGAGTTTAATCCTTCGAAAGATCCAAATTAAATTAACTCTAGTAGAGTCTATAATTGTTGCTATTGATCTTGATTCTTGAGCTTCTTGATAAGACCTAGATGGATTTAGGCTATAGTAGCGTTTGGTGACATATGAAATTAGCTCCAACTAAATCTATGGTATTTTTAATGAGACTAGTGTCCTTAAAGTGATAAATCCTCTTGAAGATGTCCTAGAAATAGCATGTTCCCTAGTATAAAAAGTTATAAAGTTTCTAAATTTTACACATACAAATAAGGCATAGACATTAAAGTCATAATATTCGACAATGTATTTACATTTATGGTGGCTAATGATATAATCAATAATGTTATTGAGCCATAAATCATCTATGAATGACCCATCATGATTAGCCCAAATGAAAAAATGCAATAGAAAATTAATTAATTTCTCTTGCAAAATAATATATAAGGATTCAAATGACCTGCAATATTCTATTTATAGTCACTAAATAATAGCTTGTAAGCTATAAAAATCTTTATATGGATTGAAAGGTTTTGGCCATATATAATATAATTGCCTCAATGAATATTGTTTTGGGTCATAGGTTAAGAACAAATACAATAAAAAATTTATCCATTAACTCATATCTATTAAAAATTTTAAGAATGTTTTAATATGAATAAATTATTTACATTGAGTATCCTTATTGGTGGTCCAATATGTCTTTTTGATCCTAAAAAGGATCTATTTTACTAATAGATGAGCATAAATTAATGTTTTATATTAAAGTACTATATTTAATTATGGTTAGTGCCTTGTTATATTTAGTACAATGCATTTGGTCGAACATAACATTTTATATTATTTTATTAGATAAACTAACATGGAATTTAGGTGTTATTAGTTATGTTGATGCAAGATATTTATCATATTTACATAATACCTGCTTGGAGATGGGTATGATAATGTAGAGATTTTTTAGAATTTTATGAACCAAAATATTGTTAATAGATCTGATTTTGAAGAGAAGAATTATATTAGTAGAAGCATAATCTTTACATAAAGAATTTTTACATCTATATTGAAAGTATGAATATTGTACTCTTTTTCTATTTGACTAAGTTTGGTCTCATTGAATTTTACTAAGATTTTTGACGTTTATTAAAACACGTCCAACACCGCTCTTTTATTCATTAAGAATTGTATTCCTTTTATTGAGTTTTTATCCACTAATTTTTTTTAATAAAGGTCAAATATAATCAACTTAAAGTAATAGATATTTCAAAGAGAGTGTTATGAAAAAAGGACAAATTTAGTGGCTATCCACCAAGGTAAAAAGAATGCCTACCACCTTTCTTCCTTTCCTTCCTTCCCCTCCTTCCTCTTCTTTCTTCCTTCTTTATTTATTTTCCATTTTTGCCTCCATGAATTTGCTTTCCTCTCTTCCTTCATAATTTGGCTTCCATTGATTACTATACATAGGAGCATAATGTTTGTAATCAAACACAGTAGCAATAATAGAAAATCAAAATGGGGAGGAGGAATAAATCTCCTGGCTTTGGTTTCTATTATTCATTGCTGATACGAACCTCGCCAATATCATGACGAAATCCAACACTAAATTTATTAACAACCCCAAGATTTTTTCAAGATGCAAGGTTGTTGAGACTTGACCCGTTACCTAGTTAGATAAGAACCAAGACTACAGTTGCCGAAACGCTATACTAAAATTTTTAAGAACCTCTTAATAATCTAAGTGATAAGTTTGGTTATTTTGAACGCCACAAAAAATTAAACTTGATAAGTTCAAAATAAGAATTTGTAAGGAATAGCTCAACACTCAAAAGTACTTGTTTCATTTCACAAATTAAGGCCTTTTCATAGGCAAATACAAAAAGAAAATATTAAAGATTAGGCCAACAATTATTTACCTAACAATTGATAAACTAATACAAACTTTAAGACCTTTAAAAATGTAAGAAACAAATTTCAAATATAATGATCTAAGTGATGACATCATACGTATTTTGATGTAAGCAATAACATCATACGTATTTTGATGTAGATAATGATATTATACGTATATGACATAATCGATTACACCATTTAAGATTCTTAAAATTACACAAATTGATTAAAATTTTATTTTTCGGACATTTAGGCTTTGATTGCTTGAATAATGCTCACAAAACTCAATTCTTTACGTCGTGTATCTTGAACTGTATTTAAGCTCTATATCTTTTTAATTAATCCATTTAAGTCAATTTACAATTCCTTAACTCTAGTTATTGTGATTGGTCCACTTGACAATTTTAATAGATCATATGAATACTGCCCTTGAGTGCCTCCATTCTTATGCATAAGTTTCTCTTTTTGTATACGTGATTGTGTAACTTCGTTTGCGCTAATTCCCACATTTAATTTTAGTTCCTATACTCTTATTACTCCTCCTGAGCCAATAGTCCACAACAACAATCTCTATATATGTATTTATCAAAATTAAAATCTTAATCTCGTTCTAACCAAGCGAAACATGTATAGAATGTGATGTCTAACCAACACGGTGCAGGAATTGACTGTACGTTTAGAGTCCACCAAAGACATTGGGTTTAGGGCTTAGTTATGGGCCTGCAAATCATTTGTAGAACTCAAGAGTTGCTCACAAATAACTACTCAGTTGGGACGATTACTCTAGGACCGTACCACGTACCTGTAGAGAGCTCCATTAATTTGTTCAGTTAACCATCTAACTTCTAATCCTTTTGTGGTTGTGGTTACATCTACACAAAATACAATAAACAATTGAGTGATATATCACGCCTGGTCTTTTGTACATAACTTATTATATTGTCGTGTATGTTTCTCGTGTTTATATATATATATATATATATAAGCGCGTTAAGGACTAAAAGAGTGCATGATTCTCATGCTTTTTTTATTTTTATTTATTTTCAGTTCGACTGTAGATCTAAAAAATCTATGAAATATCTATATTCAGTATTCAATTTTTATTTCCAAATTAAATATTATTAATATATACAATTGTTCAGTCTTGGGAAAAATAAATGTTCAATTCTGAGGCATATATGGCTTAGTTGGTACGTTCGATATATGCATACAGACAGACGCCTGTGGCTCCCGCGTTCCATGCTGCTTGAACTGTTGCTATCATGATCAATGACAGGCTGAGTAGCTTTCCAATTATCTTGAGGGGCAAAAGCAACCAAAAAGTGTATTAATTTTATTGTGTTTTAGGCAAATGTATGTATGTGCTAGCTAGCTTATAAATAGTTATATGACAAAATCATACGATGTTGCAAATGAAATTGTCATCTGGCCTTCAAGCTAATGATATTGGAGCCCCCTGTGACTGTTTTGTTTTCATGTGAGGCCTTGCTATCATTCATATAACTAATTAATACAATGTAAACATCAATAAATTAATATCTATTCACACCCCGGGCCACAGCAAGATATTTAATCTCTCATACTCAGTCGCAAATCAATTGGAAAAGACTTTATTACCCCCGCGTATATATATATATATATATCATTAGCTTGAACTTGCCCACAAATTAACTTGAGGCAGCTTGAAGTTTTTATTTTCTGCAATGAGTACCTGGGCCGTCGATTTTAATAAATTTTTGGCCGGATATATATGCGACATTAAATAAATTGCAGAGACGTGTGAACCCTAATTGCATGGACTCTGACCCTTTCCATACTCTGAACTATAATCCAAAAACATCCAAAACAGAAGAAAAATCTTATAACACGTAATAAAACAAGAAGCACTCTTGGCCTTTCTGTTTCCTTCTTTTTCTTTCCTTTTCTATAAGTTTCTGGTACATTTTATGATCGAAATAATGATGAAGACCAAGAGACAACCTGTTGCAGGTAGTCTCTTTCCAGTTAGGCTATTTCAGCGTAATATATTACAAAACAAATACGGATGGTAGCCATCGCCCTAGTGTCTAGTTAGCATTAAGGCATGGATATGATAATCTTCAAGGGAGTTGATTAAATCTCTTACAGTAGAAGCAGGAGGTTTACGGATAAGATTCTCCTCAAATCTATTTTGAAAAGAGATTGATTTGATTTAATTTAAATTAAATTAATTTAATTTCCTTTTTAATGTAAGCTGGAGTGGATTATATGCGATAATCTAAAGAAAAGAAAAAAGAAAAATGCATATGGTATACAATTAAGCAACACTCTCTACATACATCTAATCTATTGCATGGTTAAAAAAGGAGAGATTTTAACATGACAAGAGTAATCCCCAGTTACTGATGAAGCAAATTAATAATTAAAGTGTCATCCCAAACTTGGTTTTTGAGTAAACCCTAGCCCTTGAATCTCAGATTGGTCAACTTAATTTAGATGGGGATGAAATTGCCATGACTGAGGATGGTATCAATAAATGAATGACATCCCAATTCATACTCGTTATAAAAATGATTTTTGCCCCAGAAACTCCGCCATAAAGGCCTATCCATCTGAAGCCTCTGCAAAACTGTCAAAGACTTCAGAAAATAATTTCAGTTAGTACTAAAATGCAATGAACCAATCTGATTTCCACCTGAAACTAATAACTTAACATTAAGTATATGATAGAGCTATGAATGACGCAACTGATGAATTTAATTACTAGATTAACGTTGATTAGAATGCTCCAGTATTTTGCATAAGCTAGGCAGCTATGTATTACAAGGTTGGATATTGATTGGGGGCCATCTGATCTAAAAGGTATCCAATGCCTTCGCTTGTCTGTACAAATGGAGGAGTCGTATTATCAAGTGGGGGTAATATAAACAAACTAGAGGTTGGGCGACCATATGTTCCTATGTACGTATATATTTCATCTACGTGAACCAGACGATCTCATGTTCAAATGCTACACTCCTGGGTTTCTCAAATGTTCTAAATCTGATGATACGAAAGCAAATGATTGAGGAAAATTAGAAAAACATTTTCTTGGTAGATGAGTATATTGATAAGTATTATTATTAAATTTTTTACCCTGCAGATAAAAGTTTAATACATAAACTTTTAAGTAACCATTCAACATAGCATCAGAACGTATTTCACTGCACCGTCGGCAAAATAAAGAAACTTGATTAGGGTTAGAAAAGTGTACGTATAAAATAGTTAATTCTCAAGTTTGTATGCGTATTAATTTATACATTTATTCATATATATAATTTTACCTTTCAAAAGAAATTAAGTAGGCAGGAAAGTCATGCACGTCAAAATATCGCCAAGTACGATAATGATTTGACGTGAGACATGACGAGATAAAAGTGACATTTCATGGTAAGCTGAAGCCATAGGCAGCTCTCACTCACATGCACTGGTCTCCCAATTAAGGCCAGGCCTTCCATGTCATTTCCTCACGATCTTTTTGTGTCAATGTTAGTAGTAATAGCCTTCCCATTCTTATCTCTGACCCTCTATTTATACACAAAGCTTTCAAGCTAAAAGCAAGCAAGCAACCACACAAAAGAAATTTCTCACCACTGAAGAAAAAGTACTAGTGATCATGGCTAAGCTCAGAACTAGCAGCAAGAAGAAGAGTAGCATTGTAAAGCTCAAGAATATTGTTGTAGAAAAGATACAGAAGAGTCTTTTATTGGGTTGGAAATCAAGTTCCTACTGTGACTGATTATGAAGAAGTTAATGACTCAAGGTATGTGCCCAAAGATGTCAAGGAAGGGCATTTTGCTGTCATAGCTGTGGATGGTGAGCAACCAAAGAGATTTTTCGTTCCGTTGAGTTATTTGACTCACCCTAGGTTCTTAATGCTACTGGAGCAAGCAGCAGAAGAGTACGGATTTGATCATGAAGGTGCATTGACAATCCCTTGCCGGCCATGCGAGCTTGAGAGAATACTAGCCGAAAGATGGCAGGAAGACGACTCAGGTAGTAATAATAGTAGTAGTCTTGATGTCAACTGGGGCTGTGAAACAACGGTGCATAGTTATTGACACAATTGCTATGTATATATATATATGCTTAGCAAGGCTTCAAGGGGGTCTGATTTTCTTCAATGTAATTATTCTCTCTTTGTAAACAGCACCGGTGGTTAATTTCTTTCTAATTAATACAAATTCCTCTGCTTTTAATTCTCGTAAATATTAATTCATTTGTTGGTTTGTATACTTCCAATAAACAATTAAAATTAAATATTTAATCCGGAACAACACGAAGTAAAACAATACTTGACATCCAGATAAAGAGTAATTTTATACTTTTAATGTGTTATTCTAAATTTTTTAACATTAAGTAATTGGTGTTCATTCATTAATTTATATATATATATACACACACACACATATATATACATATATAAAATAATTTATTATAAATTTGATTTCATGATAAAACTTGAAATATTACTTAAAATTGCAGTGCTAGAAGAAACTATATCTCATAGATTTGCTAATTGCTAATATATGACTTTCGAAAAACAAATAAATTAATCCAGTAATTAAATTGTTTTGTCATCGTATGCTGCAAGGTAAAGATATAAACGTACGTTATGAGTTATGACTTTTAAATTAGGAACCGTATATTTTCAATAGTCGGCAAAGTAAAATTAATTTTATGAAAATGATGTTATATATGCTTGTGAACTGAAATAGGTAAATTACCTATTAATTATTTGCTCACTATTCTATATATATAAGATGTTATTCATTTTGGATAGACATGTATTAATTTTAAAATGTTAACTTTTAATTTAAAAATGATTGATGAGTTAGAAACAGTGAATATTAATTATATATCTCTTTAAAAAAATTTAGAAATTATTTAAAAAGTAAAATAACATAACTTAAGAAATGAATATGGAAGTATCAATTAATCAATATTGGTCACATTAATTAACTGACAAACACAATATAGTAAAAGATGGCAATTTTTCCTATTTTCTTGTTTAGTCGTGAATAGATTGACCTTTCATTATAAAATTTGCAAGTTTCATTCAACCTTGGCAATTCTATAGAAGTAACCCAAAAAAGATCTTCGGCAACATCTGAGTGCTGTGCTTAAACCATGGCATAATAACTTATGTACAAGGTAAACCTCAGCTTCGAAGAAATTGATTCGAGGGGATCCATATTGAGCCATTAATTTCACATGTGAAATTGTTCTTCTACTGCTACACATGTAATTTCCTTCACATAATGATACAAAGAAAAAAATTGTGATATGGATGTAATTTATATCCAATCAATCATTATTTCAAAGAAAAAAGTGCTAAAAGTTCATGGTCAAAACATCTGAGGTGGAAAGTCCTTTCTATGATGGGTCAGTCCTAGCTGTCATCAGATATTTTTTGGCCATTTTGTTAGCAAGATAAGTTGCTGCTTCACTGCATGAGCCGGCCGAAACATCACTGGATCCCCGTATAGGGCATCATGTCGATGGTCAGCAAACTAACAAGGCTACCCCAACTGAGATCAAAGCTTGAGGATAGAGATAAGGAGTCATGGAATTATCGGAGGTATTTTTGCAAAACATGCAAAGCCAAGTGCGTACATAATATTAATATATAGTGATCGGTTGATCTTGCTCAAACTTGGATTGCATAACTAAACGTGCCAATTATGTCACTTTCTACCCTAATAATTTAATTTACTATCCATAAATATAGGTCAATAATTTATGAATGAAATTAATTAGTAATTACCCCATGCCTACAAAAATTAAAGAAAGAAAGATATTTTGACGAATGCTACATGGGGTATAGTAATATCCCTAGACAAACGCAGAAGATGAGCATGAATACATGCAAGGTACAATAGCTCTGGTACCTCAGTGGTTCACAGCTTTCGGATAGAAATTAAATAATATAATATATATTTTATATGTTGGAATTGGCTTGTCGAGGCAACATGGGATGGGAGGACTGAGTATATGGGCCACGGCGGCCACGGCCTAATTGGCAAATTATGATACATATCCATCTCCGACTCTCTACTGACACTGTTGTTCCATGTCTAGTCAAGTCACTACTTACAAGATTAGCGAATGAGATCCACAAGGATAATTAAGGGAAAACAGTAATTTGTGTGTGTGTGTAATGAGTAAATGCAAATTCATCATCTTTGATGCTTTTCTTTTAATGATTCATAAACCCTAAAAATGTCAAAAACTCCATAATTAACAATTTCCTTTTGTTATACGTGTCTTAAATTTTATATTAATTTTTTAAATTGTATTTTTTAAAAGTATTATTTCAATTTTTTAAATTTAAAATAGGTGCCATTTATCAATAAATTGGTAAACTTTTATAGACTTTAAAATAATTTATTATGCTATCTCACCATTAAATTAACAAATAATATCTCAATTGAGATGTAAAACATTAAAATAACACTTAACAGTTTAACATTATTATTAAATATTTAAAAAAAAAGTATAAAAAATATAATACAGTATGAATATCTTATCGGAGAATTTTAAAAATATAATGGAAACCTTGCCGAAGGTATGGATTCATCACATTCTAATTAACTTTAGCTTAAGATATAATCGTTAATTATGATAATTAGTAGTAGACACATTAGTTTTATGCTTTCCTGAAAGCAGAAGTTATAATGATTTTTATAAGAGAAAATTTTAGATGAGGCGATCTAATTAGAGTACATGCATTATTTTTTATTTAAATTTTTTTTACAATTCTGTATTCTTATTTCAATGAACGTGGAATCTTTTTCTTTTTTTTATCATTATATATATATATATATATATATATATTAATTTAAAACCCAAAAAGAATTTCAATGTGAAGTTGATATTATTAAAGTTTCCAAAGCCCAAAACAATTCATTATTAATTTAGGAAAAATCATAAAAATTCCACATCATTTTACAATTATGACAAAGAATTCCTCCATATTTATTTGGTTATATAACTCTTAATTCGTTTACCATACGGTTATTTATAAAGAGAATTATACCCTTGGCCATTCCATTTACCTTAATTAATTATATAAGTTACAATATATGAATAGTGGATAATCTAGTTGTTTGATCTCTTCTTACACCAATTTTAAATTGATAATTTCTTTAATTTACATTTAGCGTCTGCTGTGAGTGTGTGATAAGTTTAGGGTATTTGCAATATTTAAAATATAAATTGCATTTTTTAAAAAGGAAATTGAGAAGTAACGTAGTTTTAATTAATGCTGAAGTGGACTACCATGCAATCATAGTACATTCATGCAATTAATCATTGCATGCTTTTTAAGCAAAGACATGTTCATGATCGACCAAAAAAAGGCAATTCCCTTGTTTTTGACTTCATCGAATCTTCAAACAAGAGGAAAAAAAAAATTACGAAGAAGAAGAAGTAAAAAAATTAATATTAAACAAGGGAAAAAAAAAAGTTGATGTGATTTGGTTATTGCACCATGGAATTGCAAGATAAGTCCATTTAACAGTACTAACACTGGATTCATCGTGCTAGTATTATCTCGAGCTCACTTGGGCGGCAGGGGATTGTGAGAGCACCTTCACGATCAAAACCATACTCTTCAGCCGCTCGTTCTAAAAGCCTTATAAATGTAGGATGCGTCAGATAATTCAACGGGACGATGAATCTCTTTGGTTCATCTCCATCGACAGCTAACACAGCAACATGTCCTTCTTTAACATCTTCTGGCACATTGGTTGAGTCTCTGATTTCTTCATATTCATCAGAGAACAAATTCGATTTTTTACCCAACAGAAGACTCTTTTGTAGCTTTTTAACAACGATCTTGATGCCATTATGCTTCTTGCTACAGGTTCTTAGCTTAGCCATAGCGATAGTGGTGTAGCTTATTATATATAATTGGTGAGCACTGTTTGCTGGTGGTCGTGTTAAGCATTTGTAAGCTAGCTTGGCTTATGTATAGGGGGTTAAGAGACACAGGGATAAGATTGGACGATGGGTATTTACAGTGAAAGAAAAAAGAGAGAAGGACATGGTGATGGTGATGGTGATGGTCGGACTGACTTTTGATTTAATGAGCAGACCACAGCATGTGGGTTGAGAACTTTCTAGTCATCAATTTACAATGAAACGTCCCTTTTAGCTATTCATATCTGCCCTCTAATTATTGGCACAGTCATCGGTATTGTTATGTAGGTTGCTTTAAATTTAATGTTGCCATTCCTTTCTTTTGCTAGCTATCTAACACCACATTTTTATTATTTTTAATTTCGACACTCTTTTAATCAATTATAATAGTCTGCTTAGTTAAGTTCGTGTTCTAATAGAGGAGAGACAATTGCCAAAAGCTGAAAGTGCCCAATACATCACATGCATGTATGTAGTATGTATTGAGAAACGCTGATGGAATGAGCGGTGATTACATTGAGTACCATATGTCTGCATGTATGTGAGGCACTTTCGAATTTCAATTACTTGCAATTCCCCAGAAATCACATGTTCATTTACGTGGCTTGATGATATGGTTTCTGTGTATGCATTAAAATGACAAGGCCTGTTTGAGTCTAACTCAAAAACCCTGGGGTAGAGTCGACATCTTCATACCTTTAACTCTTCCATATGCCCAGCGCTTTTTCCAAGTTAAAAAATTGCACCAGTTTGATAATTATGGTGTGGCTTGTGTTGAAAGTATTCTGTTTTAAGCTAGACATTTTAAATTACTTTTCCATCAATGGCAAACTATTTTATACTTAGATTATGTGATTCCAATATTAACAGCTCTCGTGCACATGAATTTAAATCAATGTCCAAGTCAAGAAATTAAGCTTGGATTGACAATTCTAGGAAAGTCGAAAATCAATTACAAGAGTCACAAAAGTTTACCAATTTCGTATATATTGATCAAGTGCATGCATGCTAGCTAGCATTAGTTATAAATTAATTAATAATTAGCAGAATGATTATCGCGATATAGTTATGTTTAATTACTGATTACTGAATTAACAAGGATAATTAGCAACCGTAATCGTCGATAATCTTTTGCTTGTATTAAGAATATAATTTGATGAAAAAAAGGACTTCAAATTCACACAAATATGTACATATATAACACATGGGCACCCGATTGCAATGTGGGCAAACAATTTAAAGTAGGCAACTCTCCATATAAGACAGCAACAAGACAGTTTCACCTTATTAAAATTAAAATTTTGATCTAAAGTCAAAACTAAAATTTTGGCATTTCTATTTTTTATTTTAAAAAGTATATATATTGACGTATTCTAAACTTTGAAAATTGCTTTAGATGATATCAATTCCATCACATTATCTTGTCACCAATAGGATGTTGATAAACCTCTCTGAGGAATATAGTTTTCACAGCCCAAAAAAGTTTGTGCTATATAATTGTCTCAAAAGATCTTCACCCTGCTTATATCTTCCGGCAGCCTTGCTCGTCTTTTCCCGTAAAAGACCCCCTACTTGCAGAGACACTCATTTTTGTAAGCGTACTGGCCATGTCAATTGGAGGAAAATTCCTAAAAGTCTACAAGAAAATGTGAAATGGGCATATTCTTGTCTAAGCTTTGATGCCAAATATTGACAATCTCAAATAACCCCATCTAAGGATCAGCATTCCAATTCTTCCGTACCAATATATATTTCTGCACTGAAACTTAATGAAACAATGATCACCGATTAACTCTCCTTAGCTATTGTATCACGGATTTTTGGGTGTAACACTAGTCCTATAGTGTTTAATGGAGAAATTTAGATCATGGATCAAATCTAAGTTATATATCTAATTCAGAAGAAACTTGTATCAAAATGATCGATCATACATGTGTCGGAATTATTTGCCTTGGCTATTGTTATTCTAATACAATATTCTCTCTTCCTCGTCGAGATTTCGAGGTTTTGTAAATATAACTAATCAACTCCATCTTGCTCTCCTGTATTCCTTTCAGATTTCCTCGTTCTGTTAATCTGTTGGAAGGAGATAGCGTGTGTGAGTGCACGCACGCCTGCACTGCAGACTCTTCCCAATTGTATATTAATTTAGCATGAATTAGAAAAAATGAAAGATACTAATATTTAAAATTACTAAACATATCATAAAATTATTATGATCAAGACCTGATTCTCCAGTCCATTTCGCCTAATCTGTGTGACATTTTTCTTTTGTTTATGGGAACGACGCTGGCTACCAGTATTAATTATTAGTATTCATGAAAGTGCATAAATTAAACATTACCTGAAACTAGCTGATACTTCTAATCTCAGGCCAGCCATATGTTACGATAAAAGGTGCTTTGAGCCCCGTGCAAAAAGCTGGAAGGAGAAAAATTGCTAAAAAGTTGATGAAAACAAACGTACGAGTGGGCAGGTGGATTACATCTGGCAACTGTCATCAGATATTTTTGGGGCTACCTTGTTTGAACACCCGTTTCAATCATTTTTAGCAACATTATTTGAAAATTGGATCCTATTGGGGCAAGCTGTCCACTTTGTTGAAAAAATAAGAATTTCGTAATGACTCAAAACACACAAATATATTTATTTCTCATACAAATTTACAAAAAAATATATAAACACTCTCAAATACTTGAACAAGGACTCAAGTTTTATTTCTAACTTATTTTTAAAACCTTTAAGGGGGGGAGGGGTATTTATAGTTGAAGCAAATCATTCTAAACCATTGATTTAGTCTTCATGTAGAACACCAATGTTGACTTTGTCCAGCACACCAATGTTGACTTTGTCTAGTACACCAATATTGACTTTGTCTAGTACACCATTGTTTACCAAATCTAGTACACCATTGCTTACTAAATCTAGTACACCAATTTAGACAATTCAATATTCTAGATTAAGTTTACAATTCAACACTCCTCCTTAAACTTAATCTAATCACACCAAGTGAATTTCTCAATCTTATAAAATCTTCTTGTTTGAGTGGCTTGGTAAAAATGTCAGCAATTTGATCCTGGGACTTCACGTACTCCATATGTACATCATTTCTTGTGATGCATTCTCTTATGTAGTGGTAACGCGTGTCAATATGCTTGCTTCGATCATGAAACACCGAATTCTTTGCCAATGCCATAGCTGACTTGTTATCAACATAAATCTTCGTTGGTTTCTCTTGTGACCGCCTCAACTCCTTTAGTAGGTTTCTAAGCCAAATTGCATGGCAAACACATGACGTGGCAGCTACGTACTCAACTTCACATGTGGAGAGTGTTACAATTGGTTGCTTCTTTGACATCCAGGTGAAAGCGGTGTCTCCCATAAAGAATACAAAACCAGTTGTACTTTTTCGATCATCAGTATCTCCAGCCCAATCACTATCGCTATATCCAACGAGTTCAAAATTATCTGAACATGAATAGAACAAACCAAAGTTTGTTGTACCTTTTAGATAACGAAGAATCCTCTTTGCAGCCTTGAAATGTGTGGTTGTTGGAGTTTCCATGTAGCGGCTTACAAGTCCTGTTGCATAGAGAATATCGGGCCTAGTACATGTTAAATATCGTAAACATCCAACCAAACTTTTGAAAAAGGTTGAATCTACTTTTTCTCCTTCTTCATGCTTCGAGAGCTTAACTCCACACTCAATTGGCGTACTAATAGGCTTGCAATTTTCCATTTTGAACTTTTTGAGGATCTCCTTGGTATAGCGTTGTTGTGAAATGAAAATTCCATCTTCCTCTTGTCTTACTTCGATACTGAGGTAATACGCCATAAGCCCAATGTCAGTCATCTCAAACTCCTTAGTCATCGTGTTCTTGAAATCATCGAACAAGCTTGGATTGCTTCCAGTAAAAATCAAATCATCTACGTACAAGCACACGATCAAAATATCTTCATCTTTGATCTTGATGTAAAGTGCGTGTTCATAAGGGCACTTGGTGAAACCATTCTTTTGGAAATACTTGTCGATTCGACTATTCCATGCTCTTGGTGCTTGTTTCAAACCATAGAGAGCCTTTCTCAATTTCAACACCTTATCCTCTTGCCCTTTAACTTCGAAACCTGTAGGTTGTTGTATGTAGACTTCTTCTTCGAGAACTCCATTCAAGAATGCAGATTTTACATCCATTTGATGAATCTTCCACTTGTTTTGAGCTGCCAAGGAAATGATTAGTCTTACAGTTTCTAAGCGTGCTACCGGAGCAAACACCTCATCATAGTCGATGCCGGCTCTTTGACTGTAGCCTTTTGCAACTAGCCTCGCTTTGTATCGTTCAATCTCTCCTTTTGAATTCTGCTTTGCTTTGTACACCCATTTGACTCCAATAGCTTTGTGTCCTTTAGGAAGTGACACAAGCTCCCACGTATCATTCTTCACAATAGCTTTAATTTCTTCATCCATTGCATTTCTCCATTTTTCATCTTGTATAGCTTCTCCAAAACTCATTGGTTCACACTCAGCAAAAAGGCAAAAAAGAGTGAGATTATCTAACCTCTCAGTCACCTCATAGAGATCTTGGAAACTCCTTGTGTGTTCTTCATTTCTTTCCTTTAAAAAGGATGGTGGTGAATCTCCTTGATTGTTTGTTGTTGGTGAAGTTGGTGGAGTATGCGGAGTAGTAGGTTCTTCTCTTGCTTCTCCTGCTTGCTCCATTATTGGTTCTTCTTCAAACAAAGGAAAGAAGTTGAAGTCATCGACATCTGGACCAAAATCCCATTCTCCTTCTTCGTCAAATATTACATCTCGACTGATCACAATCTTTTTGCTGTTTGGATTATACAACTTGTAACCCTTTGAACTTGAATCATAGCCGATGAAGATAAAACTCTCGCTTTTATCATCCAGCTTTGTTCTTCTCTCGTCTGGTACATGAACATGAGCTACACTTCCAAAAACTCTAAGATGAGAAATACCAGGCTTTCTTTCACACCATGCTTCTTGTGGTGTTTTTCCCCACACGCTTCTTGTTGGAGATCTATTGGATAGATATACAGCAGTTGATACAGCTTCAGCCCAAAACTCCTTGGGTAGTCTTTTACTTTTCAACATACTCCTCGCTATGTTGAGAATTGTTTGATTCTTTCTTTCAGCAACACCATTTTGTTGGGGGGATCTCGGAACGGTTAAGAATCGTCGATTTCCATTTGCTTCACAGAATTCTTGAAATTCCTTGGAAGTGAATTCTCCTCCACGATCAGTTCTCATGGCCTTAATCTGACGACCACTTTCTTTCTCAACGACAGCTTTAAATTTCTTGAAAGCTCCAAATACCTCAGACTTTTGCTTCAAAAGGTAGATCCATGTTTTTCTTGAAAAATCATCAATAAAGAGAAGGAAATAATTATTGTTACCAAGAGATCTTGGCTTGAATGGACCGCATACATCAGCATGAATGAGCTTCCAGTGGTTTCTTGGCTCTAAAGGTAGACTCTTTTGGAAAGCTTTTTCTGAATTGCTTCCCATGTAAACATCCTTCACAAAGTTGGTTCGGATGATTGATATAAGGAAGACCTCTTACCATCTCCTTCTTAGCCAATAGCTCTAACCCTCCAAAGTTAAGATGCCCAAATCGAAGATGCCATAGCCATGATGCATCTTTGTAACAAGCTTTCAAACATTTCGCAACATCGTTTTGAATATTCAAAGAAAACATTCTATTCTTTGACATTTTCACTTTAGTAATTAAGTTGCCTTTGTCATCTCTTATAAAAAGACTATAATCTTTCATATGAATGTCATAACCTTTTTCTAAGAGTTGACCTAAACTCAAAATATTACTTTTCATCTTAGGCACATAGTAGACATTTCCAATAAATTGATGTCTACCATCTTTCAATTGTATAAGAATGTTACCTCTTCCTTTCACGGCTATTTTTGAATCATCACCAAAAGAAACATTTCCATTTGTTGATTCGTCTAACTCCACGAACATGCTTCTTTTTCCACACATATGATTGCTCGCACCAGTGTCAAGATACCATGTGTTCTCTTGTCCTCCACTATTGTCTTTGTATGCTAACAAGACAGTTTCATCTCCTTGATTCTTTTCTTCTACATAGTTAGCCTTCTCTTCCACTTCATTGTTGTAGGCTCTACATGCAGAAGCATAATGGCCAAACTTTTGACAATTATAACATCTGACTTTAGACTTGTCGTACCTTGTATTTGGATTGTTCCTTCCACGACCTCGTGTTGAGCTTTCTCCTTTCTCATAGTTGTTGAAATTATTGTAATTATAATTCCAACCTCGTCCATGACCACGGCCTCTACTTTGTCCTCGACCTCGTTGGTTTCTCTCATAGCTTTGAATGTCTTCTTTCTCCTTGAATTGCATCTTGAGAAGTTGTTCGGAGATGCCTTGCTTCTTTTTTATTTTTTCTTCATAGGCTTGCAATGATCCTTGTAGTTGGTCGATCGTCATTTCTTCCAAATCTTTAGTTTCTTCAATTGTTGTGACTATGTGATCAAATTTTGAATCCATAGATCGTAGTATCTTTTCCATTATCCTTACTTCACTTAATTTTTCACCATTTCTTTTCAATTGATTAGAAATAGCTTCAATTCTAGAGAAGTAATTAACAATTGACTCGCCTTCCTTCATATATAAAGTTTCAAATTCTCCTCTCAATGTTTGAAGACGTACCTTTTTTACTTGCTCGGCGCCTTTGTAGGATGTCTAAAGTTTATCCCATGCTTGCTTTGCGGAAATTGCATTTGATATCTTCTCAAAAGCATCATCATCTAATGCTTGATAAATGACATAGAGAGCTTTTTTGTCTCTCTTTCTCGAGTCCTTCAACATGTCTCTTTGTGCTTGAGTCAAAACAGAAATGGCAACATCATCTCTAGGTTCATTATAACCTTTCTCCACGACCTCCCACACTTCTTGTGCTCCAAGGAGTGCCTTCATTTTTATGCTCCAATTATCATAATTGCTTCTATTGAGAATTGGAACTTGAAATGGTGTCATACCTCCATTTGCCATAACTTTCTAAACAGTATTTCGGATAGTAATATGAATGTTTATAGGTGTGAAAATATACACTAAGAAAATTCTCAGGAAAGACTGGAGGGGTCACAACGGTCCCACTTAAAACCCAGACTCATTAGGCAATCTTGGCCTTTTTGACAGAATTTTCTAAATATGCACGTAATCACACAAATATAACATCCAAGTTACAAAACCGAGCTCTGATACCACTTTGTTGAAAAATAAGAATTTCGTAATGACTCAAAACACACAAATATATTTATTTCTCATACAAATTTATAAGAAAATATGTAAACACTCTCAAATACTTGAACAAGGACTCAAGCTTTATTTCTAACTTCTTTTTAAAACCTTAAGGGGGGGAGGGGTATTTATAGTTGAAGCAAATCATTTTAAACCATTGATTTAGTCTTCATGTAGAACACCAATGTTGACTTTATCCAGCACACCAATGTTGACTTTGTCCAGCACACCAATGTTGACTTTGTCTAGTACACCATTGTTGTTGAATTGTAAACTTAATCTAGAATATTGAATTGTCTAAATTGGTGTACTAGATTTAGTAAGCAATGGTGTACTAGATTTGGTAAACAATGGTGTACTAGACAAAGTCAATATTGGTGTACTAGACAAAGTCAACATTGGTGTGCTGGACAAAGTCAACATTGGTGTTCTACATGAAGACTAAATCAATGGTTTAGAATGATTTGCTTCAACTATAAATACCCCTCCCCCCCTTAAGGTTTTAAAAAGAAGTTAGAAATAAACTTGAGTTCCTTGTTCAAGTATTTGAGAGTATTTACATATTTTCTTATAAATTTGTATGAGAAATAAATATATTTGTGTGTTTTGAGTCATTACGAAATTCTTATTTTTCAACAAAGTGGTATCAGAGCTCGGTTTTGTAACTTGGATGTTATATTTGTGTAATTACGTGCATATTTAGAAAATTCTGTCAAAAAGGCCAAGATTGCCTAAGGAGTCTGGGTTTTAAGTGGGACCGTTGTGACCCCTCTAGTCTTTCCTGGGAATTTTCTTAGTGTATATTTTCACACCTATAAACATTCATATTACTATCCGAAATACTGTTAGAAAGTTATGGCAAATGGAGGTATGACAGCATTTCAAGTTCCAATTCTCAATAGAAGCAATTATGATAATTGGAGCATAAAAATGAAGGCACTCCTTGGAGCACAAGATGTGTGGGAGGTCGTGGAGAAAGGTTATAATGAACCTAGAGATGATGTTGCCATTTCTGTTTTGACTCAAGCACAAAGAGACACGTTGAAGGACTCGAGAAAGAGAGACAAAAAAGCTCTCTATGTCATTTATCAAGCATTAGATGATGATGCTTTTGAGAAGATATCAAATGCAACTTCCGCAAAGCAAGCATGTGATAAACTTCAGACATCCTACAGAGGCGCCGAGCAAGTAAAAAAGGTACATCTTCAAACATTGAGAGGAGAATTTGAAACTTTATATATGAAGGAAGGCGAGTCAATTGTTAATTACTTCTCTAGAATTGAAGCTATTTCTAATCAATTGAAAAGAAATGGTGAAAAATTAAGTGAAGTAAGGATAATGGAAAAGATACTACGATCTATGGATTCAAAATTTGATCACATAGTCACAACAATTGAAGAAACTAAAGATTTGGAAGAAATGACGATCGACCAACTACAAGGATCATTGCAAGCCTATGAAGAAAAAATAAAAAAGAAGCAAGGCATCTCCGAACAACTTCTCAAGATGCAATTCAAGGAGAAAGAAGACATTCAAAGCTATGAGAGAAACCAACGAGGTCGAGGTAGAGGTAGAGGTCGAGGTCAAGGACAAAGTAGAGGCCGTGGTCATGGACGAGGTTGGAATTATAATTACAATAATTTCAACAACTATGAGAAAGGAGAAAGCTCAACACGAGGTCGTGGAAGGAACAATCCAAATACAAGGTACGACAAGTCTAAAGTCAGATGTTATAATTGTCAAAAGTTTGGCCATTATGCTTCTGCATGTAGAGCCTACAACAATGAAGTGGAAGAGAAGGCTAACTATGTAGAAGAAAAGAATCAAGGAGATGAAACTGTCTTGTTAGCATACAAAGACAATAGTGGAGGACAAGAGAACACATGGTATCTTGACACTGGTGCGAGCAATCATATGTGTGGAAAAAGAAGCATGTTCGTGGAGTTAGACGAATCAACAAATGGAAATGTTTCTTTTGGTGATGATTCAAAAATAGCCGTGAAAGGAAGAGGTAACATTCTTATACAATTGAAAGATGGTAGACATCAATTTATTGGAAATGTCTACTATGTGCCTAACATGAAAAGTAATATTTTGAGTTTAGGTCAACTCTTAGAAAAAGGTTATGATATTCATATGAAAGATTATAATCTTTTTATAAGAGATGACAAAGGCAACTTAATTACTAAAGTGAAAATGTCAAAGAATAGAATGTTTTCTTTGAATATTCAAAACGATGTTGCGAAATGTTTGAAAGCTTGTTACAAAGATGCATCATGGCTATGGCATCTTCGATTTGGGCATCTCAACTTTGGAGGGTTAGAGCTATTGGCTAAGAAGGAGATGGTAAGAGGTCTTCCTTATATCAATCATCCGAACCAACTTTGTGAAGGATGTTTACATGGGAAGCAATTCAGAAAAAGCTTTCCAAAAGAGTCTACCTTTAGAGCCAAGAAACTATTGGAGCTCATTCATGCTGATGTATGCGGTCCATTCAAGCCAAGATCTCTTGGTAACAATAATTATTTCCTTCTCTTTATTGATGATTTTTCAAGAAAAACATGGATCTACCTTTTGAAGCAAAAGTCTGAGGTATTTGGAGCTTTCAAGAAATTTAAAGCTGCCGTTGAGAAAGAAAGTGGTCGTCAGATTAAGGCCATGAGAACTGATCGTGGAGGAGAATTCACTTCCAAGGAATTTCAAGAATTCTGTGAAGCAAATGGAATTCGACGATTCTTAACCGTTCCGAGATCCCCCCAACAAAATGGTGTTGCTGAAGAAAAAATCGAACAATTCTCAACATAGCGAGGAGTATGTTGAAAAGTAAAAGACTACCCAATGAGTTTTGGGCTGAAGCTGTATCAACTGCTGTATATCTATCCAATAGATCTCCAACAAGAAGCGTGTGGGGAAAAACACCACAAGAAGCATGGTGTGGAAGAAAGCCTGGTATTTCTCATCTTAGAGTTTTTGGAAGTGTAGCTCATGTTCATGTACCAGACGAGAGAAGAACAAAGCTGGATGATAAAAGCGAGAGTTTTATCTTCATTGGCTATGATTCAAGTTCAAAGGGTTACAAGTTGTATAATCCAAACAGCAAAAAGATTATGATCAGTCGAGATGTAATATTTGACGAAGAAGGAGAATGGGATTTTGGTCCAGATGTCGATGACTTCAACTTCTTTCCTTTGTTTGAAGAAGAACCAATAATAGAGCAAGCAGGAGAAGCAAGAGAAGAACCTACTACTCCGCATACTCCACCAACTTCACCAACAACAAACAATAAAGGAGATTCACCACCATCCTTTTTAAAGGAAAGAAATGAAGAACGCACAAGGAGTTTCCAAGATCTCTATGAGGTAACTGAGAGGTTAGATAATCTCACTCTTTTTTGTCTTTTTGCTGAGTGTGAACCAATGAGTTTTGGAGAAGCTATACAAGATGAAAAATGGAGAAATGCAATGGCTGAAGAAATTAAAGCTATTGTGAAGAATGATACGTGGGAGCTTGTGTCACTTCCTAAAGGACACAAAGCTATTGGAGTCAAATGGGTGTACAAAGCAAAGCAGAATTCAAAAGGAGAGGTTGAGCGATACAAAGCGAGGCTAGTTGCAAAAGGCTACAGTCAAAGAGCCGGCATAGACTATGATGAGGTGTTTGCTCCGGTAGCACGCTTAGAAACTGTAAGACTAATCATTTCCTTGGCAGCTCAAAACAAGTGGAAGATCCATCAAATGGATGTAAAATCTGCATTCTTGAATGGAGTTCTTGAAGAAGAAGTCTACATACAACAACCTACAGGTTTCGAAGTCAAAGGGCAAGAGGACAAGGTGTTGAAATTGAGAAAGGCTCTCTATGGTTTGAAACAAGCACCAAGAGCATGGAATAGTCGAATCGACAAGTATTTCCAAAAGAATGGTTTCACCAAGTGCCCTTATGAACACGCACTTTACATCAAGATCAAAGATGAAGATATTTTGATCGTGTGCTTGTACGTAGATGATTTGATTTTTACTGGAAGCAATCCAAGCTTGTTCGATGATTTCAAGAACACGATGACTAAGGAGTTTGAGATGACTGACATTGGGCTTATGGCGTATTACCTCAGTATCGAAGTAAGACAAGAGGAAGATGGAATTTTCATTTCACAACAACGCTATACCAAGGAGATCCTCAAGAAGTTCAAAATGGAAAATTGCAAGCCTATTAGTACGCCAATTGAGTGTGGAGTTAAGCTCTCGAAGCATGAAGAAGGAGAAAGAGTAGATTCAACTTTTTTCAAGAGTTTGGTTGGATGTTTACGATATTTAACATGTACTAGGCCCGATATTCTCTATGCAACAGGACTTGTAAGCCGCTACATGGAAACTCCAACAACTACACATTTCAAGGCTGCAAAGAGGATTCTTCGTTATCTAAAAGGTACAACAAACTTTGGTTTGTTCTATTCATGTTCAGATAATTTTGAACTTGTTGGATATAGCGATAGTGATTGGGCTGGAGATACTGATGATCGAAAAAGTACAACTGGTTTTGTATTCTTTATGGGAGACACCGCTTTCACCTGGATGTCAAAGAAGCAACCAATTGTAACACTCTCCACATGTGAAGCTGAGTACGTAGCTGCCACGTCATGTGTTTGCCATGCAATTTGGCTTAGAAACCTACTAAAGGAGTTGAGGTGGTCACAAGAGAAACCAACGAAGATTTATGTTGATAACAAGTCAGCTATGGCATTGGCAAAGAATCCGGTGTTTCATGATCGAAGCAAGCATATTGACACGCGTTACCACTACATAAGAGAATGCATCACAAGAAATGATGTACATATGGAGTACGTGAAGTCCCAGGATCAAATTGCTGACATTTTTACCAAGCCACTCAAACAAGAAGATTTTATAAGATTGAGAAATTCACTTGGTGTGATTAGATTAAGTTTAAGGGGGAGTGTTGAATTGTAAACTTAATCTAGAATATTGAATTGTCTAAATTGGTGTACTAGATTTAGTAAGCAATGGTGTACTAGATTTGGTAAACAATGGTGTACTAGACAAAGTCAATATTGGTGTACTAGACAAAGTCAACATTGGTGTGCTGGACAAAGTCAACATTGGTGTTCTACATGAAGACTAAATCAATGGTTTAGAATGATTTGCTTCAACTATAAATACCCCTCCCCCCCTTAAGGTTTTAAAAAGAAGTTAGAAATAAAGCTTGAGTCCTTGTTCAAGTATTTGAGAGTGTTTACATATTTTCTTATAAATTTGTATGAGAAATAAATATATTTGTGTGTTTTGAGTCATTACGAAATTCTTATTTTTCAACAAGCTGTTGAGCATAGACAAGACAGCAACCCCGGACATGCATGGCTTGGCTAAATTTCTAGTTGGGAGAATGCAGTTACTCCTCCTCTTGTTGTTCAATACCAATCATCTCCCTATATTTTTTTAATATTACATTATTTTTTTATATTTCAATTTTATTTTTTAATAATTTAAATATTTTTAATTTTATCATTTATAATTCAAAATAAATCAATTACACTGAAAAATAAAATTAAAAAAAATAAAAATTAGAAAATAATAAGATATTATAAAAATTATAGGAAGTGATGGATATTAAACGAAAAAAGAGAAGAATTGGGCATTCCCCTTTCAAGTTTATTGTGGTTTCTTTTTCTTTATTATTTTTTTAAAATCTTTTGATTGGGTGGAGCATAGCAGCAGGACTCTCTAACGTGAAAGGGGAAATAAAATAACTTTTTTTTTTTCATTTCTGTTGGTTTGAAGCACGTTATCTTTGCACCAATATGTATGACTGGGAACAACCATTGGATATGAATATATATGTAAAGATATTATTGAAGAGTACTTAATTATCATATGTTTCCATGATTAAGCAATCCCCCGGCCTCATTGAGAAAACTAGCTACTACCCTCACAAAATAAATAAATAAAAATTAAAGTGACTATGCCTTTTTGAGATAGATTAATGGAGTTAAAAACGATAATTAATCCTAATAAGTAGCAAACCAAATTCATCGTCTTTAATATCACTTTCAATTTCTTTCTACTTCTTTTTTCCTTTTTATTGAGGGTGTCTTTCTCATCAATGATTGCTGTCCTCTTTCTCTCTTCCCACATGCATGTTAGTGTTATTAACAAGTCTACATAGAAGGTCAGACAATATGTCCTACCACATTGGTGAGAATTTGGATGAATACGCGCCTTTTACGGTACATATCCTGAATAAGATTGATATTGTAGCTTCTTATCGTTAGTTGGGAGTTATTTTCAACTGTCTCAGACGCATCTAGTGAAAAATATATAGAAGAAATTGTGGTAATGTAATTTACACAGCCAACTAGCTCAGAATTAATTTGGGATTTCACATAAGTTTCTAATTAGATCATTTAGGAGATAAAAACCAAACTATATATTTTCAGTAAAGGTATCGGGAAGAGTTAAATGTAATTGTGGAAAAAAATATATATCAAGCTGGAAAATTGAAAGATAGAACGGCTTATAAAACTATCAGATATATTTAATTTTTATTATTTGAAAGGTGTTCAGGTGGTCAATTTACAAGTTGTATTGCAAAAAGGGACAGGACAAGGTACAGTACTGCCAAGGCTTCACGACTGACTTTGTTAGGGTTAGGGGGGCCATGCTTCATTAATATCCTTCATTGGATTTTTATGTTATGTATTGTCAGTTCAAGTTTTGTTGCCTGCAGTTAAGAATCTTACTTAAGGTTACATTATTTGCATGTGCTTCACAATCATCCATAAGCAGCTTACGCCTCCACAATGGCATTCAGAGTCGGAAAGTCCCGTGGGGTTATACTAGCAGGCAGCTATAGCCTATAGACACCATGCAAAATTGAGATCATCGAGACTCCAACGAAGACAATAAATTGCAAACCAACAATTAAGAACATTGTAAAGAAGTATTTTCAGTCAAAAAATGTCACTATGTCAGTAGTAAAAGATTTTTAATAATGAACTTGTTTCATTGGTACAATATGTATGTGAAAAGAATTGCAACAGCTCTCCATTATTGCTATTGGACTCTTCACCAACCCCTGAAATGGAGGGGAGGAGAAAGAATGTAAAACGCAATTTTCTGTATGCCCGTGGGCTGTCCCTTTGTATATGAACTGGCTGAAACACCTACTTCTGTGAGAAAAAGGTTAAATCCTAAACCCTGTCCAAAAACGCCCTGAAGATGCAGCCGACAACAGGCTGTTTATATTCTCTTATAGAACATTGGTAATATCTACAAAAAGGTTCATAGATCACAGAAATCTAAGGTTTTTTGTTATTGCTGATGCTTGAGTATTAAGTTTTGGAATGCCGGAGCAGCATTTACAAACAGAGAAGGCTGTAGAATATAAGTGGTATGAAAGCATTATCAAGTTGTGCTGTGTAGGCCTCCAACAAACCACTCACAGTCACAGCTAGAATCAGAGAGAACCAGTGCTGCAAAAATTGAGTTAAAGACATCAAAAATTGCATGATGGCTAAAAAGAAGAAAAAGAACTGACAACAATAATGAATCAATTTAAATAAACAAATCTCCCCATAAGACGTTTGAGATTTTCTCAAGTTACAAAAACAGAAACAGTAATGCGTTTTCAGGACTGCTAATAAGTTCTTGACAAGTCATAATCCCAAGCCCAGAACCTCATAAATTATGCACTAGCACTAACCACAGATCTACCTAGAGGTGGCAAATGGGCCGTGCCGGGCCTGCACGACCCATGAAAAATGAGCCCAATGGACTTTCCGGCCGGGCCGGCACGATATGCACAATAAAATATACCGGTCCGGCCCGGCCCACAATTATAATTACTGTTCATATCATGCCGGCCCGTCCGTCAAAATGCAGCCCACTAAGTCTGTACAGTATCCTGTTCATAATGAATAGTGACTTTACAGTGAATTGTTACGAGATTTTACTGTTTATTGGCTAAATAATAACTAATAAATTTTTTTACCCATCACAGTACGATTACTGTTTACGGCCCGGCACTGGCACAGCCCACGGGCTTTTTTTCTCGGCCCAGCCCGTGAACAGTGTCAGGCAGTGCCGGGCTTTGCCGACATTATTCACGGGCCGGGCCGCCCGTTTGCGACCTCTAGATCTACCTGCTAAAGTCACAAATTCTTCATGCTTGGGCACAAGAAAAAGATGCAATGGATTCCCAAGTGAAAATGGGAACGGAAAACACTTATTGAACCCAAATTGCTTATTTGCTTGTACGACACTCATTGACTGTAGCATGACTCTGTCTAGATAACTTGGTTATACTTCATGATCAATTTAAATTTCTTGTGCACATTTTATTTTTTTTCGGTGAAAGAAGACGAGATCAATTTAGCTACCAAAGCTGTCTCAGTGAACCGAAGCCCAAATGAGCAAAATTTGCAACAAAAGTGCATGCATGGATGTATATGAGTAACAATGCATGTTGTTTTTGTATAACACATAGATAGAGATGGAGAGAGAAGGAAGACCTCTGTAAATATATATCCTGTAGATGCCAGAAGCGGAAGCAAAATTGAGCAGGCTGCCAGGACTGAAGTTATGCCAGCAGCAGTACCCTCAACAGTTTTCTCTAGTAAGAAAGTTAGTTTCACACATGTTAGCAACTTAACAGTAAAAGCCATCTTATGTAGATGTACACAGCACAAGGTTACTTACTGCCATTTTTGCTCCACCTAAGGACCCCATACTTGTAGCCAACCATTGATGCCTGGACATAAAGCAAAATCATTACAGTAGTTTTAAAAAATAAACTATTAATGAGCAACTAGAGAAAACAACATGTTGGAGTTACATGGAAGGAATCAGTAAACTTCATAATCTGCATATTTCCTTTCTACAAATCTACCACATGTATATTGAAATTACAGTTGACCTTGTAAATATTTCTGCTTATCATTGGGAATCATTGTTCACAGCCACAAAAATCGTATTCCTACAGAACATAAATATTCTGCTTCCCCATCCACTTGAAAACTACTTATATTGAATTCATCAGATCAAGAGCAATTTTGTCCTTGAAAAGACCCAAGTATCAAATCTCGAGATGCAGTCACAATTAACGTAGCAAATAAACACAATAAAGAAAGAATGATGTCAATATTAAGCACACTCACCATTGTATCTCCAATTCCAAGGCTCAAAATTCCAGCAAAAGGGGCAAGGGGTCGATCATTGAACCCAGATGACATCCAAATTGGAAATGCACATCCCAACAACAGTGAAAAGTGGCTAAAAAGAGAAGATAACATCATCAAGGAGGCATTAAAACTTGTTTTCATCGGTTGTGCAAATGGTTCTCAATGAAAAAATTAAACCACATACCTGACAATTAGAAGATCAGAATCACGATGGTCGGTGAAAGCATTCATAAATTGATGTATGAGTTGTCCCAAAGGCCAAATTCTCCATACCTGCCAACAAAGAAAATGATTGGGCATGATCAACCACAAAAGGAACCAAAGTAACTGTGAAACCAATTTAACAGTTTTCAAGTTCATCAGAAAATTGAAACCCTGCTTGTAAGTTGTAAGAGCCTACTTTAGTTGACCCAGCTAAATGACTTAAAGTTTTGTTCAGTTGTGATACTTGAAAAGATGCAAATACAATTCTCAGATTACTGCCTCCTTATCACAAGTTTTTGCCAACTAGTTTTATATTTACTCAAGGATTTGCAAGGCTATGACCACTTTATTCAAAAATAATTTCTTAATAATGAATTCTAAAATTCTCCACAAAACAGAAAAATTGGCAATATCTATCATATCTGCAAGTTTGATGAACTTACTCGAATAATTTCTAATGCCAAGAAGACCGCCAAAGCCGCCCCAAATGCTAGATCAAGAAATTTTGGCTGGAAAACAAATAAAGTCGATAAAATATCCAAGAAACCACTAAAGAAAAAAACTAGCATAAACTTTCCCCAGATGAAAAATAATCCTTCTTTATTCCCAAATCACCTGGAAGATAAGAGCTGGCACAAACATTAAAACGGCCATCAGATGATAATATTTTCGAAGCAGAATCCTCTCAAGTTTACTATTCTTTGAGATATTGTAGAAACGCAAAACAGATGCATATATCAGGGCCACCCAGTAGATACACAATGACAGTCTTTTAACTGGTTCCGAGAAAACAAACGCACATACCCTGTCAAAATAAAAAGAAAATCCTACAAACATAAGAAAGATTCATGACCAAAGATCTTGTCATGTAATAACCAATTAAACAAATAATTGCAAAGAATGTGACAGGCTAAGAACAAGGCAGGCAAATAAACCACGGGTCGAATGCATTTAGAAAATTCAACATTACTTTAATGAACTCCCAAATCATGTTGCTATGAACTCCTCTATGCAATGAGGATAACCAAGTAAGAAATAAATATGATCTATTATTAGAAACAGATTAGCTTCTTCTCAGTATATAGAACTATGATATATAAGGACAGCCTTTTATAAGAAATTTAACGAGACCAAAAAGATTATCTTCTTGCAGCATGTAGTAATTTGATATGTGAGAAAGGACAGTGCCTTCTATAGGAAATTTAACAATGGAAACAGAAGCTAGATGACACAAAGAAACTCCTAACATATGAGAATCTAGACCCATATTAACTATTCTTGCAACCTCTCCCTCAGATGCTGCAAGTGACCATATCAAATAGTCTACATCTCCCTTATGCATCAGAAACAAATCTTCATCAAAAACCCTGTAACTGCCACCAACACTTCATACAGTTGGAAAACCACAAATGTCCAGCCTCAAAGATGATAAGAGTTTAACAAGAACATGAGGTACAAGTGGACGTAGGATACTATCAACAGGAACTTTCATAAAAGTCATACAAAGAAGCTACATAGTTGAATCCTCTATTCTGCCACCTTTCACTGAAACAAGTCTGAAAAGCTCAATCATGAAGTCCTAGTGCTAAAGATGGCTAAGATTAAAAGTACAACACCAAACTTTAATTAAATACTTGCTCATGATAGATTTCCAGATTGCATTTCTCACCAGGTTGTGACCTTCATAAACTTGAATCAATAATCATAAACTTGGGGCATACTGACCTGATCCTTGATCTGGATCAATGAATATCCTTCATTCTCGAGCTTCTCTATTATTAAAAGGAGCCCATATAACCAGCCACACCAGATGACTGTAAGAATTTTGTCCTAGCAGCTAAAATTTATGGTTGGTCATATTCAAAAGAGTCCATGAAAGTTTTCATGCTAAATGCTTCATATGGGAAGCACATTCTTCCTTTTCGTAACTATTTTCAGAAGAAGCTCAAGATCAACATGGAGATGATAAATATAGAAACATGCACATGCCTCTTGAACTTCATTACCCAGGATTCTTGCAAAACCAGTCATTTCCCTCATTCATATATATACACTTCATACACCCTGAGGGTTCAAAACTCATCCATTCCAAAAGTAGATGATAAATATATTATCCAACAAAAATCACGAGATGCAGTTAAAATGCAAATAGAGTACTATGGTTTCTCGTCAATTCCCAGTCACTTCTGAACCATTGAACATGCATGTTTCTAGATCTGTCAGCATTCTCTATCTACTACCAGAACATCCTGCTTTTCCAGGAGATTCCTCATCCTGCACCCCTGGAATCCTCAATGTCATTCCATTTTATTACTAATCCACCTATGAACCCCCTCAAGCAAATCGACACACCACAAGAGCATGCCCTGGATAAGTAACTACGAAACAACTAATATGATGTATCCATTGCCTACAGCCTTCGTTTTAAAGCCACTTAAAACTACTTAATTCCTATACTCCACATCAAACTACATGATAACAACAAAAAGCAGTCATATATAAAATGAAGTTTTGGGACAGCAATACCATAACAAGGGATGCACATGAAAATCCTGAACAAACTGCATCCAGGACGGGACAATCACGACCAAGATAAATGAAAGGGACGAAAAGAATAATACAGATCTCCCAATCTCACTGCATCTCCTTGCTGCAGAATGGCCTCTATTTGAAGAAAATTCCCATATATGGAGAACAAACTTGAAGAGCATTGGGAAAAGAAGTAGGCCAAGCAACACTCCCTGAATAGAAAAAAACAACTTTCACAGTCCAGCTAAATTATTAACAATGGACTTCATGACATAACGAGACATACCTGTATAATAATACTAATCTCACTTCTTCTAATTCCATATTTTATAGAAACCATGTCTGCTGAAATCAGGCTTCCAGAAACCTGCTCAAACAGTGCTATTGCCAATAAAATAACAATGTTGGTTCAAGGAGACTATAAACTAAGCATTGAAGAAAAAACCAACCTTTGCAATTGTACATGCCAACATGTCACCAAAATAGAGGACAAGGCCAGCAGTTACCAAGAGTACTTCCCCTAAAATAGAGATGCAACAAATTAAGTCAACCAAAAAAGAAGGAAAAACCAATCTTGTTTGGAGTCGACTTAGCATTAATCAGCCAAAAGGAGAAAAAAATTTCAAAGAAAATCTGGAAATAAAAAAATGGCATTTATTTCTTTTCCTTGTAATGTCTCTATTGTTAGAATTACAGACCATCTATATTATATATATATCTGTTAAAGGAAAGACTATAAAATGTTTAGTTGTAATAACTGAAAACACATAACAACAAGAGCTCAACACTGGTAAAACTCCCATATATTTGCTAGTGTTTAGTCTAAGATTGCATAATTCCTGTCCAGTAAGAACAAGTGCTACTGTGATGGAATCTGATAATATTCACATATGCCATAATATTGAAATAAAGGCTTTCTTATTGCATTTTTTCTTTCTTCCTTTATAAGGAAAGTTAATTGCATTCAAACCTCAGAAGGACAAAAACAGAAGAGTGCTTAGAAAGAGGAGCCTGAGATGTACCAATTGAAGCACAAGATGGAAATGTATTAAGAAGGTCCTGAAGTAATTTCACCGCAGCCAATCCATGACATAGTTCCCACATTAACTTTAATACAGTGTTAGAGCCTGTAATGCAGAAATAACAATCTCATCTGTGTATATATTCATAAAATAGGAAACAGCTAAAATATGTGAAAGAAACTGTTGATATTAAAAATCTGCAAAAAGGAAAAAAAAAAAGTAAAACTTCTCGACACAACAAATAAGATGCACCACCACCTAAAAGAAATGGTAGCTACGGAGAAGTGCACACTTACCAGTATGAGATATTGCAGCAAGTGAGACACAGCAAGTTGCAGCATATGATGCTATACAAAATAAGCTCAATGTTGCATCCCAAACACTACATGGTCGAGGAGAACGTGTAGCACTCGGTGTACACAACACAACTATGCAAAGGAAAATAAGCACACCAAAGCAGCTGCCAGACGTGGCCCAGTATTGCATTGTCATATGTTCCAGCTCTATGCGGCAAAATAACAAATAATTAACCATTAGAAGTAATATCATGATCAAGTGTATTTATTATACATTTTAACTGTTGCAAGGAAACAAAATTTTAATATAATTGATGGAAGAAAAAGACATTTATGATAAATATTTGAAGGAGTTCAATATTAGAAAGAGACTGGCACACTGCAAGCCTAACTATAAACAGTATTAATCTTGATTTAAAATTTAAAAAAAAAAATGAACGTAAAGCCTACGTGATGAACTTTAATTTTTCAGTTAATGTAATTGATATAGGTAATCACAAGACAGATATACACAACATGCAGTTGCAGCATCAGATATAACTAAAAAATATCAAAAAAACGTGACTCGGAAAATTTCATATTTCACAATGTGGACGAATAACCTCTAAAACACAAAACTTCATGAAGTTTTTAAATCCCATCATCCATCAGTATCAACCATTAACCTTATAACTTCCAAAATATTTAAACTCAAAATCTGGGGTCAAAGAAAAAGGTAACCCGCTGGTTTAAAACATTAGAACTGGACCCCCAAAATTCCCAAATTCTAATTCACTAAATATACAACTAATAATCAGGACAAACGAGAGGTACGATGATTTGCAACTATCAATCCAAAGTCATCAACATAACCTATCAAAAAGTAATATTTCTCTTAGAATTAATAATTGAAGTCAAAATATATTTAACTAGGTGCTGATTGATTGGTACTAAGCGCTAATATCTATAGAGTCAAATGAGTAATCAGAACCGGTACCCTGAAGTTCAATTTGATGCAGTGAATACGCTCTCGTAAGCTGTGTCAGCTTGGAGATCATCAAAGTTGGCAGTGTCACTGCTCCCAGCAGTATCCCCGACGAAGCACCTGGCCTGAAGATCAATTAAACCACAAATTGGTCCGATGATTACCAAAAAAAAATTGGCATTAAGCAGAAGAAAGTTTGCACTAAAAACCCCTAATTTCGAAAATTAGGGCAGAAACAGAGGTACCTGGTCCTGAAACGCGAGAGAGAAGCGCAATTCTCGGCGCGAATGTCGAGGAACAGAGCGAACAATGAGAGGAGAGCGAGATTGAGGCCATGGCAGAGGAGAGAAAACGGGAGAGAGAAGAGGACGCGGCACAAGAACAAAACGACCACGCCTCTTTCGCCATCCAACATCGAGAATGAGAGAGCCATGGTCCCGAATTTTATTTATAAATCTGAAATTTCATAAAATTGAATGAACGACTTAAATCTCTATAGGAAATGACTATTCATTTTTATTTTTTCTCTCTTTTTCCCGCCGGAAGAAGGATTCTACATCATGAAAGAGGACGGGGTGGGGTGGGTTGAGTTTCCTGAAGTTAGTTAGCCTGAAATTTATGTGGTTCCCACGGAGTTGAACGGTCAAAGCCAAACGGTGGGTCATGTATACACACGCTCTGCCGTTTCATCCTATAGCTGTGGGCGCGTTATAAATTTTTTTTTTTTATCCCCATATTTTTGTCTAAGAATAAAAAAACATTATTTTTATTATTTTATTAAAAATGTTTAATATTATTTTAATTAATTAAAATATAATTTTCATTGCTCTACGATTGGTTGTGGCGGCTACCCTTAATGTCAATTTTTGCCATTTCCGGTACCATCATGTTATTGTTCGTTAATCTACTCATCAATGCACTTCATTTAAGATGTCATTCAATGTTACATCATACAATACAAATTTGATCACCTTTTAAAGTATTATTTTTACTACTTTCCCCGTGTTGGATAAAAATATTTAAATACTTTTTACCGTCAATTTAAATTTCACTAGACTAAATCAAATTTTTACATAATATTTATAACTAGTAATATATCTATTTATTGAACATAATAGTGTCATACACATTAAACTATAATTATTTTCTATAAAAAATTTTAAAAAATTATAATATTTAATTATTAATATATAAAAACAAAATAATTTATAAAATTATAGTTAACAATATCGTATTTAATTATTTAAAATTATTAGTTTAATTTTCTTACGAAAGATTATTAATTTTATCTCATATAAATTATTTGTGGTTTAATGAGATAACAACATTTTAGTCCCTAAATTTTAACAAAATAATAAATCAGAACATGGTTTGATACAATTCTAAATTGATTAACTGTTACTTCCATCTATTAACTGTTAGAATTTTGAAAGGTATAATTGACTTTCTATACGCTATAGTAAAAAAAAAATTTAAATTGATTGTAGTGCATAAAATATCCGAAGTAAGTTATTTCTTGTCGACTTCCCACAATCTTCTCCCACCATTTCTAGATGGAAAAAAATCGGTCAAAATTCTTATGAATTGCCAAAAAAAATTAGTCGAAATCTATTATATTTTTAATATATCTTTTGTGCTTATGAGTGAACTTGAGAGCTTGATTTGACAATTTTCAGTTGTACTTGAATTGATAATAATTTTTACTCTCTATAATAAAATTTTACGATATTATTATTAGTAACACTTATTGTGTCTTTGGATGTTAGTAATTTTTATTTTTTGGCTAATTTGAGCAAACCCTAAAATCAAAGTTTTCTAATTCTTGCATTTTTCATGAAATTATTTTGGGGCCTTTTTTTTGGGTAAGTATTACATGGTTATTATGTATGTTTTGTATAGATTTTATTGTATTTTATATGGTTGCTTTGATGATTTTGAGTGAAGAAATTTTATTGAATTAGTGTTTGAACTATTTAGTATTGAGCTTTTTTTCTTCTTTATTTTTGGGGTTTTTTATGTGCACATGAAGTTAGTGCTACAGGTATATAATATATTAATGATAATATTTGTATTCAAATAAAGATTGATTGCTACTACAAGCTACTGTATCTTTATAATTCATCATAATTTAGATTATAATTAAAATATTGAACAATTAATAAAATAAATAAATGTGAACCAATAATTACTTTTTATTTTTTATATATTGATTTTCTATTCTTTCTCCATATGATTTGTATAAATATATTAGCTCTTAATCATATTATGTCATTTAGGTAACTTTAATAATTAACTGATAATATATTGTTATTGATACAAATTAGATATTTAGAATTTTACTATGAAATTTTGTTAATTTGTTTAACTAGTAAAAAATGTTTAAAAGTGATCATGATTACTAGGTAATGTCTTTCATTTTTTGTTCGTCAATGCAATCGGCAATCGTCTTTTATGATATATATATTAAACTATATACCTACCAAAAAATAGTATTCATTAATTTGTTCTTTTATTAGACACATGTATAAATAAAGTTATACATATAATTATTTGTATATACATAAACATAATCTTAACCATGAAATATTTGCAGACTTTAATTTAATGTTTAAAGTATGTGGTAAGTTAAATTTTAGATTCCATACTTCTTCTTTTTTTTTTTACTTTTGGGACAAAAAATGCTACCAACACCTATGTAAAATGAAATACTACTAACACCAATAGTGACACAAGAACAATCACTCACTTTTGCTAATGCAATAGTTGTAGCCGATGATATTAATGACATTATGGTGAAAGATCAAAATGTTGATAAATAGAGATGAGTTAGAGGGTCATGAATCTCGTGATGTACTTTTAGGTGGTGATAGTAATAAGTATAAATGGGGATTATTTGAGGGTAAAAATGACAAAGAGGATTATATTTTGAATAGTTCATCTGATGAAGAAGAATAAGTAAGATTGCTAGGTATTTAACTAACAATTTACATAAAATAGATTATGGGAAGAAACTTGATATAGAGTTGGGTTTTCATATACAGATATGGAGAAATTTAAGGAGAAGTTAAAGGACTATGCTAGAAGCTGAGGATTTGAGCTATATATGGAGAAAAATGACAAAGTTACGGTGACAACTAACTGCAAAGGTAAAGGATGCAAATGAAAGGTACATGCTTCTACTATATGTTAAGGCCAAAGTTTTGTTGTCAAAACAATGATTAAAAACATGATTGTTATAGAACAATGGTAAATAAAGGAGCAACTGTCAAATAGATAGCCAAAAGATTTGCTTCTCATCCTGACATTAATATCAAAGTATTGGTTAATGAATTAGGGATAAATCATGGTGTTTTTGTGAATAGTATGAAATTGTATAGAGCAAAGAAAAAGGCTTTGGAGATGTTGGGTGGGGATCATACAGCCAGTTATACGAAGATTTATAATTATGCATATATACTATTACAAACTAATTCAGATGCTTGTGTAAAGGTATTAGCTAATAAATTTACAAAACCTGAAAAACCTTTATTTTTAGATTCTTTGTATCATTTATAGCCTAAAAATATGGATTCTTAAATGGTTATAGATCATTCATCGGTATTGATAGTTGTTACCTTAAAGGACCGTATGGTGGAGTGCTACTAGTTACTGTGACAATGGATACAAATGGAGAAACATATCCCTTAGTTGTTTATGTATATGAAGTAGAGTCAATAGAAACTTAGGGCTAGTTTTTAGAATTATTATGGACTTATATTAGTGATGGAAGGAAAATTACCATCATTAGTGATAGGCAAAAAAGTACATCAAATGTCTTAGAGAAGGTTTAGCCTGATGTGGTGACAAGGAAATTGGCTAGATACATTCTTACCAACTTTAGACGCAAATTTCCTGATGTAAAATATAGGCACATGTTTTGAAAAACCAATAAGTTTGCTAATATTCTTGATTTTTTAGGGTGGATGGAAAAGATAAAATAGAGTAGTGAAGTAACTCATGATTGGTTAATAAAAATTTCAATAAGTCAATGGATGAAAGCTTACTTTGACATATTCAGTAAGTGTAACCCTATTACTAATAATATCTCTGAAACTTTTAATAGTTTGATTGATGAATTTCAATCAAAATCAATTCTAACTATGTTAGAGTAGATGAAAAGGAAGATGCAATCTATGATTTTTAAGAGATTCAAAGTAGCTACTAGATGAGGTATGTATCCATCAGAAGTAAGAAGGGAGATTAATGAAGTAGGTGATGAAGGGAGTAAGTTGAGATTACTATGATTTGGGGAATGGCTTTGTAAGCTTGGAAAGGATCTATTAGGTAGGTTCAGAACTTATCTTGTCCACTTAGACAAAAAAACCTTGTGAATATGGTCAGTATGATGTAAGTGGTATACCATGTAAACATGCAATAGCTTATATAAACTTTATGAGGATTAGTCATAAATAGTATATTGATCCACAGCTGACAACAATTATTACGAGGGAAATATATGCACGCATGATAGCCTTTCTACCATACCAATGTATGTGGTCTGAAGGTGAGACCCTTTCACCTCCAAAAAATTATAGTCAAAAAGCTAGAAAGACCAAAGAAATCAAGAAGAAGGGAACCTGGCGAACCACCTAAATTATCTAGGTCTTTTGTCATGGGATGTCGTAATTAATCCTGTCAGACTTAACAGTGCCAAGGTAAGATATCAAAAGATAATACTTATATTCATTTTGATGTCTTTCATATTCTTTGTATTTAATTATTTTCTTTTGTTTTTATATAAACAAATTTTAAGAAATCAGAGGGCAATGAAATTCCTATTATTCTTCAACAGAAGGCAACAACTATGAGTGCTACATCTCAAGATTCTTTTTCTCAGACTCAGATATCTTCTTCTAAGAGTGTAGCTCAACCTAAATATTTTTTTCTATAATTTTTATAAATCAATTTTAATTTATAAATTCATATTAAATTTTTTATATTAAAAAATAATTATTAGTTTAATTTTTTAAATTTATTATTGTAAATTATTATTTTAATCTCATACAAAATTGTTATTAGTTTAATATTACAAAATACTTTTTTATAATTTTTATAAATTAATTTGAGTTTACAAATTTATATGTAATTTTTAATGTTACAAATTAATCATTAGTTTATTTTTTCTTCAATTTCTTTACTAAAAATTATTAGTTTAATTTAAAGAGATAAAACTTTTACTTTAACTTTATATAAAATAATTATTAGTTTAATATTACAAGATTATATATTCATTATGCTTAAAATTTTATGTTATAACATAAATATGATATGTTGAGATATTATATGTATATATAATATATGAATATAATATGTAAATATAATTCAAATAAAATGTGTAATTTAGTAGTTTTAACCTTTCTATTGATTTAGAACTGCAAGTGTAAGGGTTTAAGCCACTATATTGTAATATTTTTCAAAATTTTATATCCGACCCGGCTGGGTTATTTCATCTTTAGGAGTGCAAGAGTACAAGCCACTACATTACTATGTTTTCCAAAATTTTATATATGGGTTGACTTAGTTATTTTATCTTTAAGAGTGCAAGTGCAAGGGCACGAGTCACTATATTATCATATTTTTTAAAATTTTAAATCTAACCTAACTTAGTTATTTTATCTAAGATATCCGATTTGACTCGGTTATTTTATCTTTAGGAATACAATTGCAAGTGTTTAAGCTACTATATTATCATATGTTTTAAAATTTTATATCAGATCCAGTTCAATTTTTTTATCTAATGAGAAAAAAAAGTAGTTAGTGAAATTCTAACGAAAGGCAAGTTGTCATTTTTCCAATATATAATGGTGATTTTAGTTTATTTTTCATCATTAAAATGACTAAAAAAAGGTTTAGTTTCTAATTTGCAGCATAAGGCCTGTCATTGATGATGTTTATATAATTGCAGATCAAACAATGAGAGAATCAAAATGGTACAAAAGATTGCTCAATTGTCAAGTTATTTACTTCAGTATACTCATTGTGATTGATTATACAATATTTGACCTATCAAAGTCTAGATTAATCTTACACAAATAAATATATTAAACAAAGATAAAAAATTAATATTTTAATTGATATAATAAATATAGATATTATGTCTCGAAATATATTAGACGCTCTCAAATTATTTTAAATTCAAATAAAAATAGTGAGATAAAAATATAATATTTTATGTGCGAAGTTTCTCACTCTCATTCAATTTTTTTTAAAAAATAATTAATTAATTAATAAATGTGAACATGCTATAGTAAATATAATGTAAATAACTAAATAACATAAATTAATTTGAAGAAATTCTTTATACCATAATTGAAAGTGAAAATGAACTTATAAACTCTTGTAGTCTAAACACTATCAAATGAATGTAAAAAAATTTCTAGCCAATTTTCTGGGTAGTGTTTATATAGCAAAAAATAATTGTATTTATTAGAAGCTTGGATCCTTTTATTATAAAATTTATACCTTTTAGATTATTTAAACTTCTTATTATTAAGAAAGTGAAGTTAACTCTAAACACTATTGTTATAATGTGACAAGTCACAACTATTATAATTAAAATCATCGACAACATAGGTAGACAAGGAGGTGATATACATTAATTACCAAATAAAAGTAGATATTTAATAGTTAATACTTTTATTATTGCACCTTTAAGGCACAACAATCTCAAATCAAAGCTTTATAATATATCTCTTATCATTCTTACCTATCAAAGCTTTATTACTCTGCCGCAATGTTTGAAATAAGAAATTTGGTCATTAGAAAATGAATTAATAAAGTCTACTGCTACTATTAAACTAAGAAAGTGAGTAATCAATAATTATGAATCAAAAAACTCTATTATTATCTTTAAAATAAATAAATAAAAGAGTACTTATTACGAGTATATTTTTATAATTAATTTGTGGTCATTTTGGACCAAAAATTGTTTAGAGAAGGGCAATGCATGCAAGGCGACTGAAAATGGCTGAATTCAGAAGACCAATATTATCCATGTATGTCCGCTATTGAGGGAAAGTCGGTCATTCTTTTTGTTCGTAAACATTATTTAAGCCTCATAGAAACCTTCAAAATACAGAATTCAAGCTCTCCGTTTCTGTCTCTCGCTTACAACAATGGCAGACAAATCCCAAAAGCCTCATGCAATTTTCGTCCCCTATCCTCTCCAAGGTCACGTAAATCCATCGGTCCAGCTTGCCCTCAAGCTTGCAACTCAGGGCTTCACCATCACCTTCATCAACTCTCAATCCGTCCACCACCAAATGGTCAAGGCTCGGCCTGAAATCGGATCCGATGTTTTTGCTGGAGTCCGAAAATCAGGCCTTGACATACGCTACATGACCGTTTCTGACGGCCTGCCTGTTGGGTTCGACCGGTCCCTTAACCACGACCAGTTCATGGCGGCATTGTTGCATGTTTACTCGGCGCACGTTGATGAAGCGGTGGACCAAATCATACGGTCAGGAGAGAAGGTTAACTGCTTGATCGCTGATACTTACTATGTGTGGCCATCCAAGATTGCCAAAAAGTTTGGATTGTTTTATATCTCATTTTGGACTGAATCTGCTTTGGTCTTTACACTGTATTACCATTTGGATCTTCTCACCATCAACGGTCATTTTGCATGTCTAGGTTAGAATGCTTCTAAGCTTTTTCAACAAGTGCTTTTTTTTTCTTCTTCTTTTCTTTAATTTATTATAGAAATGTTGTAACATGTTTTAAATTCTGTAATAATCAGATTGTCGTGAGGACCCCATAGATTACATTCCAGGCGTCCGACAACTAAATCCCAAGGACACGACGTCGTACCTTCAAGAAGCTGATACAACAACGGTGTGTCACCAGATAATTATCAACGCATTTCGGGACACAAGAAATGCAGATTTTATTTTATGTAACACGGTACAAGAGCATGAACCCGGGACAGTATCAGCTCTTCAGGCCAAAACACCGTTTTATACGATCGGACCCATATCTTTGACCAAGTTCTCGGACAGAGTTGTGGCAACGAGCCTGTGGTCCGAATCTGATTGCAGCCAGTGGCTCGACAAGATGCCAAAGGGCTCAGTGTTGTATGTGTCCTTTGGTAGCTATGCCCATCTCTCCAAAAGGGACATTTTAGAAATAGCAAATGGGATTTCACAAAGCAAAGTGAGATTTATTTGGGTGCTGCGGCCTGATATTGTGAGTTCTGATGATCCGGATCCTCTGCCTAAAGAATTTAAAGATGAAGTTGCTGAACGTGCGACGATCATACCTTGGTGTTCTCAGACATCCGTGCTGGCACACCCGTCAATAGGAGGGTTCTTAACTCACTGCGGTTGGAATTCTATACTTGAAGGTATATGGTGTGAAGTTCCATTTCTGTGTTACCCGTTGTACACAGATCAATTCACTAATCGTAAATTAGTGGTTGATGATTGGAAGGTGGGTCTTAATCTAAGTAATGGCAAGAAAGTCACTAAAGAAGAAGTTTCAAACAATATTAATCATCTGATGGATGCAAAATCAGGAGATGGATACAGGAATTCAGTGAAGGAGATGAAGAAATACATGGAAAATGCACTGCAGTCCTCTGGATCATCAGAGAAAAATATGGCACAGTTCATCAATGATGTAAAGGCCAAAATTCAAAACAAATGTGGCTCTGTTCCCCCAGCCAAATAAAAGAAATCGCTGTCTAATGTAGTGTTTATATAAAACATCACTGTTTTGTTTGTGTTTGATTTCCTGTTGTTAGTTTTCTACTTAGAATTCCAATTTTTTTTCTAATTTCCTGTGACGTTGGCTTTAGGGATTGACTAATATCGCACATGCACAGAAAATTAGGTCCTTTCCTGATGTAAATTTCATCCAAAATCTTGTAATTGTCCGTGACATGAGATCAAGATCTCTTCTTTTGTTGTTCTTATTTGCAAACAAACCACATATATGATCGGAAAGCAAATCCAATGTATAAATAACAGCCATGGTCATGAGACTCATTTAATCGAAAGCTCTTTCAAGATGAAGCAATCCTATATTTCATTGCAGGCAAATAAAATATTACTGATACTTGAATTGCATCAGAGATTGACAGTCACTACTAATTCTATCTGGGATTGTTTGTATCTTTATCACACTGGAAAAGTTTATGCATGAATGTATTTTTCTTTACACGAAAATATAACAGAACAAACAAGATAAGCCGATATCCAACAGCCATAAGAAACAGCACCAGTAAATTTTCCCACTTGGAATTACTGCTAGGAGAGATGTCATATGCACTTCGAAGGGCCTGAAATCCAGATATCGTCCTCACCTGCCCAACCGCAAAAGAAGTTGCAAGATACTCATTCTCCAAAAGCCCCTGCAACATTAACGTAGAAAGAGAAGTTTCATTGGTCATGCTGAGTTGTCGGACAACTTTCAAATTTTCATCAACAAGTTTTAACTACAAAGAATTTGAAAGGCAACATAGAAGAAAACCAAAGAAGTTGCCAGCAGGTCCAAGTTTGGCATTAAGGGTGGTTCTCCACACAAACAAGAAGTCAACTAACAAATAAAACTATATACTAAATATACATGCCTGTATAGAGTATGTGTGGAAAGCAATGTAGGATATTGGATAAGTCCACACTGGTCCAGGCAGAGCATTGCGGATTCTGAAATAGCCAGCAGATAGCATCATCACCACCTGAAATAACATAATGCTGTCAGATTAGCAAAGGCTAGGTAATTAATACAGGCAGGATTTGGTCAGACAATCAAAATCATAAACATTGAAACACTACTTTTCAGATAGCATCAATCAATTTATACATGTACATTCCCAGCATCAACATGTTACTAGGAGTGATAAAAAATTTTGGCCTTACAGTTTAAATTTGACCAGCTTCAAACTGATTACACTGCCTTCTGTAAAAATTCCCGTCTTTTTTAAATAATGAGCAATCATAATATATAAACCAGGAATACTCACATGTATGGATATAAGTGTCAAGATGCTCCAGTAAACATCTTGCCAAACAGAAACTACAACCAGCATCAGTCCCTCATTTACTAAGAGGCACATGAAGAAATTTAGCACAAAGTACATCAACAAACTGAATTCATCTCGCAATCCGACAAGGAAATAGAACACAAGACTCGATGATATGGAGATGAGAAACAGGAAAGGGATACTGGAGAGGAGTTGCCCAAGTAAGAAGACAAGTGCTCCTGAATGCAAGTTTGATTCCTCACCTGGCATATATCTGCAAAAATAGAATGAAAATCATTAGACTATAGGCAAAAATTGAACTAAATGTCTCCCATTTTGAAAGGTCAACATTCTAAAACAATCTAAAGTAAAAATGAGCTGCTTGTCTCACTCGTTGAATATGGTTGCCAAACAAATTGCTTGAATCCTCTAAGGAAGATACTCCATAGCCAAATTCACAGAACTTACACAGAGCAGCTTCAGATTTAAATATGGAAATAAAAATTGATAGCGATCTTTTCACAGTCAAAACCAAAAATTGCAGTGTTTAAGACATTTAAGTCAAAAACATGTAAAACATCACCCAAATAGCACATAAAACCAGAATCAAGAGACAATGATAAGTCAAATGAAACTGTAGATAGAATACTACTTAAAGCATATTTATTAGCAATAATTCATACTATCTGCTCTGACATGACATCAATATACGACGGGCATCCAACGTAGATGCAGAAGAATATGTCCTCAACAGGTTATGTGTGGAAATAAATTTAAAATATTTCAAAAGAATCAATATGACTCGATCATTCCCATCCAAGACACAGTCATGTGCCTCATTTAGGCCTGAATTGTGGAAGAAATGATAATGGACAATGAGATCATTCATACATCACATCTGAACATTTGGGGCTAAGTCTAATGTTGGATGCCCATAAGCATCAATAACTAGAACTAACAACCAGTCTCAAGTGGCTCTGTCTTGCTTCTAAAGCTACCACGATTTCCACGTGGAAGAAGAAAGCCAACAATCATGTCCCCTATGAAGTTAGACATATAAATATGGCCATAATCATGAATTAGTAGAATGTGATGTGTTGCAGGGAAGATCTCAAAGCATTAATTGGCCATTTTCCTTTAGTTGGGAAGGCACATTTTACACCTTTTATGATGTACACATATTGAGCCCATATTATCATCATCATCTAGTGGGTTGTAAGTTAATGAAAGCTTTCTAAGATGTTCTTAAATATTAGAAGCAGAGTTAAATGCTTGACATATTGGGATGCCAACACAGACCATCCCAAAATATTAAATAGAAAATGGCTATTGATGGTAAAACAAATGCTTTTTAGTCGTGTACAAAAAGCTCGATCTTACACCTACAAACCAGATATTAACAAATCATTTTCCTCCTTGGAGTCAACATCAGGGAATTTATAGCAAGTAAACATACCTTGATTTCTTTCTTAAGTGCAGGTACTCCAGCAATGCTCAAAAGTGAAGTAAATGATACAAATACAAATATGGCTGCAACTCTTGTCTGCAATATAGAAGGCAGAGATAAGAAAATGACTCATGCATCATGGGTGATTCACACATATTATGGAACCATATGAATGGAGAAAATTAAAGACATTGTCAAAAGGCAGGAAAGAAGAGGCAACACATTCTCTTAAATTTATATGGAATTTTATTATTTTTGTAGGACTCAAATCAAATAATAGAGTTCCTCGAGAACTACAAGATCATTAATGTTGGCTCCTGAAGGGACACAGATCACACCAATCTTGAGTTGGGTAAAACAGTAACCCATGAAAGCTTCATGCAAGGGAGTGCCTCTGGTGTCTAATTGTTATTTGGACATATAGGATGCATGGGGGGGAATCATTCAGCAGGAGGGAAACGTTTTACTGCTAGGCATAGCAAGAGAAAGATTCTCATGGAAGCCCAAGGGCACAAATTGGACAGCTTTACTGTGACATAAATTGGTGAGAAAGAATATCACAAAGCCTCAGTAATACTGCTAAACGATACATAACAAAGAACCCAACAGCAGATCACTTTAACAGTCTTTTAATTAAAGAGAAGGCATGCAGCTTTGGAAGAACAATCGAATCAGCCTATCATTACAAAAACCAGTTCCAAGAAGATGTTTATGTCAACTAGAAAGCCGTTCACGAATGTAGCATCAATTTTCGAGATAGATATTCATATCTCATTTTCCTTTTTTTCATTTAAATGGATACATGGTCGAACATTGATCAGTAATAATGCTCAGATATGCTCTAGTGGGATTATTTCAAGAAAGACAAATCAAATAAATGCCAGACTCAAGTCAATATGTAAGTTAACAGTGTGGGTAAAACCTTCCTACTGGTAAAAATTTAACACAATTTGCATGCTGGGCAAACTACCGATACATTCGAAAATAAGATCAAGCAATATAGATTTCTATTATGTGCAATCTCTAACCATCACGCAGAGCATATATCCTCCAGTGTTACACTTTTGCCAATTGCCAAAACCATCAATCACAAGACCAAAGCACAAACTGAGGTTTACCATGGCTTTTAATGCAAAAGAAATGCATGCACTACACTTAGCATTTTAACTAATAAACCAGCAGAGTTCAATAAGAAAAGACCACCATCATGTAAAATTTAAAGACAAAAATCCCAGACAACTCATGCACAAAACAATCATACATCTTACAAATATTATTTTCAATAACAACAAAAATTGTCTTAAAACACTCACCACAACTGAAGACAAGGAATGTCCTAGGCCAGAAAATATGGTACCAATACACAGCGTAAGTATCATACAAAGAATAAGCCGGAGCCAGTAGTATTTCCATTCCCTGGACATAATTAACAATGACCTCCAAGTCAGGACTGCAACTCGGGTAGCATTGCCGGCCATTCCCTTGCTTTTGAGAAGAGGACCTTCCTGTAGAGTGCAACAAGTGAGCGATAACTATGGAAGCTTACATGCAATTGGTGCAGAACTATAAGAGAAGAGAGAAAACAACATTGAAGGAATAAAGAGAGAAGAGAACAGTAAGAAATGAAAGAAGAGACTGAATAAGATTAGAGCTAAGCATTTCATTTGAATACAAAAATCCATAACAAATTACATCAAGGTAAATTCACAGAGGCTGGACCTAATCAAAAAAGAAACTGGATCAAACAAGTAATATCTCGGACAAGAAAGTCACTGAAACAAAATGACACATAAATAATACTACCAAAAATAACATAAGGGCGTAGCCTCATGGCGATGTTCATCAGAACCACTATATTAAAAACATGCATGCGCACTGAAGTTCCAAGTATGTATAGTCCAAAAAATTTTGAGTCACATTCTCAGGAAATAGTAAGGAACAATAACAACAAACCTACCTTCTCCGTAAGCCTTTGTATCATAGCTTCAACAGTAGCAGCATCAGCTGATGACTTATAAGTTGCCTCAAGAGTGCGTATAGCAACAGCAGTATCCATATTCACAGACGAAAAATCACCATGGTCATCCTGTCACAGAAATTTCAGGCCATGTATTTGAAATGTTGAAAGACGATAGCAAAGAAAAGTTAATAGCACATGTAGTTTGCACCACATAGGCCCAGTTTGTCCGAAAAAGGAAAAAATTGAAGCATCATTAGACACATTAAGTAAGGATTATACAGTTCTGTCTGCTATATTATATCCTTATCTCCAATTTAGTCAAAGAGAACAATACAACTGCACCCTAGAATCATTACCTGCCAATTTTTGCACATTGCTATGATCCGGTCAAAATCTGTATTTATTGCTCGTAGAAAGTGATCGGAAGGACTTTGCATAATTGGACAAGGAAATCCAGCATTCGCGAAGTGCTTCATCAACAAAGGAAATGTAATTAGTAACAACCTAACGAGGACAAGTTGTTGCTAAAAAACAGAATAAAAGAAAAGACACGAATTATTCGTATTGTACCATTTACTAAGATTTAAAATCTTTTTTTTACCTCCACCCTACAGAAACTAAATAATGCATATGTACAAGCATTCACTGTGCATTTTATTCTAAAAAAGGTTCTGCAAATTAAGAATTCACTAATTTTGGAAGTGGAAAACCATTACAAGAAAGAGTAAAAGAATTAAAACCACAAGACCTGTTACCTGCAGGCAAGCCAATGTTTCCCCGAAAAATAGGGTGTTTCCATTTGAAAGTAAACATATCCGATCAAAAAGGCCAAATACTTCAGTGCTGCTCTGATAAATAGTAAAAATCAGAGTGCATCCCGTGCTTGCAAGTTTCTTCAGTGTAACCATCATCAGAAGGGCAGAGACACTGAATAAAATAAGATTTCAATATTAGCTCTGACATGGCAATGAAGCAAATATGTTCCAACAGCAATTAATAAATCAATACACATATGTCCATATTTCCAACAGAAGGTAATAAATGGATATAGCTGTATGTATGGACTTCAGTGATCATTCAAGAATGTCAAAAAGTAAATCCAGAGAGTTAAATAGAACAATCAGATCACTAATAGAGTTGATCACACCAGAAAACAGTTTAATAAAGCTTTGATAATGAAATATTTTTAAGTTAACTCCATAAATCAAATAGATAAGAACATATTTTTTTTATATCTTTTCTTCTATTATCTCCAAACTCGTTGAAAGAAATTGGCTCTCTTACATACAGAATTTCACTTTTAAGAATAAAGATTGTTAAAGGCTAACCTTTTTTCAGCCTTTGTTTCTACCTTTATTTTATACTTGCCAAGTGAATTTTTCAAGAACATTAATCAACTACATTCACTGTCATTCCGTGCCCTATATAAGAAATTTCAAATAAAATCATCTACAGCAAGAATGGACAAACCTGTCAAGATGATAAAGAGGCTCATCTATAAATAAGATATGTGGTCTCATCACAAGCTCTCGTGCAATGCTAACACGCCTTCTCTCACCACTAGGAAGGCCCTTCATGTAACAGTGACCACCTATCAGCTTGTTTGCATAATCGCTCAAGGACATGGCATGAATAGCATCCTCTACCACACCCTTCCTCTGACAAAAGAAACCAGGAAGTTGAAGCAGTGCTGAGTAATAGAGGTACTCGCGAACAGTGAGCGATCCAATTAGTGTTGTTTCCCTCTCAACAAATCCCTGCATTTTGGGGGGGAAAAATCAAGAGTCAAGAATTTGTCCAGCTTAGACTATCTTCTTGGTTTCCCAGATGACACAGCTTAACTTAAAATTCAAGCACAGATAAAATGAGAAAAGTCCATCCACCTTGGAAAAGAATGAGAATGAGGTAGGGAAAGGATATAAATACACAATAGTAAAAGCAGATAAGGGAGTTTCTTATACAAACACTCAGAAAAAATTAAGTAATAGTTGGGAAGTCAGATTGCAAGAATAGAACAGGCAGCAACTTGTAGACAAAATGAAGTAAAAATATAAAAACTCAGCAGTAACTAGTATGATATAGAACTCACGTATGACCCATAAGGCATTTCTGATTTTGCTCCATTCACAAACACTTCACCATACATTCTGGCACAATGAGGTAATCTTCCTGAAGTCAAAAGAAAACAGCATTTCAGTGTAGCACATAAAAACAACATAACACAGACTCAAATGCTCAGAAAGTAATCTCCATAAAATACCTGCAATAGCCCTCAGTAGCGTGGATTTGCCTGACTTGGCTGGACCCATAATTACTGTCATCGTTCCAGGCAAGGCATAGCCATTTGAACTCTTGACAACCTTGTCAGAATACTTCCTCTTCCCTTTTATTGTAACAGTCAAATCTTTCCAGACAACTGAAGCCCCTGCAATCTTCCTTGCAACAACAGAAGCCTCTGGTAATGGTGGGGATGGTAAAGAACCACTGTTGAGTTTTGACAGAGAGGGGGAGCCCGGTGTGGTTGCAGCATTGATAGAGTCACCTCCTTCATCCACCCTAACTTCAATATCTGTATCTTCCCACTCTGGTGAATCCTCAAATGAAATTGGTTGCCTGAGAGAACCTGGTTTCCTTAAGTAGAAAAAGTTACTTGAGGGAACCCTACTTGCAGGACTACTTGCTGACGATGATGAAGACCTATAATTATCTGATTGAGACTGTATTTCTTCCATTTTCAAAACCTCAAACTCTAGACAACTAATTCCAAGACAAGCAGGATACTTTTCCTTCTTACACCAATTAAATATTACATTATCTGGTCAACCTGATAATTGCAAACATGGCCTTTTCCAGTTCCAACCGAATAAGTGACTATCCCCACAAAACCATCTCATCATGCCTAAAACAACCAGTCCCGTATCCATTTTTAAGAAAAAGAAATATTATATATAGATCAGACAAATGAGTTCACATATTGCCCTGTGCAGCAACTAAGCTGATGTGAAGACTTCTGATCTGTTGCTGAGAACAGAAGAAATGAAAAATAAATCATATTCTTGCAGGCTACGAAATGTACCCATTGGTAAGTGCACATGTAAAATTCACTATGCTATTTGCAGAAAAGGAATCATCAATTCAGGTATAAAAATTAGATCCTTTAACTAGAACCAATAGAAAGAAGAAGGGAATATTACATAGAAAGAAAAATATTTGACAGTGAGCTAGTACAAATTGTTTTCTAAATTTATCAGTATAGGGACCACTTAACAAGAAATATCAATCGATATCACTCCACTTAAGAAAAAATAATCCAATATAAAACATCCTAAATCACAATAACTTTTACTATTAAATTTACCGGAAACAAAACCATTTATGAACGCTACATCAATAAGTTATTGGAGATTATTTTCCTAACACAGACAAAAGCTCTTAAAACCCCATAAAACCCAAGCAAAGTATTCAATTTTCTGCCTATAATTGATTAAATCAACATCAAACGACAGCCAAAACATAAACCCATAAAACCTCAGACTTCAACCCTTTACTAAGTGCACACGTAAAAATCAAAACTTCAACCCGAAAGAGCATACACTTCCACTCTCAACGCAAACAAACAGACAACAAACAAAAAGCTAACAACTTAACCAAACACACTTCAAGAAAAAAGTACAGAGAACATGTAAAGACAAACCTGGATCTGGGTTTGGGGTTTGGCTAGTTGCTGTTGCAGGCAAAGACAGCGAGGGAATGTGAAAGGAGTGAAGTTAGTGAAGTAGTAAGCGAAGTGTCAAAATTTAATAATTGCAATGAATGTGGGTGATTTGACCCGTTTTTTACCGGGTTTTGTTTTTTCCGGTTTTGTTAGGTACTTGGCTTTGCTTAGCTTTATTGCTTTGCAGATTGCATCGCTTCTATTCTCCCCACTTTAACTTTTTTTTTTTTCTCTTTTTCGCTTTCTTTTTTGTCTTTTCCTTTTCAATATTTGTTTACTTACTTTTAACTCTTAATTAAATCTTCATAAGACTGATGTAATGATGTTGTTTTGCCAACTCAACATTTAAGAAAGTCCAAATTATTCCATTAAAAGGCTTTTCTTACTTGAGTACTTGATTGCTTCAAATGATTGTATTTTAATAATTATTTGGATTTCATCTATATTCCTCATTATTTTTTTCCTTAAAAAAAATTGTTATCATCATTAAAACTATGATATTAATTTTTATTTCAAGTTCCCATTGCTGTTTTTATCCTAACAACATTCGAAAAATAAATGATTTTTGAAAATATAATATTAAGTATTTAATTTAATTCATATAATTTTAAAAATATTCAAACAAATTTATCCGTTTTAATATGTACATTTAAAGTAAATAAAGTTAATATTATATTTAACTTATGAACTGATTATAATTGAGAAATTGTAATAATAAAAAAAACGAATAAATGGTGTAACTGACAGAATTTTTTTAATACTTAATATTTTTCAAATCAATAAAACCAAAATTTGTGAGATTTTTTCATCTCATGTAGAATTCTCTTCATAAGAGGTGTAATTTATAATATCAATAAATTGTATGTGTACTATTAAATATTCTAAAGTTTGAGGATTGCAAATATTTATATTATTCCGTATTACATGGATGGTTTTTGAATTCTAAGCCCTGTTTTAGTACTTTTCTATCGATGAGGAAGGGCGCATTATTGACTAAATCATAAGGTAAAACCGTGTGGGTCACATTTGAAACATTCGGCACTCCAATTATGGGCTAAATTATAGAAGAAATAGATTCCCAAACAAAAACAAACAACATAATATGAAATTCAACTCACAAAATTGACCAATTTTGGACTTAAATTCAATGTGGAAAAATCATTGGGTTTTTTTATAAAATTATATTATTTCCAATAATTTTTTAAAAAATGTTGTTCGTACATACAATCAATTTTGTTTTGAATTGTTAAAAGTATTTATTTATTTGTTTTTGCCTTCTTAAATATCAAATAACAAACATGAGTGTATAATATCGATTAAATACTAATTTATGAATAAGTACTGTTACGAACTTAAAAAAAGAAAATATTAATTTTCATCAATGATATTTATCTAAATAAAAGTGATTTATTCATAATAATAATCTCAAATATAATTGAGAAGTTATTAGATATGTAAAAAGAGAGGATTAATAAAACTTAAAACGTAAGTTACTTTGAGTTTAAGAAATCAATTATTTTGAGTTAAAGAGGATTGTAGTCTCTTCTTCCTTCTTTTTAGCCTAAAAGGGTGAGATGTTGTCATTGAAACAATTATAAACACAAATAAAATAATTTAAAAAAATAAAAAAGTAATATAAGCTTTACAATTACATACATATACAAATGAAGTATGGGCAACACATTGATAGCGCATGCCAACTATAATTTGCAATTATCATTATTATACTTGGAAACTTTGAGGTTACTTCAATTGTCTTTTAAGTAAGTAGGTATGGTGTTGTATTTCAGACATGTAACATGTTATGTATTGTTTGGAAATTCTGTCGTCATCATTCACAGACAATGATGTGACATATGTTACAACCACATTTCATTTCATAAGTTGGGCCTACTTTTTTCCTTTTTTTAACAATTTTGAAAAAAATAAACAAGTTAATATACATAACTAAATCAATAGTCAAACCAAAATACTCATGTAATTTATGATTGAATGTAAAAAGATAAATAAAAAATAATTATATTTAGAAAGGTATGTTTTTTTGATATTTTATTTATATCATAAATATAGATTATTTTTTAAGAGTAGATTTTTTCAATTTTAGATTTATTTTATTTGTATTTAGTGAATTTGTCATTTGCTTTAACTTCCATTCATTAATTTGGATCCATATATTAATTAATTGAAATAAACAAGCAACGGAGAGATTGGGAGGCAAATTTGGCTGTACACGCTACTGCCGGATGTTGCTCTAGTTGATTCGACTTCTCTCTCTCTTTCGATTCGGCTTTAGCTTCTTCCTCCGTTTCTGCCTCCATTGATTTAATAATTTATGATGATTAGTCAATTTGCGTATTGGGTGACAGAGAGTTTGGGAATGGAAAAGGGTTCGATTATAGAGAAAGCTTGGTTATGGCTATGATTGATGCAACAATGAGAGATAATGACAGCAAGGTTTTCGGCAAAGCCAAAGACGACCGCGGCGGCAAAGTTGCCAGCAAATCCAAAGATGACAGTAACGGCAAAGTTGTCGAGGCGGCAGCGACGAAGCCAGAGACGGCAACGGTAGCGCTAGAAAATAAAGGAAATTGGAGTTTTTTATTTTTATAATTTATGATTTAACGCATTTAAGTATTTATATAAATTTATTAAATTTAAATACTAAGACAAATTCATTAAAATTTATAAATATTTTAAGGTAAATGTGTTAGATTTTTTAAATTTAAAATGTTTGTCTGGTTTAAATACCATTTTGCCCCTGAAAAGTATTTTTTTTGCCGTTAATTCAACTTACGATACAACGTAACAGGTAATTTTTGAAATAGTCAGGGGATATCGGGTAATTAGACTAAACCCAAAGGGGGCCTCGGCTGTTTTCCCTTTATAATATTTATTCTAATTTAATTGGTGCGAAGCATATCCTACACTTGAAAGACGCGGCCTCGCTATTAGATTGTGAGTGTACTTGGAGGGGATTCTGGTGTATTTAATAATCTCGAGACCGTGGACATCTGTCAAGAGTAAGACTTGAGAGGAGCATTTGCCACGTTAGCAAAACTCGGCCCTGATCTGTAGCCTAAAATAAAGTTAGTCTAAATACACCTACATTAAGTTTTTAAAAACCCCCTTCAAAGATTTGGTTAGCTGGGGCAACAACAATGCCTCTATTGGATAAGGTTAGGTTGATCGTTTTTTCTCCAAAATCACGCTGCGAAGTCTACCCAACGGAACAACCACGTTTCAGGAAAATTTGCCATTAAATTTAAAATTATACTCAAATTTATTATTGATAATAAAATTGTGTAATCATAAATAACAAACTAAGCATAAATAAAATAAAATAAAATATTGTATTTTTTTTATATATTTAAAATTTCATTAAAACGTAAGTGCTATATAAGCAGTAGAGTTTTATTTATTTATTCAATGAGGAATGTACAAATTTTCTGTTTCCTAATGACAATTTAACTTACGTTCCACCTGGTAATGTAAATTTAGGAAAGCAAAAGCAATTACTTTTATTTATTCATTATTATTTTTATTATTTTATTTTTAATTTAAGAATCCTATTTCTTGAGAAACAAGACAATAGAAAAAAGAAATATATAAAAACACAGCCTCTACTGCATAATTATCACTTTGCTTATTTTACATTCTCTTTCTTCTCTCTACAAAATATCTTCTGATCTGCTCTCGATTCTCTCTACACAACCATGACTCATCCGGCTGAATCGTCCAACGCGTGAGTCAACTCGCTTTCCAATTATTCACCTTTTCTCTCCTTATTTACTTGGATTTCTTTGAATCTGATGGTTTTCGCTTTGCTTACAGGAGTTCTGGGAAGAAGGACTTCTCCACGGCGATTTTGGAGAGGAAAAAATCCCCTAATCGCCTGATCGTTGACGAGGCAGTCAACGATGACAACTCTGTCGTCGGCTTGCACCCTGATACTATGGAAAAGCTCCAGATTTTCCGCGGCGATACCATTCTCATCAAAGTACGATCTCTCTCTTTCCTCTACTAATCTTTTGATTTAGCTACTAATTTGATGAGTTCGTTTTGTTCTTTTAGAATTATTTGTCATCTATTTATTTGGTCTTTGGGTCGTGCTGGTCGATCTTAATGTTTTTAAGATGCTAGGGTTTTGGCCAAGCTCAAGAATTTGCTTTCTTTTATTCTATTAACATTAATAGTTTTTTGTAGCATTAGGTATTTTATTTTCTTTTGTACTAGGCAATACAATTAACTCTTATTATGTACTCTCTTGTGGCTTTCTTATTTGTTGCAAGAGCAAGTCAATATTTTGGATACAATTGTGCATAGTTTTGATTCTGGTTAGGTCCATAGACTTTTTGATGTTATGTTGTTTGGAATGCATGGTGGACAGAAAATGGGTATTTTTTTCCATTTAATTTGGTGGGTTGCACCGATTGTTTTTTCCCCTCCCTCAGTTGTGTATATGGTCAAGGATATGGAAGTGAAGGGTTTGCATAAATTTCTTAGGTCTGGACTTTGTGTGTGTTGACTTGTGCTTTCTTTTTTTTGGGTTACTTGTTTTATATTTTCCTTTTCATGATATGGTTTGCAGGGAAAGAAAAGAAAAGACACTATCTGCATTGCTCTTGCCGATGACACATGTGAGCAGCCTAAGATAAGGATGAACAAGGTTGTTAGATCAAATCTTAGGGTTCGACTTGGAGATGTTGTATCTGTGCACCAGTGCCAAGATGTGAAGTATGGGAAGCGTGTTCACATACTGCCTATTGATGATACTATAGAAGGTGTTACTGGAAATCTGTTTGACGCATACTTGAAACGTGAGTTTCTGATCCACCTTGTGTATTATTAGTTTTTCAGTTTTTTATTGATTTCTTTAGTAGTTAGTTTCTTTATTTTATTTTATCTTCTAAAGAAAATGGAGTTAGTTAATGGTTCTCTGTTGGTGGCACTCGTGTATATACAAATTTTTTTTTTTTTTTTTTTGTAGTTAAGAGAAATTAAAAACTCTCTTGTATATCCTTTTCTTGTGGTTTGTTTTATTCTTTTGGGTGTTGTATGCCCTGACACTGCCATTTATGTGTGTTACCAATGTCGTTTTTGCAGCTTATTTCACGGAAGCTTATCGCCCGGTGAGGAAAGGAGATTTATTCCTTGTTAGAGGGGGAATGAGAAGCGTGGAGTTCAAGGTCATTGAGACTGATCCAGGGGAGTATTGTGTGGTTGCTCCAGACACTGAAATTTTCTGTGAAGGGGAACCTGTGAAGAGGGAAGATGAGGATAGGTTGGATGAAGTTGGTTATGATGATGTCGGTGGTGTTAGGAAGCAGATGGCTCAGATTCGTGAGTTAGTAGAGCTGCCACTAAGGCATCCTCAACTCTTTAAATCAATTGGTGTGAAACCACCCAAAGGAATCCTACTTTATGGTCCCCCAGGTTCAGGAAAGACATTGATTGCCAGAGCCGTTGCTAATGAAACTGGTGCTTTCTTTTTTTGTATTAATGGGCCAGAGATCATGTCCAAATTGGCTGGAGAGAGTGAAAGCAATCTACGGAAAGCCTTTGAAGAAGCAGAGAAGAATGCCCCATCAATCATCTTTATCGATGAAATTGATTCAATTGCTCCCAAGCGAGAGAAGACACATGGTGAAGTTGAAAGAAGGATTGTTTCACAGCTTTTGACTCTTATGGATGGACTGAAATCCAGAGCCCATGTCATTGTTATTGGGGCTACTAATAGGCCAAACAGTATTGACCCTGCCTTGAGACGGTTTGGTAGATTTGATAGGGAGATCGACATTGGTGTTCCAGATGAAGTTGGGCGCCTTGAAGTTCTTCGTATCCATACCAAGAACATGAAGCTGTCTGATGATGTGAGTTGTACTTATCCTTTTTGTTTTTATATATGGAATTGATTTGACCATGAACAGATTTGAGGGGATCTGAGTTCATTTATCAACTTGAATCCAGCCTCTCCTTGCTTCTTTAACATTGAACTTCGTTAAAGATTGATTTGGTTGCACGATGATCCTATGATTGGTTAAATATGGTTCTGGCCTAGAACTGATTAGTAGTCGTTATTTAGCATTTGTTCAGTTATAAAGGCTTCCAATTAAAGTCGCTGACAACTTGGTTCTTTGCTCTAAAGGTTGATCTAGAAAGGATTGCAAAAGATACGCATGGGTATGTTGGTGCTGACCTTGCTGCTCTCTGTACCGAAGCTGCACTGCAATGCATCAGAGAGAAGATGGATGTAATTGACTTGGAAGATGAAACCATTGATGCTGAGATTCTTAATTCTATGGCTGTTTCAAATGAGCACTTCCAAACTGCTCTTGGGACAAGCAACCCCTCTGCTTTGCGTGAAACTGTGAGTATCTTTTCTGGAAAGCTTTCCCAAGTCAGCTTAGAAGTTGCTTCTCTACTGAAGCAGGCAATTGTTAGTTGCTGTACTACTGACAAGTCTTTACAACTGTGTTCTAACTACGATTTTTCCCCCTTTTTGACTGGCAGGTTGTGGAAGTTCCCAATGTCAGCTGGGAAGACATTGGAGGCCTTGAGAATGTTAAGCGAGAGCTTCAAGAGGTAATAGTTGTTACTGGATTAGGTTGTGTGGGGCTAGGCTTTAAGTTTTCTGTTATCAAAAACATGTTTTTTAGATTGAGGATAGGTAGAAGCTTTATTCTGAAAGCAGTTAGCTAAACCTGGTCAACAGGACCTGAGTTTACTCAGTATAGTATTGCTACATTTGATTTCTTCCTCAACTGGCAGCTAATTTTTTTTATTTTGATTTCTCTTCCTTTTTGGCTTTCTACAGACTGTTCAATATCCAGTGGAGCATCCAGAGAAGTTTGAGAAATTTGGCATGTCACCTTCAAAGGGTGTCCTTTTCTATGGTCCACCGGGATGTGGGAAAACCCTACTGGCTAAGGCAATCGCAAATGAATGCCAAGCAAACTTCATCAGTGTCAAAGGCCCTGAATTGCTCACAATGTGGTTTGGTGAGAGTGAAGCCAATGTTCGAGAAATATTTGACAAAGCCCGGCAGTCTGCCCCATGTGTTCTCTTCTTTGATGAGCTTGACTCTATTGCCACTCAGGTAATTTCTTTGTTGCATTGAGGTTTTAAATTTTAAATTTCAGCATGTGCTCTTCTTTTTTCTATTAAAATTTGTGTTGAGATTTTTTTCAAAAGAAACATAGCTGTTAATGTGTTTGTTTCGGAGGTCTTGCTCCAATAATTCCAATGAAATACCAGAAATATGATTTCCCATTTTGCTTCTGCTTTGCATGCATCCCTTTTTCATGTATAGCTGATCTGGATTTTGAATTAAATTTCGTTTGACAATGCTGTAGAGGGGAAGCAGTGTTGGGGATGCAGGGGGTGCTGCCGATCGGGTTCTGAATCAACTCCTAACTGAAATGGATGGCATGTCAGCTAAAAAGACTGTCTTCATTATTGGGGCCACAAATAGACCTGATATCATTGACCCGGCCCTTTTGCGGCCAGGTCGTCTTGACCAGCTAATTTATATTCCTCTTCCAGATGAGGAATCACGCCTTCAGATCTTCAAAGCCTGTTTGAGAAAGTCACCAGTCTCAAAAGATGTTGATCTGAGAGCATTGGCTAAATATACTCAAGGCTTCAGTGGGGCAGACATTACAGAGATATGCCAAAGAGCTTGCAAGTATGCTATTAGGGAAAACATAGAAAAGGTATGATTCTCCTGTGTCTGTTTTCTTGGTTTAAATTTGACATTGTGTGAATTATTGTCCTCTCCAAGTCAAAAATATTTCCTCAGGAGAAAAAATATAAGTCTGATGATGAGTTTAGAAAATAATTACTGAAATTTGAAATTATTTTAGGATATTGAGAGAGAGAGAAGGAAAAGTGAAAATCCTGAGGCTATGGACGAGGATGCTGAGGATGAAGTGGCGGAGATTAAGGCTGCTCATTTTGAGGAGTCTATGAAGTATGCTCGAAGAAGTGTCAGCGATGCAGATATACGCAAATATCAGGCATTTGCTCAGACTTTGCAGCAGTCTAGGGGCTTTGGAACTGAATTTAGGTTTGCAGATGCCGGAACTGGAGGGACTACTACTGGAGCTGAGCCATTTTCAACCTCTGCTGGTGGGGCTGACGATGATGATTTGTATAGTTAGGTTCTATTTCCTTGAATTTAAAGTGACGATTTGTCTTTAGCTTTTACCACATGGAACTTATAGTTTCCTGGAGACGGGCAAGGTTCGCATGTTGATGCTATGGCTCTCCTCCCGTTTAACATTCAGCTTCCAATCTCCTACAGTATCTGTTGTTATTTATGGATTATAAGTTGCAATGAAAAATTAGAATTTCATCGTATTTTTTCTGTTTGATCAAGTCATTGATGCAGTTTTCATCTTTTATTATTTCTAACTGACAAAGCACTACCTAGTCAATGAAATGTAGGTGCAACATAACGATAAAGCCTTACACAGGCTGATCACTGATGAGCATAAGATTGTTGTAATTAAGCCCTAAGAGTTACTTTATTTTTGTTTTTTAAATTTTATATATTTTGTGTACAATTTTATGATAGTTACTGTTTGGGATGGTTTTGATTTGTATTGATAAATGTTCATTTAGAAGTAGTATGTGTGTGTATATATATATATATATATATATATATATATATATATATAGAGGGTATGTTTAATGATTTATTTATTTTATATAAAATTTTACGTTAAAATACAAGTTGTTAAATTGAAAAATATTTAATGATTGATTAAAATATAAGTCGTTAAATTAAAAGATATTTAACAATTGAGATTGTATTTGACCGTGTGTGAAAGTTAAAAAAGGATTTATTTAAGAGACAAAAATGTCATTTATATATATATATATATATATATATATATATATATATATATATATTGAGATTGTATTTGACCGTGTGTGAAAATTAAAAGGGATTTATTTAAGAGACAAAAATGTCATTTATATATATATATATATATATATATATATATATATATTTTGTGTGTGTAGTGACCTGAAAAGGTTTTCTTGGGTTATGATACGCTAAAGATGTCGAGGAATTTATAGGTACGAAAGACATTGTTTGAAGTTGCGAGTATAATCGAGTACTAGTATGTATGTGCTACTTTCATTGCAGTAAAGTCCCTGGGGATAAATATAATTCAAAATCCCGCACACGCCAGTTGCTCAATAAATTTGGCTGCGCCCATTCATAGAAACTTTGGTGGGTTGGGTTCACATGCTTGTCAAGGGTGTCTCTGTTGCTCATTTATGGTACCTATGACCCAACGAAAGTTTGAAAATAAAAGAAACAGTAACTTATTTATTAATGGTAGAGTGGAGGTGTAACGTGAGTCTGTTGGATTGATTTAAATGCAACTGGATAATCCTACCCATCTCAAAATCTATCTTAAAAATTTATTTTAAAATTCTACTTGATTGTGTCAAATTTTCTCCTCATCCATTTGTATATTACACGTCTAATGCTAATGCTATGGTGATAGTAGATAGATTGAAAGAACTAACAAGAACTACAAACTCGTCTCTCATATAGAAAGAAATATGACGCGCTTTCACAATATTGTGCATATATATAATCATTGTCTCCTTTAATTTGTTCTCCTGATTATGGCCGAAAGTTTAACCATTTTTTATTTTTTTGGCCATTCATAGGATAACAATAGAAGTAATTAACTTTTGCAAGCATTATTCATAGGTATACTTACAAAAAGAACATACATAATCCTCAGCTAATACCTCAAACATATGAAACCTCTCATGCCCAAAAAAGTAAAGAAAAAACTTCCCATAAACTTGGGAAAAACATTACCATATACATATGAAATCTCGATAACTTTCTTCAGTCTCAGGAATCCAAAACCATCAGGGTTTACTTTTAGTAAAACAGCCACCGAGAGTGTGAAAGTTGACAAACCGGCTTGGCGCGGATGCATGCCTTCCTTTTGGCATACAATTTTTCACTTCCTTCCCATGAAAAACCCCGTGCTTGTGCGTCCATAGAGGCTTCATTTTCACATAATCTTCGGACAACGGCCTCATCGTGCTTGGAACACTAGACGGAATTGTGCGTGCAGCCATCGAAGCATCCAAACAAAACATCAATAAGAGGAGACAAGTAACCATAACTTGAAACTTTGAGAAATTCATTTTCTTCATGGGTTCGAGCTAGCAAGGATGGAGAGTTTATACAAGAGGATCTATACATATAAGGAGTAGAAAAAGGTGCGTGTCTTAAATAAGCTCGTGAGTAGCTGATATGAATATGACAACAGTCATTTCTTGCTAGCCATAACCATAGCAATATTATTAGCATTACATATAAATCTTTAAATTTCTAGAGGTGTGGTGGTGAGTTTGTTGAAGTGGGTGCTCTTTTTTACTAGGTAACAAAAGATCAATGTGATGATATCCGTGAGTTTTTGTTATTGCACCTGGCTAGCTAAGCCTTTTTCATTAATACTTGCCCCAAATCTTTGAAGCTATACATTTTTATCTCAACTTGTGATTTTCACGTTCAAATTTGCTCATGTTCTGCCGATATTTATTACTGATATTTATTATATAACTTAAAGAACATTGAAGACAGAAATTTAAAAAATGTTGGCCATTTGCTTAGCTTGTTGATTATATATTATCGCCCATTTGCTTTATTATTCTTTATAGCTGTTGGGTCATGAAGTAGAAAATATGTAGTTGCAAAATCAAATTGGGATTTAATATCTTTGGCAGAAACCATTAAATACCATTAAAAATTTTTAATCACCATCACCTGTGTCTTTAATGTCAGCAGTTCAGATGGTAGAGACTTCTATTAATTAATCATGTGGAAAAATTAGCCAAAAACTTTGTTGGAAATTAATTAGTTTAACCATTTATTTTACACGTACTGCTTTCTTATTTCTTGGGAAGTAAATAATTCCATCAATCCTACCTATGATTTTTATACCATCTTTTAGTGTATAATTCTGATGGGGTTTGCTTCTGTTTCTGTAGTTTTAATTTGCTCTAATGTTATTTTATATATTTTTGTGCGGTGAGAGGTTATTTTTTATTCTTATTATATTAATTCATTATCTATAATCATTAAAATAAAATAATATTAAATTTAAAAAAATTATGTTTCATTCCCATAAAAATTTAATATCATAAACTTATATAAATTGAGACAAATTTATTCTTATTATATTATTTATTGTGCATAAACTATTAAAATAAAATTTAAATAATATTAATTTAAGAAAAAGTTATATTTTATTCACATGAAAATTTAACTTTATTTTGTACATTATTTTAATACTTTATTTATAATAAGTTTAAATTATCTAAAACAATAATATTTTAGGATAAATTTTAAAAAGATTAAAATATATTTATTAAAATAATTATCATTAATTAAAAATATAATTTATTGTATTATTTGAAAGTAAAAAAGTTATATTGACCATTATATATTAATAATAGCTATAAAATAATATATTTAAATATTTTTTAAAATTTAAGGGTATAATAACTATTTTATATAAAATATAATAATTTTAAGGAATATTTCTCTTTTATTTAAATTTAATAGAGTATTTCTTTATCTTAAATATTTAAAGATATTTATTTTTTAATAAAATTTGAGGGATATTTTCAATTTTCTTTACTTTTTATATCCTAATTAGATACCTAGATCCCTTTTCAACTATCACCAACATTTTTCAATGAAAATTGTTAATAGATCATTAATTAAGTTTCATTTATGTTGCATTTCTATGTGCACGTGCTAGTAGATGATCATAAAATTAAATCAAGTTAGTTGTTATAAATTCTTGCATTGCATATACATACAACTTGCTTTTATAAATTGAATATTGATTAGCCCACCTAAACGAGTGCAGCATTTCTCTTCCTTCACTAGATGAACCAAGTATCGGTGTTCGCCACGTGGCGTAATCCCACAGTGCTGTTAGTTGGGCAACATTATTGGCATTGTAAGATTATATGAATTGTTTAACTTAAACTGTTAAAATAAATTTGAATTTTAGAAGTTTAAAGTTGATAAATTCCAACGAATATCATCAAACGCACACATAGCATATGCAGCAGATCTAGATGGCATTCTTACATACAGTTATCCTATTCTATTCTCCAAAGAGAATTTTCATTTAAGTACAAAATAATGGCATTTTTGAAATTGATTGGCACCAAAAAGGGCCAATTTGAGAACTTAACCCGATCACTGGGGATAAGAGAACTTTCAAAACCAGCAACACAACCCAGTTGATGTTCTGTGTATGTACAGGGAGGGGACAGACACCCACCCTGTTCTGATGGAGCTCGCTTTGCAATCTTTGTCTTCTGTTCCCTTCTCTAACAGTAAGTTAAGCAAACTCTAAACTCTCTTATAAGTTTTTTAAACACTACTTTAACACAATTCAAAATATTGGACTGTTGCTATTTCTCTGCGAATTTAACAGATACAGTTAACTGAAGGTTGTTGATGAGAAAATGCCATTAATTTAAAGCGCCCATTGTAGATTGGGCTTGGCCGGTAATACTTTTATGGGAAAGTTGTTTATATGCTTGTATGTATTTAGAGATGGGCTTTATTTGTTTGGTGAAACTACCATACACAATTCATTATAAACTTTATGGTGAAAGTTTGGTGTTAGTGGTGCTCTTAATTAGGATTACAATGGGTTGCTTGCTGTCTTGTATTTTTGAAACGAACTAGAGTGGTTGTGGGTGGTGAAGGGAACCACAGAAATGGGGACAGTCAGCATTAATGATGATGAAGATAAGTGCTTTCTTTAACTAGTACTTAATTTTATGGGTCAAATTCATTTTTAGAGGAGTGGTTTTAATTGTGCCTTTAGGTATGGCTGATGGGGCAGAAAATGATTTTCCTTGATATGTTTGGGATGAGTGAAGTGTTTTGTTATGGGTTCAGAGTTTGCCATTTTCACAAAGGTTATTGTCATTAGGGAGTTGGAATAAAATATCCTGCATTTGGTGGCTTTAACTTATGAATATCATATTTAGCTGAATCACTTAATTGAATACTTCGTTGACTGTGTACTTTGGTTCAGCCATTGTGTGTATCAGTTTTGGTATTCTGGATTTGCCTTGGAATCAGAAGGGTAGATGTTCGGGACAAGGTTTCTCTCATTGAAGCAATTCTGGCCTTTTATTTCGAGCTATATGGCCTTTACCCAGTGCTGGAATTGGATTGCATTTACCTAAATTCTGACCAAACATGTTTTCAGTGGCCTCATAAGCCTTTAGCTACTGATAGTGTAATGACTCGGACTAAAACAAATTTCATACAAATTCTCACTGAAGCCCAAATGAATTGTAACATTTTGAATAATAACATTTATAATGAAGTATGAGTAGGTAATCAATTTTGTTTGAATTATAGATGATTGTGAATTTGCTGGAATCATAGGAGATGCTATAATGTATTTTGAAAGATTGATCTTGTCATTCACAAACCTTCTTTTTTTAACTAATTATTTTCTATGTTTCTCTATACTAGTAGACTGGTGGATTGCTCAACCGCTTTCTTTGGGCTGGAGTAGCATCCAGTTCTTTTATGGATGAATGAACTTCTAAGATTGTCCATTAGAAAGAATAATATTTTCCTTAATAACTAGAAATCTGTGTGTATGCATGCATGCCTATATGCTTATTCATGTATTATGATTTTACAAAATGTGATAAATCACATTTTGTAAAATCAGAACACACTTTTGTTGCATTAATGGCTGCTTTAACTGATCTTTAATTTTGATGCTGTGAAGTCACTAGGGACATGAAACTGATAATTCGTAAGGGGTTGCATGGTAAAGTTTTTTCCCTGAACATAAAATCACTAGAACAAGGAAGAAAATTACCTACAGTATCTTCTGCTCTACCAGAAACAGCTGCTTCTGTCGCAATTGCTGCCACAGTTGTTGGTGCAGCAGCTACTCTGCTTGTGAGGAGAACAAAGAGCTCTGAGGAAACTGAGGTGCGTAATTTGTTCACAGTAAGATGTAAAACGTGATTCTTTACAGAAGATAACCTGTATAAGATATATGAAATATAGAATTTTGTGCTGTATTATGATTATTTAGGAATGATAATTCTTTAATCTTTCAATTTCACATAGTGAAAAAAGATATTTGTGTCTCCTATATGATATGCGAAAAAGATAATACAATCAACAAAAATAGTTGCTTTATGAAAAGTCAGGATCTGAACTGTAATTCATTTTCTGTCTCTTTGAAGTTCATCTTGTTGGATTCTTAAAGGCTGGCCTAAAATTGAAAAAAATATGTTTCATAATTTTGGTGTTCAAGTAAAGTAATTGGTGACTGCATACATGAACCTTACTCTACCTAGATTTGTGTCATAATTGAGAATATGCTCATTTAACAATAATTCATCTTGGTCACCACTCTTACAATTTCAGTGCCTTGAAATTTGAGGGCTGCGATAATGTCAGTTAAAAAAAAAAGGCCAGCTTGTTATTATTAGTTAAGGAGGATTGAATTCTCCAGCCAATTTTTTTTTTTTTTTGAAAATTCTCCAGCAAATTAACTTTGATCTTTTCTCCTGATAACTGTGGAAATATGGAAACTGTGATTTTCTAAGATAGGCTTGAAAAAGGATCCAGAATGAGGGCAAAACCGAGTTTGGGACGTGCATGCACTTTTAATTGGTTAGGTTAAAGAAAATCAATGAAGAAAATGCTTCCATGCTATTTATGTATCTTATAGTGTTGAGCGGTGAGATAGAGATTAGTTCTCTCTGATGTCCTTAAGCTCTCATTTATCTTAAATCCATTTCTCTATTCTTTCACCCCTTTTAAAGAAGCATTTTATGGGAACACTGAAAACACAAATTTAATTGTATGCTGTTTAGTAAAGTAAAGAAAGACGGAAGGAAATTGTAGCAATTCCTTAAAGAAAAACAGATACAAAAGTCTGATTCTATAATATCTATGTTTAAAGATATTAACGTGTTCTTTTCTTTTAAATTTTCTTTTTTGTATTTGATGTGTCAATAAAATGAACTTCAAATGTAGATTCCTCTGAAAACATGTGAAGACTGTGGTGGCTCGGGTATATGTTCTGAATGCAACGGGGAAGGATTTGTGCTTAAGAAATTGTCCGAGAAAAGTGCAGAGAGGGCAAGATTGACTGCAAAGAATATGGCCACTCGATATACTGCAGGGTACATTTTTTCTTTTACTTAGTTTTTCACTTATTGAAGTTCAAATGCAGCCGATGAACTGAACTGTTTGTCTGTATCAGGCTTCCCAAGAAATGGAGCTACTGTACGAAATGCTCTTCTGCACGATCCTGTAGTACTTGTGGTGGTCGTGGGAAGATAAGCTTATAGTTTTTTCATATTTGTGCTTTTAATTGAGTTCAGATCCTTTCTGCAATACAACCAGAAGAAAGCAATCAGTTTTAACTCAAGAAATTGGGAGTGAGTTCTCTCCTTTTAATGCAAACAATTGAATAGATATCAATGTATATTTTTGCTTTAATGGTAGTTTTCTCTCGGCAATATTCATTTGATGGAATGACGAGGAGTATATATTGTTGTCGTTGGACTTTTCTCATTGTTATGCAATGTACCTACCAAAGAAAATCACCATTCTTAGTCCTTTCTGCTGATATCATTGTGTACAAATTTTCGCTCTTGGGTGAGGTCAAGAAATCAAGTGTTTGTTGTTTGTAACTGATGTGCTTCTAAATATATATATATATATATATATATATATATATATATATATATATATATTTCAAAAGCATCACGGAGAAAATGTTTGTACGTTGTACACCTTTTTATTTACTAACTGCTAATGTTGAGTAATTATTTGGGTTTCATTCAACCATATTCAATGGTCACCTTCCTCCACATTAGTTGGATGCATTTTAGTTATTAGTGATTCAATTACATAATTAACTATCAAAGAGTCACGAAATTTTAATACTAAAAACATCTTTTAAAAGTATTTTAGTGCTTACCAATTAAGAAGATATTTAAGGGAGAGGGTTTGACTTCTCAATAAGAAATTCACGGATTTGAAAAAATGATATATTATTGTTGTAATAAAAATGTGAAAGAAATTGATTTTACGAGGGTTGAGAAGCCAAGCCATAATATTGTGGAGTGGTTGACCAACTCATTGAAATATTGAATTTACTCTGTTGTCACGAGAGCAAAGGAGAATAAAGTATATAAAATATACAATATTAATATAATTTTATTACGTCTATTCAATTAAAATTGATATAGAGAATTTGTATTGCTCTTATTCTTACATTAACCATCATGTGTATAATATAACATTTCTTACAGCGCGGTTTTCTCGGCAAGTGTCTATTTTAATAAGATTGCCAAATAAAGAAAAAAGCCAGTTGCAAGTGTCTGTACGTTTTTGATACCTTAACTTGTACGGTATAAGTGAGACACGTTATCAGTGGGTAAGAGCGAATCAATTGATGAGTTTTTAAAATGGAAGTGATCAAGTTGGACTTGGATGTATGATGTATCTAAATCTAATCTAATCTGATATAATCTAATCTATGTACGGGCGAAAGTTGAGTTTACTTTTCATGTGAGTTGGTATAACTTATCAGCCTAGAGACAAGTCAACCTCTCCTTAAATTCCGGGAAGCTGCCGAGAATCTTCCCGAATTAATTTCAACTCCATCCGTTAATTTTTCACGTAACATTTTTATATGTATAATTACATCTAAGGGCTGAGTAGGAGCCTCGTGTGTGCGTGTATAAAAAAGTAGTGAAATTAAGGTGCACAAAGATTTAGGACACATACTTAATTAAGTTTTCAATTGAATGATTAAGTGTTGACAAATTTCGTCCAAATTGAACCAAGGCTTTCACTGAATTTGTATATATCTCAACTTTTGCTTTGCAACAGAGTTTTTTAATGGATGCGTAAAAAGAATACCAAACAAATAAATTCTTTGATTGCATCCTTTTTATTTCATTGGTCGAGCCAACATACAATTAATTAATTATTAATTATAGCAAATAAAGTGAGATATTTAAATTACAAAGAAATAAATAAATAGAGTTTTTGTTTGAAACAAATTCCAATTAAATGACTCTAACTAACAGGCTTGATAGAAAGATAGAAAAATAATTTGTTTCATAGAAAGATAGTCCATTCTTCATTATCATTAATTGACAACAGAAGTACAAGCAAATATCATTACCTAGATATTACATATGATACTAATTTCTAGTTCATCTGTATTGCATACAAAAACAATAAGTGTATGAAATTTAGATAACCAGAAAGAGTAAAGTGATAAGAAGTGTATAGTGCTAGAAAACACAAAAAGTAATGAAATACTACAGGCATCATTCGTTCACTTATTTTAGGTTCAATATGCATGTACTCCGATCGATCGAGGAGGTTGACTGCTTAGCTAAACATGGATTGGCGTAGAATTGGGTGGAGTTGGTGCTGAAGCAATGCGTTTGCCCCTCTCGGACTTGCTGTTCTCAGCAAACTTGAGGCTTCCTTCATGTAAACCTTGTTCCTTCTCCTCCTCAGTCCACTCTGATGCGTAATAATACTCTTCCCTAGATTTCTCAGGGTTTTTTGAAGGAGGGAGGAACATACTTCCCCACTGTGGAAAGTGAATCAGCGCCACGGGTAGAGTACAAGCTACTGTCAAGGCCCCCATCAGAGAGATTCCTGTTGCTGTACTGAATCTTGAGCTTGAAAAGAATGCTAACTGGGTCAATCCAGAACCGAAGTTCCCTCCCGCCCCCGTTAGTCCCGATAGTAGACCCAAAGATCGCCGTGAAACAAATGGGACTATCCCGTAAGTTGCACCACAAGCGGCTTGAGTCCCAATGGAGAAGAGGATCATTGCTACGATGGCGATGGGAAGTGAATCGGCACGCCCAAGCCATATGCAGAAGACCCCTCCTAGCGTCTGAAATATCCAGAGTGCCCATAACCTGCCACGCATTCCAAACAATCTGGCTGCTACATCGGAAGAGTATCCACCGAAGGGACGAGCAAAGAAGTTGGCCAGCCCAAAGGTCGCGGCTATAGTTCCTGCAGTGTGAAGTTTAAGATTGAACCTGTTGCACCCAAGAATTACGGTTAGTTCAAGTCCAGGTGTACTTAGTGACAAAATGTATAATTATTTAACTCACTTATCGAACATATATTCTGCAATGATGTTATTGGTGGTCAATTCGATTCCCATGGAAAAACCATAAAGGAGAAAGAAGACCCAAGTTCTGTAGTTTGTGATGGCATACCAGAAAACCTGAAAAGAAGCAATGAATTAATCAGCTGTGCATCCTATTAAATTACATTGTTGACTACAGGAAGTGAGCTTTAGAAACTAACCTTGGAGAATTTATCCTTTTTAACATTACCCTTCTTCTGTAAAGCACCGAGGTTTCCATCAGGCAAGTCTTGGCCTAGGGTCAGAACCAAGATTCCCATAATGACTTGAAGCCAACCAGGAATGAGGAAGGCAATCCTCCAGGCAGTGAACGGCGTCGCACCAGTGAGTTTGATTATGTGGAAAACAAGCGGCATCAAGAGTTGAGTAACTCCACCACCCATGTCACCCCACCCGCCGGCACATCCGTTAACAAGCCCAAGGATCTTACCATTGAACATTATTGTCGTCCAATATTGACAAGAAACAAAAGTTGCCAGGCAGAATCCGATCATGAATCGGGCTGCTATATATCCCTGTGCATCTTCTACAAACGACATGCAGAATACAGTTGGGGCCGATAACATCAGAAGAAATGCAGTGCCATATCTGGCACCAATCAGGTCACAGACTGCACCCATTACGAGCCTGGAGAATATACTCCCAGAAACAGAAGCAACCCCGGCGTTGCCGACATCAGTTTTGGTTAAATTGAGATTGTCCCGAATGATCGGAACTAAGGGAGCTGCGGCGAAGGTGGAGATAAAACAAGTGAAAAACGAAATCCAAGCTAGATGAAAGGTTCTCATGTGGGGTTTAGCAAAAGAAAGGACTTTAAAAACTTTGGCCCTGTGCTCAGAATCAACTGGTAAAGCAAATTTAGCAGTTGTATCAGTTGGAACACTAGGTGATGCAACTTCGAAGGCAAAAGTTTGTTCTCTGCCTGTTACTCCATGTATGGAGCTTCCCAGAGATCCTTCATTTTGAGCCATTTTCTTCAACCTAGGAAGAGATGAGAAGAGAGCTAGACTACAAATTAAAGAGAGTACGTAGTGGAAGCATACAAGTAATGCTGATGTTGTGTAAGTTTGCAGGGAAAATGGGGTATTTATAGAGAAGTTCCAGCGAGAAGTCCTCAAATTGCGCGGGATGGTGGGTGCAGCCAAAAAATGTTAAGATATTGAATACGTTTATTTTAAATTATTTCTAACAGTGACTGCACATAACTACTATTTATACAAGTTAAAGAACTATTAAAAGTTGAATATTAACCAATATCCTATTTTTTACTCAAACCAATATAAAAAATAAAGCATTGGAATATTCTTGTGAATTATCTCTCTATTAAGATCAATTTCTTTTTTTAAAAAACTGTTGAATAAATATAAAAAATAATAATGATATCCCTCCTTCTTAAGTACTCTAATGGCAAAATTAATCTTTTTTTAATACGTATTAGTAGAACACACGTTGGTGCAATTAATGCGTTATAACTCAATTAGCTCAACATTGTATACTTTCTGTTTACTAATCTTGCAATGTTTACGGAAGAAATGATAAAAAGAAACTTCTTAAATATTCTTTAATTAATGAAACTCATGCAATTAGATTGTATTACTGCTTCTAATATATTCGTTTAAACTGGTAATCGTCTATCCAGACTAGAGCAGCGTTGGCTGCCTGTTATAGTTTCAGTCTACTACGGCCGAATAATAGTGTGTAAAAGAGAAAGAGCCGCGACGGGATTGTTGTGGGTATAAGTGGGAGAGAGAGCTGGAGGATAAAATAGGTATTTCTCTGACAGTAAAATAGTTTAATTTTATTAAATTTGATAATTTCTTTTTAATCAATTATAACTTAAGTTTGTAAATTACTCAATTAACTAATATGATGTCACAATCAAAATCTCGCATTTCAACGATCTGTTTTGAATATTCAATCAATTTCAAATGCTCCTTCAAATATAAAGATTAAGATAGCCCATATTTTTGTAATATGCTGACGGATGGGAGAGCTTAGAGAAAGATTGAGTCTAAATTGCTGGATTATCTTGGACAATAATAAAAAGAAAACAAGAGAACACTGATAGAGAAAGGGAGAGATTAGAGATGATGGAAAAATGTTGGCTGTCTCCCACAATATCACACTTCTTTTGTTATTATTTTTATTTGTGCCTCTTAATCAATTTACTGAAAGAGCACAATACATGCATCAAATTCAACGCTCTCTCAATCGATAAGTCATATATGCTTAAAAAGAAAAAGAAGATTCACTATATATCACTCGCAGTTTTTATAACAAGTTTTTTTTAATCGACCTAAAATCATTTGTAAAACTTATTTCCTTTGATCTAAACTCAAGCAGTTTTTATAACAAGTTAACCTACTTTAACTTTTCAAGAGTATTTTATCACAAAAATTTATGTACTCAAATAAAACCCTAATCCTTTATCATAAAGAAGCCCAAAATTAAGGTATATGTAGAGCATGTTATTGCCACTTTGACTATAAATTTAACAATAATTAAAACTCTATCTTAATTACCTATATATATATATATATAAATATATTATGTTATATAAATGTAAGGGGAGGGAAAACTCGAATGCATATTTTTTTTCTTTACATATTTCAAATTCGAATCCAGACAGACATCAAGTAAATGAGATCAACCACCTAAATTGAGCACTCCAAAATACTTTGATATATATATTGAATTATAAGATTAATAACAAAATCGTATATATAAAATTTTATTATTATCCAACATATGAAAATTTTTATGGTGTCAAATTAATTAACTGTCATGGTTATTAGATCATATAACTTTTTTTTTATATATTTTAGTTTTTAAATGTATAGTTTACATAAACTCATTAATTGAATAGTTTTTTTATTTAATATAAAATATAAATTCTAAGATAATCGCAATGATATACTTCGTTATATTTTTTGATAGTGCAATATATATATAGACAATACAAATTTATTAATATTACTCGCAAAATCATGATGTAATAATTTGTTCAATTGAACTGAAAATAGGTAGAAATTGATTGTTAAATGAATCATATGAAAGAGAACTTGATGAACTTCAAATTAATTTTCTTCTTATGAAATGAAATAGAAAGGAAATGTAATCATACTATGAATTTGATTTATTTAATTAAGGTCAAATGCAGAAAGAGAGGAAACGAACGACGTTTGCTTGCCCCCATGTGGAAGTTACGTGGAAAAATAAGAAGAAATAAATAAATAATCGAAAGAGAAGTGACCATGTGGGAGTCCCATTAATTAAAAGGGAAAAAGAGACAAGAAGAAGTCAAACAAGAAAAAATCAGATAAATATATTAATGCAGAATATAAATATGTGTCCTTATATTAGATCGGGACATGACTTCATGTGCATAAACTTCAATATGATTTCATGTGGGAGTCATATAAAAAGGAAAATAAAAACTAAGAGGAATAAATATATTTCAAAAGTCAACGAAGCGAAACGTTTTTCCAACATTTTTGCCATCAAACAAGGCAATTCAAAGCATGCATTAATTAGGATTTCGGTTGTCCAACTGTCACATCGAATTGAGGTATATAATATTTTTATATAAATAATTATTTTTTTAATATTTTCGCCATTAAAACTATTTTCATTATTGTCCTTAAGGCTTAGATTAATACCAAAGCTAACCTTCAAATTTTAAAATTAGCAAAGTTATATATATACACATGAAAGAGATATAATTTAGCAAAGTTACATAAAACTTATATATATATATATATATATATATATATATATATATAGAAAATGTATGAACTTTTACTAATTTATATGAGTATATATGTTCAAGTTCCAAAAAATTATATCTACACTTATAATGTATTTGGTTATTTATTTTAAAGGCGTTTATCAAAATTAATTAATACTAGAGGTAATTTTTAGATTAGCACATAGTTATAACCTAATTAATATAGTGATTGCAGTGCTTTATGAGTAATACTAGTAATTTTTTCTTTTATATTTTTGAGTGGACTCTTAGATTTTTCATTAAATTTAATTTGATATTTGACATAAGCATTCCTAGAAAATATCTTACTTATAAGTTTATAATTTTTTCCCACTTTTTTCTCTTTCTTTTTTCATGTTTAGTTATATATATATATATATATATATATATATATATAATCAATTTTATTGATTGATAGTTCACTGCCAAAAGAAAATTTTGTATAATCAAATTTATATTAAAAAGTTTAATTAATTTTGTATAACTTTCATAAATTCTTGAATTTTTACATCCTGTTTAATACACTTTTTATAAAAAATTAATTATTAATAAACTTTGATTTTATAAAAATTAATTTTTCTCTTTAATTATCATCTAAGTTAAAAAGAAAAAATAAATAGTTCATGTTGTTAAAAATGCATCACTTCCAAGACCTTTTTAAATTCAAATATAAAACACAACTTTTGCAAAACTAATAGTTCAACACAAAATATAAAAAACACATAATCTCACATCAAACCAACTTATAAAAGTTAATCAAATTCACAAATAAAGTTTCATATAGTAATCCAAAAAAAAATTATTCACAAAAAGAGAAAAAAAAGAAGATGAAAACCCACAAACAAAGTTTTGCAACAATATATTGGGTGTATTATTATATTTATTTCTTTAAAAAGAATTTAAAATATCCTAGTTAACTTCTAATATAAAATTTAATATTTCAAAGCATAAAACATCTCAACCAAAAATTAAAAAGAAATATATGTAGTCAATTCCCCACCAAAACATCATAGCGAGGATGTTTGAAGCCAGTTTTTGAAACTCGAGAGTTAGTATTGATATTAACTAAAACTTTAGGAGGGGCTATGGAAATATATGAATTAGAGCTGACAAAGCTTGAATTATTCTTAGGTAGATTCCATAATAACTATATTATTATAATGAGAATAAATTATCATATATTGATTGAAATGAATTATATAAATATATATTGATTAACAAATAAATAAATAAAGGAAAAAAGAAAAAGGGTTTTACTCGTACCTGAGGTGAGCTGGTCATCGTCAACTTGTGGGTGGAGGCTGTATCGTGTCCTCCAAATTTAAGATCCCAATTAGTCCTTCTTGTACGGCTCCTCACATCATCCTTTGAATAAACAGCTATCTATATCTGTACTTACTTCCCTAATTAATTAATTAACTAACTAATGTTATTGTTTTATTATGATCGTCATTATCATCATTTCACCAAACTCAACGTCGTCCGTCCATTATTTTTATATATCTTCCCATCAACAAAAACATATGTAATATTCATTCATATATTGGTTAATTTGGTTTCGTTCTCCACCGGCCAGGCATTAATTTATATTATCATTTATTAATAATACTTGGTAAAACCATAAAACGGCATGAGAAATGGCACACACCACAGTAGATGAACCAGCAATTTATTGATAAGAAAAGAAAAACAGTACAGCAAAAAAATAAAAAAAAAAACCACAAAAGCAAGAACCCAACAAGAAGAAGATAAAACAATCACCTAATTAAGAGCAACATTAAGACAAGAAAAAAAAAACTAATATGTATGTTTCTAACAAATCCCGAAAGTTTGTAAATCATATCTAAAACCAAGATTCAATTAAGGAATTAATTATCTAAATATATCTATTAAACGACAAAGGAGAGGTAAGATGTGTATGTACTATTATTATTTCTTTGTTTTTATTTTTGGATTAATTACCGAGTCTCGTGTGTGTGTATATATATATATAAACGGCGGTGGAGGATCCATCAACAACGTCAAAGATAATGTCTGTTTATGATATATTTAAAGTACAACCGTACAAGACCGCACGGCCATATCTAATTTACACGCTAGCCGTACGGGGAAATGACGTTAATGTTACAGCTGCTGCTAATTTGTTTTCATTTTATTAATTAATTGACCCGATTTATCTATGAAAGCGAATTTCTTTCAGCTTACGATGGATTGGATGGAGTACAACTCCCAATTAATCAAGGCACTATATATGTAATTTCTATATATTTTGGTGCCTTAGTCATACCTTATTAACTTGCTCCTCTTAAAATTTTGCTTACTATTTTTAAAAAAAGTTAATAATTTTTTATAAATTTATCGTTTTGTCCATATCAATTTAGATAACTCTTTTAAATTTTGTTAGAATTCGGATTCTAAGTCAGTTTGGGTGAGAATATTAAGTTGGGTATGAACTATTACATTGATTTATGAGTGTAAGGATTTAAACCACTATATTATCATATTTTCTAAAATTTTATATCCTATTTGGTTTAGTTCAATTCAATCCAAAAATTGGCCAACCCACTAAAAAGTAAAGTTGAGAATTTTTTTAAAAATTAAAAGAAAAAAGTGATCATAGGAGGGTATTTGAGTATTTTTATCTAATAAAGGGAAAAAAAAAGTGAAATTCTAATAAGGAGTAAGTTGTCATTCTTCCTTTTCTTAATTATGAAGGTAGTCAATTTAAAAACAATTTTTTTTAAAGAAAAACATGTATGACTTTTTTTTGAATGATTCAGGATTTAGGTTATTAGTGAATATTTTCGTATTTTGATGATTTTAATTTACTATTATTTTAATTGTAGGATTGAAATGGATGAGTGAATTAATACCTACATTCAATTAGGTGATGTAGCAAGAATAAAAAAATTAACATGCAACTTGGCCACGTGAATTGAAAGAAAGAATTACCGTTGTAAAATAAAAGAATTAACAACATATTTTTAATTAGATATTTGTACAACCACTATCTAGTTAAAAATATGTTGTTAGATGTTAGAGATAAGAATGACCGATCGAGAAGGCACTTCCTAATTTTAAAAAAAATTATAATTAAATTTTGATTAGCATAAAGGTTTACATTTTGACCACATTTATTTTTGAAGTTTAAATAAAGGTGTAATTTTTAGTAAAATTTTAGATAAATATTAGAATTAAGTTACTATAATTTTAAGTCATTTACTAATAATTTAACGAGAAAAGGGTTGGAATTTTCAGTGTTAAGATAGTGTGTGTGTGTTTTTTAAAATTTTTGTTATCAATATTAATAGATTTTATTCAATTGAATTGAATTTTGACACCCATAAAATTAGTATATACGATGAAGAAAAGTAAATATTTAGTGATTAGTCAACATCAAGCTCGATGTTGTACTTCTTACTTCATTTTAGAAAACAGCCAAAGATATATACGCATTCAAGGTGACCAAATACACTGAACCAAAGGCGTCTATACATACATACATATATATATATATATATCACACTTCTTAATTATTATAGTCGTCGTAGAAGTAGAGCCGAACGATGACGTTTTCTTTCCCCTTTTTTATAAAAATTTTTGTATTAAAATTGTAAGCGTTCTGAGTATTTTACGTAGGGAATCTTTTAACGAAATTAGTAGGGAGGGAGAAAATCATGTAATTATATATATATATATATATACACACACACACACACACACACACACAAAATAGTCGTCAGAGGACTGCCGTTCAATGTTCATCAATCGGTTAACAATTCTCGACATGTAACGTAAAACATGCCTAAGATTGAGATTCAACAAGAGATTATTAGATTAGGGTTTTTAAAAAATTGAAATCTATTCTTTTTCATTTCAGGTGGAGTACTGAAATCTCAATCAATAATTAAATTGGATATATATCCGATAACTTGAATAAACTATTTGATCTGTCAATTTTATTACATTGATTTTAAACAAGTCAAGTAATATTATTTAAAATTAAGATGAATCAAATTGAATCACTAGTTAATAAGTAAAAGTAAAATGAGGGAGTTGTTAAAATTTAGTGACCGAATCAGACTATGTATTCAATATTTTTGTGCTATATTTTCAAAGTTAAATAAAAGTGTGACGATTCTTGTGAGTTATGAGCTATCTATGGATTTCCTTTAGCAAATCAAAACTTATCCCATGAATTAATAAATATAAATAAAATTATAAATTTATACTTGATTTTTATAATTAAAGAATATCACCTAATGACAATTGGTAAACACGTATACATAAATTATGATATTTAATTTTAAAATAACATAATACTACATGTTCTAACGTTATTTAGCAAGTAGTTAGTAAGATGATGTGATAAATAATATTAAAAATTGTGAAAATATATCATTCATATAATAATACAACATTTCGGATAAAAATTTAAAACATTTAATATTACTCTATTTAAAATTATTATTATATATAAAGATAAATTTTAATACAATTACTTGGTATATTTTAAAGAAAGTCAATTATCTTATCTCTTTCTATTTTTTTTTAAAGTATAAATAACTATAGTATTCATTCAAAGCTAACAAAAATAAACTCAATCCGTACCTTATTTTCTTTAAAAAAAAATTAGTCCTTGGATGTTTAAATCTAATCCAATATGCTCGATTTCAGTTTGTTTTTAATGAATTCAAATGGGTTGGAAAATTTAAAATTTGTTGATGATAGATTTAATTATAGATTTATATATCAATTTATCAAAATTCGATTTAATCTACCAAAAATAATATAATAATATTGTTAAAGAAAAGAAATTATTTTACAGTACATAACAATATAAACTATACATATATGCACTAAACTCGTCTAATGTTCCCTTAACCTTTACTTTCCTACCCTGCCTCAGCCTATCGTTTTCTCTTTCTAGCCTTCATTTTTTGGTTTGTCATTTAAATAATTAATACTTATATGTGCAATACAATATTTTTCCCTGATTGAAATGAAATTTAACAAAAATACTATGCAAAAACTTACAAGTTATAATATTGTATCTTTGTAGACTACAATAATTAGTTTCACAATTTTTATTTTATTTTTTTATGTAATATTTAAATAACAGAAGTTAATTATTTGTATATTTTTTTGTTGTTTTATTTTAAACTATGTTTTTTTTTCATTTGAATTGAAGTTTAAATAAATGGTATGATTTTTTTATCCTTTTCTCTAATTCATAAAATATATTTATATTAAAATTATATATTTTTAATTTGTTCGACTTGAATTTGATCCAAATCTGTTAGAAATGGGACTCAAAGGAAGATAGTGTCTAATCTATATATAATAAGGATAACAGTCTAGTGAGATGATAATGTAAGACAATTGACACCTTCTCTCACGCGAAGCGTGAATCAGATATGAGAGAGGGTAGAGTAACAGAATCCCATAATTATCTAGAAGCTAGCTCTGATACCATGTTAGAAATAGGTTTTAGTAAAATTCAACTCAAAAATTAGCTTAAAGGAAGAGAGTGTTCAATCTATATATAATAAGAATGATAGCCTAATGAGATGATAATGTAGGACAATTGAGAGGATCTAATTGAATTCTATCGTAGATCAAATTGAAATGAAAAAAACTTTAATATCCAATCGGCTAAACATATATATAACTGTTAATCAAAAAAATGTTGATTCAAGTGTTGATTTTTTTTTACAAGCCACGATATAATAAGTTCTTTCCTAATAAAAGATTTTGCAAAACCAACAAAACTTCTCACGATTGTCATTTTCAGTGAGTAGTTGGCTTCTCACCAATCAAAATTTTAAAATTCATTTGTATATTGTTGTTGATAGCGTATTCGGGATCCAAAGAAATTGAAATTTTACTGTTTGATAAAGAGAAAAATATTTAAGAACGTATAGCGAAAGCGAAGTAATTAATTTGTTTGACTATTGTGTATTGATGTCTAGCTAATCAAGGAAAGAAGTATCAAATTTTGATTTCGATTGATAGTTTTATTATATTTTCTTTTATATTTAACAAAATCAACCATCAATTTACAATCAAATTTATATTAATAAATTGAATTATTAGATTGGATGGAATAATAAATTTGATTAAATTCTTCAAAATCATATTATCCTTTGTATTACTCATTAATATTGTATTGAATAAAATTTCAAGAAAACCTCATTGTATTTTTTAACATTTTTAAATTGACCTTCTAGATCCATAGAATAAGAAAAATATAGTACTGCTCAAATAATCTCTACATTTATAAAAAGTAGTATTTACTCTCAATTTCTTTTTCTTTTTTTAAAAAGTTAATTTGAGTATTGTAACTCATTAACTTTAATCAACTAGAAATTGGTATTCAATGATTGCATTATAATATTAAGAGAAATATTCTAAATATAAGGAGCTCATTTTTTTCATTCAATAGTTATTTATTAGGTTTAGGCCTATTAAATATTAGAATGATTGTAAGAGCATTTTATAAATATTTTTGGGGCTATGTTGTCTTCATTCTACTTTTTATATAATAATACCTCACTTTTAGCAAAAATGTAAAAATTATAATTTTTATAATTGAACCCCATAAAATATAAAAATATATCTCTATCTATTTGAAATTTCTATTTTTTTAAATTTTAATAATGAAGATATTTGTTGTATAGATAATGTTTGTTCTATTTGAAATTTAAATAAAATTGAAATATTAAGAAATTTAAATTGATAAGTTTGAATAATTTTAAATAATAAATTTGTGTTTTTTTCATTATCTCTAAATATAAATATAGGAGAACTAAAAAATTTACTTCTCATGTTGTTATAACTAATTAAGAAGATATAGTGTTCTTGAAAAAAAAAAAAAAAAGAGAGAGAGAAGATATAATGTATATAAGGAAGTAAATTTAACTTATAAGGGTATTCTAAAAATATAATTAAATAATTTTATTTCAATATCAAACTTTAATGTTAAATTAAAACTTTCAAATTCATTTTATTCATTTATAATGACCAAGTCTTCAACGTTAAATTAAATTGATTAAGATTTCATACTTTAATGTTAAATTTAAAATTTTAACTTAATTTTATTCATATGTAAGTGTTAATACCGGATTTCATTACCTAATATCAACCAATAAATTTATTTGTATATGAAAAATAATATCTCACTTTAATGTTTTGCTCCCCTTATTTTTTAAGAAAAAGGAAATACCCCTTAATTTTTTTGTGATAACCCTCATTTTTAAAGAAATACTGAGATACCCTTAAAACACTATTCTATATACTATTTAGACTTAAATTAATTATTTTATCTCTCAATTATTAAAAAATATATAAAATAATTAAATTATTTTAATTTTATTTTATAATAACTAATATAATATTATTATAATTAAATTATTTTTGTCAATATCTAGGATTGACAAAAAACTTAGAGAGATATTTTTTTTTCCTCAAAAGTAAGAAGGGTAAAATACATTATTCTTAAATTTAAATATATAAATATAAATGATTCTCTATAATATGTTTATTTTTTATTCCTTGTCTTGAACATAAATATTTTGAAAATTAGAGATTTTACTGATCATATCCTTATAAATGATTAAAAGAAACTTTATATGTTAAGAAATATATAACATTTGTAAGAGTATTTTTAAAATCACAATTAAATACTTATTTAGGTTTTGGATTTTAGTGTTAAATTAAAAATTTTAGTTTAATTTTATTTAAACATAAATATTAAACTTTAAGTATTAAATTAAAAAAATTAAATACTTGTAAAATATTTAAATGACTAAAATTGAATTTTTTTCTAAAAATAAATTTATATTCTCACTACTTTTTTTTTAATAAAGTACATTCCATATTGACGGTGTATTGAGAGATAGGAGAGGTGTATTTAGACTCCGTAAAATTATGATCTGTTTCATTGCAAGTATGTAATTGCTAAGGAGGACCGTTATGAAGATATGTCCTACAGCCTTTTATATCGAAGGCCCTTTTATCAATGGTCTTAATAAATCCACCCTCACTTTTGACTGATAAGCCCACCTTTTTAGTTAACTGGAGGCATATTTGGTAAGCAAGATTGAGCTGTATTAATGGTCTAGCCTAGAGATGGTAAAACGGACGGGTCGGCCTGAGTCCGGCACAGTCTAGCTCGTAAATAGTATTGGTACGGTCTGATATGGCTCTACACTATTCACAAGTTGGTCCGAGAAAAATGACTCACGTGCTATGCCGTGTCACCATCAGTACTTGGGTTGTACCGTGCCGGCCCAGTCACCGTTTATGAGCTGGGCCAACCCAGTTACTGTTTTTTAATCGGGCCGTATTGGACTGCTTTATTATTTGAAATACTATTCAGTTCGTGAATAGTATTTTTAGCCAAAATAAAATAGTTTTTATTGTTAAAATTAATAAAAATTTAATTTTAAATAATAAAACTTAACTTATAAAATTATTAAAATAAAATTTAATTACTCATATAATTTTAATTAATAAAAATTACATAAATGTTTAAATTTAAATCTAAATAGATAATATTTTATATAGATGAAATATAAAATTTTAATTTTATAATTATATTGAATTTATATAGCAATTATATTATATTTTTTAATTTTAATTTTAACATACCTAAATTAGAAAGAACTTTGTTTTGTAAATTTATAATTTGTAAAATTTATTTGTATTGCTAAACGTAATTTGTTATTTAGATATAAAAAGAAATGAAATAAAAAATATTAAATGTAAAAAATTTGCATCTTGTAATTTGTAATATTAAAAAATGAAAAATAAAAATACTTATACTACTTCCATTAATTAGTTATTTAGTTACAAAATAAATTAAAGAATTAACTCAATGCACATAAATTTTAAATTGCTCAAATTTAATCAAAAAATAAAAAAAAACGTGAATTCTAAATAAATAAAACATAAAATTTTTATTTTGATTATTATAATTATATAGTTTATATAAAATTGTTTACAGATAACAATTGGTTTAAAATTAATTTATAATTTTATATATAAAATTTTGTTTAAAAAGTTAAAAGTATAATAAATTGATGATTGTTAATGTTTTTATATGATATTAATTATAACTAAATATAAATGATAATCATAATTATATTATGTGTTTATAATTTTATATATATAAATATCTAAAATATTTAATTATATTATAATAAAAGTATAATTAAGTATTGTATTTTATTATAAATTATAATTATTTACTTAAATTTTTTATTTAATAGTAAATAATAAATATTGTAAATTTATTATTTATCAAAATTATTATTATTTTAAACTTGTTTAATTTATTATTATTTTTAATTTTAGAAAATTATTGATTAGTCAATAAATTTTTATTAATTGAAATTAATTTTTATAATATAAAATATAATAATAATAATAATTTACTATTCATATTGGGTCACTATTTACACACTATTCATGTTTTACTGTTAATGACGCGGCCCAAATGGCTTATGGGCCGTGCTGAGTTTGTCTTCTAGTGGACTGGGCTGACACGACATGTATAGTAACTGTGCTGTGGACCGTACTAAGCTTATGAAATTTATTGTGCAGGTCGTGCCGGCCCGACACGTGAACTCACATGGGCTGAAATTTAATTGGCCGTACCGGCCCAGTATGGCCCATTTGCCATCTCTAATTTAGTCTGCATTAAAAATTTATTATCCTTTGTTTGGTAAAAAATATTTTTTGATATTAAATTAAAATTTCAAATAATCTAATGCAGCCTAGTCAGATTTGACTCGCCCTCCCCTACGGTCAAGTTTGGTACACACTCTTTTATCTTATTTTTTTTAAAAATTATTTTACTTTATTTTTTTTGTTATTAATATTTTTAAATTATTTAATTAAAAATAATAATATATAATTAAATAATTCAAAAGTATATTTGATGATAACCATAGGCTACCATCGTCAACCACTGCCAACCATTGTCGATTGTTGGCGACTGTCATCCTTTTAAATTTTTGTGAATATTATCAGAATTATTTGTCAATTATTTTACGCAACGATATGATTATCATCACCGTTTAAATTATCTTTCACCATAAATTTAAAATTGAATATATGATATTCAAACATTTAACTTTAGATCTATGATGAATGATAATCTAAACAATAATGGCAACAATTTTATTGCAAAGAGTGTTTCACAAAGATTCTATTGACGTTCATAAAAATTCAAAAGGATGACGATCGTGGATGTCGACAATCGTCGGTAGTGATTGACGATGGTTAAAGGAAGCATCCGATGATTATGGTAGACAATTGCAATTTTTTTGGTTATCATGAACTATATTTTTAAATTATTTAATTTTTAATTAAAATTAATAATATAAATTAAATAAATAAAAATAAATTTAATATTTTATAATACATTCATCACACATCAAATATCCAATCTATTAAAATTAATACAATAGTGCGGCATACCAAATGTGCCACGAGAATATTTTCAGTGCACTGAGGTGCTATTACATTAATTATATATTTAATTTCAATTCAGCATAGACGGAATGTATGTATGTATGTATGTATGTATGTATGTATTTCTCTGTTTTCTTCCGGTCTTTATAGTTAATTCACCTGTGCTGCGTATGGTACGAACTCGTTAACTTTTATTTTCAAAGATTACCACACTCTCCGTCTCACTCTTTTTCTTTTCTAATATTGCACATTAATTCTACTCGCATACTGTAGAAAATCTTATACTCTTGAAAAGTAGGAGACTTGAACCCTTACCTTCTAATTGAAGACAAGAGTCATCAACACAATAGCACCACAGACTATGACGTTGGTGGCTCACTCTCCATTCCTGAGTTTTTTTTTTCAATTATTATTTATTTTGTCATAAAAGGCTTACCAATTGAATTAATAATATTTTAGAGACGTCTTCAGTTGAGTTAGAGTTAATTAACAACTCTGATCAAAGCAGACATCAATCACAGGTTGTTTATTTCCAGATTAATGTGATTTCATTTAGCAACTTCCATGTCTCATGAACTATTTTCTCAGTGGTGATCATGATCTGGAAACTGGTTCTTTTAATCGTTTCTAAATTACTTAATTTTAGGTTCGATCGGTCATGTTACCATCGTTAACTGCTATATATATACTCCACTCTTCAAAGGTCAGAGATTTTTACTACTATGCATATTCAAGGCTGTCACAAAATATTATTTTAATTCAATTAAAGAAACCCTATGTTACACGTTATATATATATATATGCAATTAATACATGTTTAATTAATTAATAGTCAAAACTTTTGAAGTGTACGCAACCCTCTTGGGCTGCTCTATATATAAGAAACCTTAAAACTATTGATAATTTATTCTTCAATAGATTACTAAATTAATTAAATACCATGTGATAGAAAATAATGACAAGTTAATGCTCGATCATCTGTTTGACATATTGTGCCAAAAGATTATTGGTTCGTCAACCATTGTAATGCTTTTGCACTAATTTTGGACTTAATTAAGTATATATCTGCTACCATCTCAACGCAGAAGCATTATTTATATATTTATATACTTATAGATATTTAAAGCAAAGACAAGTCGTCTTTTCCTCAGTCCCAGGAAATAAATAATAATCTCTACATTTTAAATTAACATTTGAATATTCTATCCAATGTACAAATGCCATTTCTGGAAAATTCTAGGTGCTACATGAATATTTGACATCAATTAATAAATTAGCTTGAGGAGCTGAGTCAATCAATAATGCAGCAAAAACAAACAAAAAAAAATTTAATAACAAAAGTTTACCCTTTTTTTAGGGTGATACTGTTGAATCTACCAAAAGATTCTTTTACAAAGTACAGCCAGAATCAATTCTGTGGATACCATAAGATCCAAACTCATCTGTTGGATAAAACAGCTCACAATTTCAGTTTACATCATGGATAGAAATTACGTTTGATAATAGCAGAAACACTAAAGCACATGTACAGTATTTCGTAAAGCTCACTCAACATATCCAGCTAGTTCAATTTTTAGCGCACCATATGTTGCGTGGTGCCCTAAACATGGGATGGTGTAGTATTTGGCGGCGTTGGCGCAGAAGCAATACGCCTGCCGCGCTCGGACCGGCTGTTTTCTGCGAATTTGAGACTTCCTTGATGCAAACCCTTTTGCTTCTCCTCCTCGTTCCATTCGGAAGCATAGTAATATTCTTCTGTTGATTTTACAACATCTTTAGAGGGTGGAAAAAACATGCCTCCCCACTGTGGGAAGTGTACCAGTGTAACGGGAAGAGTGCAAGCAACAATCATCACTCCCATCCATGTGAGACCTTGTGCTGTTGTGAATCTTGTTGTCGAGAAGAATATTAACTGAGTTAAACCTGAACCAAAGTTCCCTCCTGCACCGGTTAGACCGGATATGATGCCCAAAGAACGTCTAGAAATGAATGGAATGATGCCAAAAGTTGCTCCGCAAGCTGCTTGAGCTCCAATGGAGAAGAGGATCATAGCCAAAACAGCGATGGGAAGTGTATTAGAGAGGCCAAGCCAGATACAGAAGGCTCCTCCTAGACTTTGAAGGATCCAAAGCACCCAGAGCCTGCCCCTCATGCCGAAATACCTAGCTGCTAGGTCCGAGGAATACCCGCCAAAGGGTCGAGCGACGAGATTGGCCATACCAAAAGTAGCCGCAATGATTCCAGCAGTTTGAAGCTTAAGATCAAACCTGTTAATTGCATGTAAAATTACTTCATTTGTGAAATCAATATTTAAATTTAATGGAACTTTGACTACAACTTTGATGATTTGTAGAAATATCCTAGTAAGCATGAGATATACACAAACCTGTCATAGAAGTATTCTGCGATGACATTATCTGTGGACAACTCAACACCCATGGAGTAGCCATAGAGGAGTGCGAATATCCAAGTCCTGTAGTTTGTGACAGCATACCATAGCACCTGAAAAAAAAAAACATATTAGCTAGCGTCAAAAAAAGAATTACACTAGTCTTCCAATCCAAAATATAAACATATAAGTGCAGGTTTGCAAAATTGAACTGACCTTGGAGAACTTATCTTTGGCAACGTTACCCTTCTTTTGTAAGGCGCCGAGGTTCCCATCAGGCAAGTCTTGACCTAAGGTTAAGACCAAAATTCCCATGATAACATGCATCCATCCGGGTATGAAGAAGGCAATCCTCCAGGCAGTGAAAGGAGTCGCTCCCGCTCGTCGAATGATATCGTAGACAAGGGGCATTAGCAGCTGAGTAGCACCTCCTCCCATATTGCCCCACCCGGCTGCTGTTCCATTGGCAAGTCCAATAATCTTACTGTTGAACATTGTGCTCATCCAGTATTGGCATGAAACAAATGTTGCAAGGGAGAATCCAATCATGAATCGGACGCCTATATAACCTCCAGGAGATGATATAAAAGACATGCAGAACACAGTAGGTGCTGACAGCATGATCAAGAAGGCGCATCCATATCTTGGCCCCAACAGGTCACAGACTGCTCCCATTACAAGCCTAGAGAATATACTCCCTGAAACTGAGGCAACCCCAGCATTCCCAATGTCTGCTTTAGTTAAATTGAGGTTATCCCGAATGATAGGAACAAGTGGAGCTGCAGCGAAAGTTGACACAAAGCAAGTAAAGAAGGAAATCCAGGACAAGTGAAAGGTTCTCATGTGGGGATTAGCGAAAGAGAAAAGCTTGAACACTTTGGCCTTGTGTTCAGAATCAACAGGTAAAGCAAATTTAGCTGTTGTGTCAGTTGGTACAATAGGTGAAGCAACTGAGAAGGCAAAGGCAGGTTCTCTGCCTGTGACTCCATGCATGGAACTCCCTGGTTCTCCCTCAATGTCGGCCATTTTCTCTCACTTCAAGATTCTTGCTCTCAAAATGTTGTAGGAATGAAGGTAAGAGAAGTGCACAAAGCAGTGTTTTAATTGCTGTGAGAAGAAGGGTCAGGTTGTGTAGTATTTATACTGAAGTCGTTCCGTTGACATTGGAAATGCCTATATGGAGCCAGAGGTTATTGACAACTTGCTGTCACGCTGGAAGACTCGTCGTATATCCCAAAGGATCACTTTGCCCCTTCAGGAAACCCATTAGCGAATAAATAATTCAAATAAACTCTTCCAGCTTAATGATTTTATTAAGACAACAGCGTTCTATTTTGTTGTTGAGTAGCTGCTATGCTAGTTGTAATAATGTTGACCAGCACTCCGCTCTCCAATAAGGTCACAAGTCTGTGTCAATATTGTATCACTCTGTTGACAAATTTGCAAACTTTGATGAGTATATATAATGCTAAGGCTACCGTTTGATTAGAATGAACAGTTTCCTGATTACCCATGTAGGCACGGTTGTTTATGTTAATTTTTTTAATTTTAGTATTTCAATACAGAAACTTAAGTTGAATGGTTCTAATAGCATCATCTAATAAAAATATGTCCTGTATTATATGTTTTATCATAATTATTATTTTCATAATTTGTAAATTTTAAAATAAATTTATATGTATTAAAATTTATTAAATGAATGTATGAATGTCGTGAGATATTTCATGTAAGCAAATATGGTATAATATGATTCATTCATTACTTATCATGAATGATTGTAATAATGAGATGCTTGATACAGCGATAAATTCTTTTATGTTAATTTTCATAAAGTTCAAATTAGGAAAGCAAAGAATTCAACCTACCACTCTTAAGTGCTGTCTGGTTTAAATGATGAAAATAAATAAAAAAGCGATAAGAAAGAGAGGTAATAGAACAGAATAAGTATTTTATTGTTTGGTTACAATATTAAGAAAGTATTACTGAAAAGAAATTCATTACTATAAACATTGACAAGCAACCACTTCTTGAACTTCTTGAATTCATGTAGAACTCTTATTCATTAGAGGACTAGTGATCAACTGTTGCTGCAACCTTAACTAAGGTAAGGAAAAACTGAGTGAAGATAGGCACTCACATCCTAGTTATTGCATTAAAGTAATAAAAAGAATTGTTTTGCAACATGAAGAATGAACTCCTAAAAAGCCTCATGAAATACTATTAAGGCAATCTAAAAGGGATGATTGAGTTTTCAATGATTTTATCAAATTTAAAGCAATTTGACAATAAACACTATATAATTCAAATTCTTCTTAAGTTTAATACACAAAATTTAACACACAACCAATAATCAATTCATAAATTATCATAAAACAAATTTTAGTATGTATGAAAATGTGCATAACAATGCAAGCATATAAATTGAGTAAGAGGTTTAAGAAAGATAATACCAGATTTTTACATGGTTCGACAAATCTCCAGCCTACGTCCACACCTCCAAGCAAACTACTTGAGCATTTCACTAAATAACCAAGTCTTGATTTTACAAGACTTCAAATTACAACTAAGAGGATTTTCAAGTATCTTTTAAACCTTACAAGTGCCTACTCACTTCAAACACTCACATAACCTAGGATTTATGATATCTTATAACTCTTACAAGTGCTTACTTACCTTAAACACTTAATACAATCTCAAGTAAGTGAAAGACCTACTTCTTTCATTTCTTTACAATTAAAGATCAAATTAAATAGAAGGAAAAGCTTACAAATTGATCTCCCATAAATAAAATAGTGCAAATTAATGTTCTTGGAGATCCAAATATGTGTATGATGATTTCAAGCTTAAGAATGTGTTATGAAATTTTGTAAGGACTTTAAGTTTCTCAAAAATATGTTCCAAGCAACTTAAAAACGTGTATGAAGTCCCCAATATATAGTACATTAAAAAACTAGTTGTTACAAGCTTAAAATATTTGAATTTTGTGTAATTTGGTCGACTGCATGACATATTCAGTGGACCGAGTGGTAAATTCGGTCAACTGGATGTCCAATCGAAGTTTACGTTCGCTCTGTCGTAAATTCAGTCGACCTAATTGTATTTTCGGTCGACCGGATGACCAGTGTTTGGTTCATACAGAAATCCTGGTTCATTTGAGTTCAGCCCAAAAATCTGGTTCATCACAAAATCCGTTTGAATGGCCAATTCATGTACAGTATCCGGTTTTTTGAAGATTTTAGAAACTTTGCATTTAGGTCCATTTTCAAGATTTCAAAATCTTACAATTTGGTCTTGTTTTCAACTTTCAAAAACTTACATTTTGGTCCAATTTTCAAAACTTAAAAATATTTGTTTTTAAACACTCTTGAGCTTGACACAAATATCATGCTATTCTTGAATGCCATCATTTTGGATGTTCTTTGAATCTTCACAATCGCTTTCCAAATTCTTAATGCTAGAAATATAACAACAAATGCTACATGAAAAATGTGGTTAGTTAGAAATATCTAAGTTGATTATAATTAAAATAATAAATTATGAGCCTTAAGGCTAATATTTTCTCATTTTTTTATGATGACAAACCATTAATTGCCAAATAAAAAATAAATCATAAATTTAATAAGTATTACACATCCAAAATTCATGCTCCCTCTCAATCATAACAAAAATGAAATATTTAATCATAAGATCATGTAATAGGCAATCAATACATTCTCCCCCTTTTGTTATCATAAAAAGAAATATCAAATAAAAGAGTATGATAACAATTTCTTAAAACATATTTTAAAAGCTTTTAGAAGAAATTTTAAAATAAAAGCTCCCCTTAAAATTTTGAGCTATTGCAATCAAATGATGGAAGAATATAAGATTAAGCTAGAAAATATTTCTCCCCTTATTTGTTTCAAAAGTGCACACAATGAAATATTCAAATCATAATAATTTATGCACAAATCAAAATGTACTCACCATGTGAAATTAATGCAACACACAAAAATAGATCACGTCTCCCCCTAAGTTTATTGCATACCATAGGATACATCCCTATTTCACACATCAAAAACATAAAAAATACAATGAACTTAGTAATTTATTTATCACCTTTTACTCACCAAAAATATGCATTATAGACAAGTTCAAATTAATCTAAGTTATGCATAGATCAAAATGCACATATCATGTCATATTAATGCTAGTCAAAGGAATAAAACAACTGCCTTTTAAAGTTGTATTGCATACCATATAACTCTCCCTATTGCATACCTCAAAAATTGAAAGAATGAAAGAAATTGCATTAAGTTTTATTTTTTTTTAACAAGTAATAGTACATTTGCAAAATTTCCATATCTCCCCCTTTTGGCATTAAGAAAAACAGCAACAAAGAAAAATCTCCCACATAATACATTGTAAATTATATAAGTATCCAAAATAACAAATACATCCTTAATCAATAAAACAATAATCAAAACATTGAATGCATATTCAATGAGAATAAAAGGTGAGTCAAGCTATTGAATGTACTCTAAAACACAGCATAAGCAAATGAAAATGCATGCTATAATGACATTTCTCTAGGATCAAACCATGATGGTTTAGGTTCTTGATCTTGCTTCAATGGTTTTCAAATGACTTATCCTCTATTAAAGCATCTCTATTGTTTTCTTTGATGAACTTCCCACAATATTCTAATATCTAACTTGTTCTTTCAAATGCTCACAAGGGTAAAGATAGATTTGGGGAATTTTGATTTTGTACCCAAATAAAGAATACAAATGTGGGAAAAGTGTTTTTGAGATGATTTGAGAGAGAAAAAGTTCAAAAAAATGAGAGGACTGGACCATTTTAGTTGACTAAAGTAGACAATAGGATAGGGGCAGAAAGCTAATCTTTATAACTGGTTGCCCCATTTCTATTCTATTTTCTGAGCAGTCTTTGTTCATGGAGTCATATCTTTCTATAGATATATCTAAATCGAGTTCTGTAAATTTTTATAAACTTTTGAAATCTGGGGCTTTCTATCTATATCAATTTGCACCATTTTACATGGCCAAATTAATCAAGAAATAATCAAACTTTTTTATTGCTGTATATTCTAGATAGATATGACCTATGTGGCCTAATTCTAGCATATCTGCTTGTAATAATGTCCAAATTGGGTTCTGTAAAATTCTGCAGAAACTAGACATCAGTATCTTTTTATCCATACATTTTTTGGCCTATACAATAGTACGAATAAATTCTAGAATGTCTTGTCAAGTTCTCAAAATATGAATGCAGTCATTTCACTTCTTAATCCTAAACCATCAATTCTTGATTTTAAATAATTGATATTTGGCTTAAATGAAATTAAAATATTAATCATAAAGTGATTGAATTTCATTTCAAAGCTATTTTAACATGATGAATGAGTAAATCCAAAAGCAAGCGCACATAAAAGTTCAAAAGGGGCATGAGAGATGTTTTGCAAAAACTGGTAAATGTAAGTGTACCTCAAGCAAAACAATGCTAATTCTAACCATAACACATGACATGAAAGCTTGGCTAAAAAATTTGGACATTAAACAATCAAGAGGTAAACCAAAAAAATTATTACTACAATAGCAAGGATTTGCCTAGATATGCATATTTCAAACAAGTATACTAACAAACACAAACCACAACATGCTTTGAAAATGTGAAGAATTGTGCATAATGTCATTGAAGAGATAAGTCAAGAATTCTAATACCAATTTGTTCGTATACTTATTCTTCTCCTTGCATTTTATCCAAGCATATATTGCATTTCATTGTTTATTTTCGTCCTACAAATCCTTTTCAAGGAACCATCCATTTTTCCTTGATTTTGGTACCTACAAAAGATTTTCAATTTCTTTCAAAAAGCTCTTCTCCTTTTCAAAGCCATAATTGATTTCCTTCAAAAAACTGATCTCATTAAATAAACTATCATTTTTATTTCTCAAAATTTCATTATGTTTTTGTAAATTTTTATTTTCTTCATTCTGAACAATTTGTTCACTCTTCAAAGTGTCAAAGGTTCAATCTCAATTCTAAGATCATCAATTTTTTTTTGAGAATGCGGGTTTTGAAAATCAATTTTTCAAATTTTTTGTATAATTTTGTATATGCCTCTGACAGTTCATCATATAAAAAAGAAGGTTTATAATCACTTATCTTATTATCTACAAATGCTATGAAGCACATGTTGGCATTTTCATCCATATCTATATCTTCATCTTTGTGCTTGTCATGTTCGTGCTTGACTTTGTGGTCCATGAGAGTTTGGTGATGAGAGTTTGGTTAGTACTTTCATTAAATTCTTCCATTGCCAACCATATGTCATATGTAGAATTAAACATAGATAACCTATTGATATTATTTTTATCTAAAACACAAAACAAAATATTTATGGTTTTTGCATTTAAGGAGACCTTTTTCTTATCTACATTATTCCATTCATTTTTTAGTTTGGGTATGGATTTATCATTGATAACTACCTCTTAAAGCTCAAAATTAATAGATTGCAAAAATACCCTCATCCTAACTTTCCATAATCACCATCAAACAATGGAGGCCTAGTGATGCATTGTTCTTTTAAGTGTCCCAAGGTTGCCATGGATCACTCTAAGATGGTTAAATATTTTTCTAGAGTACCTTGCTTTAATACCAATTGAAATACTACTAAGGCAACCTGAGAAGCCCCGAGGGGGGTGGGGGGGGGGGGGGGGGGGTGTTTGAATTGGATTTTCAATGATTTTACCAATTGAAATACTATTAAGGCAACCCGACAATAAACAATATATAATTCAAATTCTTTTCAAGTTCAATACACAAAATTCAACACACAATCAATAATCAATTCATAAATTATCACAAAACAAATTTTAGTGTGTGTGAAAAATGTGTATAATAATACAAGCATATAAATTAAGTGAGTAAGAGGGTTAAGAAAGATAACATCGGATTTTTACGTGGCTTGACAAATCGTTGGCTTAAGTCTACACCTCTAAGCCAATCTACTTGAGAATTTCAACCAAGTCTTGATTCCACAAGACTTTAAATTACAATCATGAGGATTTTTGAGTACCTCTTAAACTTTACAAGTGCTTGCTCACTCCAAACACTTATCTAACCTAAGATTTATGGTATCCTACAACCCTTACAAATGTTTGCTCACCCCAAACACTTAATACAATCTTAACCAAGTGAAAGAACCAATTCTTTCATATCTTTACAATAAAAAATCGAATTGAATAAAAGGAAAAAATTACAAATTGATCTCCCATAAGTAAAGTAAGGCAAATAAATGTTCTTGGAGATCCAGATGTGTGTATGATGATTTCAAGCTCAAGGATGTATTGTGAAACTTTGTAAGGACTTTAAGTTTATTAAAAATATGTTCCAAGCAACTTAAATAAAATCACCAATATATATAGTACATTAAAAAATTAACCGTTACAGGCTTAAAATATTTGAATTTCGTGCTATTTAGTCGACCGTATGACATATTCAGTGGACTAGATAGTTAATTCAGTCAACCGGATGTCCAATCGAAGTTTATGTCCACTCTGCCGCAAATTCGATCGAACTAATTGCATTTTCAGTCAATCAACTGAATAGTATCCAATTTATATAGAAATCCTGGTTCATTTGGGTTTAGTCTGAAAATTCGATTCATTATAAAACCCAGTTGAGTTATCAGGTCATGCACGTTATCCGATTTTCTAAATATTTTGGAAATTTTGCATTTAACTCTATTTTCAGAGTTTCAAAATCTTACAATTTGGTCTAGTTTTCAGTTTTGAAAAACTTATATTTTGGTCCAATTTTCAAAACTTAAAAATAATTGTTTTCGAATTTCTTGAGTTTGACACAAACATCATGCATACTTATAAACACAAGCATACAAAAATAATATAAAGTAAAATGCCAAGCTTGAGTTCTTATTTTTCAATTTGCTCAAAGGGTTCCATCATACTTTTCTTGAATGTCATCTTTTTAATGTTCTTTGAATCTTCACAATTGCTTTTCAAATTTTCCGTGCTAGAAATATAACAATAAATGTTACAAGAAGAATGTGGTTAGTTAAAAGTATTAATGTTTTTTTATCATCAAAATAATGAGTAATGAGCCTTAAGACTAACACTTTCATTTTTTTTAATCTCTCAATTAAAAACTTCTAATTTAGAGTTCTTTGCTTCTTTTTTTAGTTATGTTTTTTTTTAGTTTCTTTGTAACTCCTTATCTCGTTGAGATAATTTCTCGATAAAAATTATAATTAACAATCACATTGACATCCACTTAATGTTCTTAATGTAATGTTCAAAACAAAAAAACACACTAAAGTCCTTAGTGTTTTAGCTTTAAGACATAACTGATTAAATTATTTTAGTAATCAACTAAGTTTGAAGATCGATATCATATCATGTAAATGATTCGTCTTGTAACATCCTTGACCTAGCGTACAGTCATGCCGAATTAGGGTGTTAGGAAAGATTATTCAAAAGTAATTAGATTCAAAAGTTTACTTCAATCACACAACTACATATACAAATGTGTAATTTCACAAATCTAAAAAAAAAAAAACAAAAGCTTCTTCTTGGAGTGTACTTAGTCTTCTATTTATCCTGACTCTATCAAATACCAAAGACTTGAAAAAGTAGGAGTAAACTAATGCCTAATAGATATTTACATATAAAAATAGTTTCTAAGAATATAAACAAACATTCATATAAATTTTCTTTTCAATACAGACGACAAAATATCCTGAAGATAGTCTGAAACAATATTCATAAAATAACTAGAGCACTTTTACTCATTTATCATCATCAAAAATACTTTTTTGATTCTTAGCCATAAATTTGAGAAAATATCAAACTACATCTCAAAAATTACTATTCATAAAATAACATAAATATGTTTATTCTAACATTAAAACAATTTCATTAATTCATTTCATGAATATTTTTATTGCACTATTCGTATTGACCATCATCCATTTAATCTTTATAGACTTCCACTGTGGGACTGAAATTACATTCAATTCAATTTCATCTTTATAGACATTGACCAGAAATTATGCTCAATCCAATTTCACCTTTACAGACTTCCAACGTTGGATATAAAATCATGCCCAATTCACATGTGATGGTCTATTACATCCTTATTCATTAAATATTATTTCACATCAATAAAAGTATTATAACAATACATTAATAATTTGTAAAAAATATAATGTTTTCACAATAATCTATTTAAATAAATAAGACACTCATTTCTCACATTTTCCATAATATTTATAAAAAATATTATTCATATAAATGTTATCCAACATGATTGAGAAAAATAATTAATTTAACTAACACGTAATAATTCACAAATTATTCCTAAATATTTAGTTAACCCTTAAATCAAACAAATTACCAAATTTCATAATTAATCAACTTAATAATAATTTTCATAAAAATTTATTTTAATCCTTAAATTAACAAAACACTAAATTTAATATATATATATTCATTTAATCCATAAATAAAATAAATATTAAAATTCCATAACAATCCACCAACAATAATTATAGCAAAACTCCCTATTTTTCAGTTTTAAATCTAAATATCGTATAATAAAATATACTTCTCAGTAGATATTTTCTTTTTCTCCAAATTACCTCATAATATCAATTTAACAATAATAATTAATCATCAAAACTTAATCATTTAATAAAATATACTATTTACGCAAATAATATTCTCATCAAATAAAATTTTAAAACTAAATTTCAAATAAAATTCCAAAACTAAATTTCAAAATAAAATCTCTAAAATATAAAACGGTAATAATAAATAATCTAACACTGAAAAAAAACTTTCTATTTTCTTTCTTCTCCTACTTCTTTTCCTTCTCTCTTTTTCTTTCTCTTCAAATTTTCATTTCATTTATTCTCTTTACTTTGCTATCTTAAGTACGTAAAAAGAAGAGTATTTTGTTAAAAATCTATCCACTGATTACCTACATCATTCTTGTCTCCTTCCTCTCTCGTTTGTCTTACTTATTTTTCCTTTATCTTCTTTCTTTTCCTTTGTCAACTTTCTTTTTTATATATTTTTTACACGTACAAATTGCAGTGCAAAATGAATTTGGATTCCTTTTATTAATTAAATCTTTTAACTCCTCTTTTTTTGTCTTGTCACCCATAATAACTTTCATATTATCTAATAATTTTATTTTTTAAAAAATATAAACATATTCTTCATAATCAAATAATTTATCTAAAAATAATATTTTTATTTTATAAATTTTTTATTTTATATTTTCACATATTATATTAAAAATATATTCATACAATGCATTCTTATTAATACTAGAATATTGACATCGCATCTAAATAAAAAATTTCGATATCTAACATTTTAAAAATGTACACAAGACGTTTGTATTGGTTAATTTAAAAGATTAATTGTGTAGATAGGCTAATTAAGCACGATAATTAGGTAACAACTCTAACAAAAGGTGATAATAAAATTGGTAGAAAATATAAATCACTCACAAGCAAAATGCAAATCTTAAACTACAACCAAATGATTAATTCTCTCACCGAAAATTGGGAAAAAAGAGATATAGAAAAAAAATTATTTTAATTTTTAATGTACCCAACTGAAACGTGTCAGTGAGTTCCATCTTTAGCTAATTATATAATTATCATATTAATATTATAATATTATATAATTAACAATTACATATGCATGAAAATTATCAATTAGTAAAATATAAATTTTATATTCCAATTATATATTTATAATATTACCCGCCAAAGACATGGAACTTTCTTTATTTCTTCCTTCAACACCTGGGCATGCTTTTGAATTTGAAAGAGTAAAAAATTGTATTTCTAATAATATTAAAGAGTTATTTTCAACCATACCCCTAAATTCATTGATATATTACGTATATAACTTTTATTGAAAGTCAACCTTCTACCACAAACAATGGTAACCGGACGTCAACTCTAATGCTGTTAGGGATAAAGTTGATATTATACACGTATTAATTAAAAAATTAACTAATTTTTTTCCCTTTTTATTTAATATAATTTTTTGTTTAAAAGATTATTATCAACTTTGGTGACCACACGCTGGTCGTGTCACTGTCAAGGTTGCCTTGGCCATGAGCATGGCAACACAAAGGTGACCTTAGCAGTGTGCAGGCTCTGTGTATGACAATCTTGGCTACGCCACCATCTAGCCGTCACCACCACCATGCTGGAGATTTAAGGATTTTTATTTTTAATTAAAATGAAAAAAATAATTATTTTACTAGATTTTGTTAAAATTAATCGACAATTATTTGAGAATAGAGTTGTAACTTTCAATAAAAGTTATATATGTCTAATATATCTTAATAAATTTAAGATTAGAGATGAAAATAACAGTTTATCCTATTTGGTTTTCTTATTAGTTAAGAAACTAGTTAAAAGTAATTTCTTTAAAAGTAGTAAATTCATACACACTTAATTAACTCTTATAGACTATTTTTCTTTTCTTTGTTAAGCGGCTGAATCAATAAAATGCTTTTCTTACTTTTAAGGACATATTATATAAATTTAGGTAGCTCTAAAGAGTACACATGTGAAGTAACTATATATTTTAAATTATGAGCATTTATCAATCAAATTAAGTGATGGGATGATATATAATCAATTATTTTACAAATTATAAAAATATTATAACTACTCATTTAATAAATTTTGGAAGATAAGTTGTTAATTTTAGATTTCCATCTCCCTTTATTGTTATTGAGATCACAATATAACAAATTTGATTAATTTTGATTTTCAGTCGCTCAGAATTGTTGGTACATCTTTATGATTTGAGCATTTTTTGTATCTTTTTTTTTTTAATTTTAATTTTTATTCGAAATACAAACCCTACTCTTAGTTCAATAAAATTATGATTCGGTTCACAGTTTCTCACACACTTACAAAAGATTTTTCCAATTAAACTAGCTAAGTATTAACAAAATCGATCAAGTTTGATTCCTTGCATTAGAGTTTTGTCTTTGATGTACTTTCACTTTGACTGGTAATTTTTCTTTTAAAATTATTATGAGATAAAACATTTATTTGATTAATCCTCTTTAATGGGATTCATATTATATACACGAATTTCAAATTTTGTATATTAAATTTTATTTTTACGTTAGCGTTTTAAATTTTTGGGTTAAAATTTTAAAATATCTTATAACAAATGTTAACTTCTATATTAAAAATTTAAAATAGTGATGAGGGTTGACATCTGCAGAATTCCATTTGGACCATTTCTAAACACACTCACTCTCCCCCTCATACACATATTAAGAAGCAAATTTCAATTAGAGAAATTTCTCAATTTGTCTATATTCCCTGTACCTCTCAAGTTTGATCACATGACCAAAAAAAATTTATATATTGACCAAACACAAAATATTTAAACTATTTTACCCTCATAAATTTTTAATATAAAAATACTTTGAGCATGACACTTTTTATATATAAATTCAAATGTTCAAAAAATAAGATGTTCGAAAGTGATACGGCACTCAAAAGTTTATTTTATCGACATGTTATTTTTTACACTTTTGAATGCAACAAAATTATGTTTTTCAGTTAACAGCTAAAAAGAAAGTGAAATAGAGAAGAAGAAAGATTAAAAAAAAAAGAAAAAAAAAAGAGAATTTTTTTTATTTATCTCTTTAATAAAAAATATTATTTTAATATGAAAATAGTAAAATTAGGAGTATTAAGAGATTATAGCGGGTTTTTTTTTATAGTTTTCATTTTTTACTTATTAAATAAAATATAAAAAGATTAGTTTATCTTTTTTATAATTAAATTTAACAACAGTGATTAATGGTTTGAAGTCGGATTAATATTTTTACAAATGTTTGGTGTAGATCAAATATTATGAAAACATCTAAGCGCTAATATGAAAGTGAAACAAAAAGCCCTTTTGGTTACAGCCCTTCTTATTGATTTCACAAGCATGAAACATTACTAATTTAATCTTGGCCTTCCGCACTAAACATGGCCCGGGGTAGTATTTGGTGGAGTCGGTGCTGAGGCGACACGCTTTCCTCGCTCGGACCGGCTGTTTTCGGCGAATTTCAGACTTCCTTGATGCAAACCCTTTTGCTTCTCCTCCTCGTTCCATTCGGAAACGTAGTAGTACTCTTCTGTTGATTTTACAACATCTTTAGAGGGTGGCAAGAACATGCTACCCCACTGCGGGAAGTGTACCAGTGTGACGGGAAGAGTGCAAGCAACAATCATCGCTCCCATCCATGTGAGACCTTGTGCTGTTGTGAATCTATTTGTCGAGAAGAATATTAACTGAGTCAAACCTGAACCAAAGTTCCCACCTGCACCGGTTAGACCGGATATGATGCCCAAAGAACGTCGAGAAATAAATGGGATGATGCCAAAAGTTGCTCCGCAAGCTGCTTGAGCTCCAATCGAGAAGAGTATCATGGCCAAAACAGCGATGGGAAGTGTATTAGCGCGGCCGAGCCAGATACAGAAGGCTCCTCCGACAGTTTGAAGGATCCAAAGCACCCAGAGCCTGCCCCTCATGCCGAAATACCTGGCTGCTAGGTCGGAGGCATACCCACCAAAAGGTCGAGCTACGAGATTGGCCATACCAAAAGTAGCCGCAATGATTCCAGCAGTGTGAAGCTTAAGATCAAACCTGTTCCATGTAAAATTACTTAATTAGTGAAATTAAGATTTAAATTTAGTGGAACTTTGACTACTTCAACATTTATGATTGATAGAAATAACGGAGTAAGCAGGACATGTATACGAACCTGTCAAAGAAGTATTCTGCGATGACATTATCTGTGGACAACTCAACACCCATGGAGTAGCCATAGAGGAGTGCGAATATCCAAGTCCTGTAGTTTGTGACAGCATACCATAGCACCTGAAAAAAAAAAAACATGTTAGCTAGCGTCAAAAAAGAATTACACTAGTCTTCCAATCCAAAATATAAACATATAAGTGCAGGTTAGCAAAATTGAACTGACCTTGGAGAACTTATCTTTGGCAACGTTACCCTTCTTTTGTAAGGCGCCGAGGTTCCCATCAGGCAAGTCTTGACCTAAGGTTAAGACCAAAATTCCCATGATAACATGCATCCATCCGGGTATGAAGAAGGCAATCCTCCAGGCAGTGAAAGGAGTCGCTCCCGCTCGTCGAATGATATCGTAGACAAGGGGCATTAGCAGCTGAGTAGCACCTCCTCCCATATTGCCCCACCCGGCTGCTGTTCCATTGGCAAGTCCAATAATCTTACTGTTGAACATTGTGCTCATCCAGTATTGGCATGAAACAAATGTTGCAAGGGAGAATCCAATCATGAATCTGACGCCTATATAACCTCCAGGAGATGATATAAAAGACATGCAGAACACAGTAGGCTGCTGACAGCATGATCAAGAAGGCGCATCCATATCTTGGCCCCAACAGGTCACAGACTGCTCCCATTACAAGCCTAGAGAATATACTCCCTGAAACTGAGGCAACCCCAGCATTCCCAATGTCTGCTTTAGTTAAATTGAGGTTATCCCGAATGATAGGAACAAGTGGAGCTGCAGCGAAGGTTGAAACAAAGCAAGTAAAGAAGGAAATCCAGGACAAGTGAAAGGTTCTCATGTGGGGATTAGCGAAAGAGAAAAGCTTGAACACTTTGGCCTTGTGTTCAGAATCAACAGGTAAAGCAAATTTAGCTGTTGTGTCAGTTGGTACAATAGGTGAAGCAACTGAAAAGGCAAAGGCAGGTTCTCTGCCTGTGACTCCATGCATGGAACTCCCTGGTTCTCCCTCAATGTCGGCCATTTTCTTTCTTTCTTTTCAAATGAAGAAAGAGGTAGGAATTTCAAGTAAAATTGGATGTGAAGTGTATAACGAAGAAGTGATTATGCTGTAAACGGAAGGCAAAGGGTGTGTGGTATTTATATTGAAATAACCGTTGACATTATATGTGGCTTCAAGAGCTAATCGAGATTCCCAACGGCTGTATGGATTAGAAAAAGGAAATGTATTAAACAAAAAGCACATACTATTGTTAAAGGATTCCATTACGCCGCATCTAATACCTATGAACAGGAAAACCCCGTCGTATCTCCCAAAGGATCATCTAATGTGGGCCCACCTGCCAACTATTTACCTCTTTAGTAACCTCATATTATTGACATTTGCCAAGATTAATTCATAATTATATTTTTACACAATTATTAATTAATAATTAGTTTTGTTCTGAGAATACTGGGAGAGTTTCCGTATACGCGTTGGCCTGTTTGCATTTCTTTTTAAATTTCCTTTTAGGACTAACTAATTATACAATCAATTCTTAATTAATTATATGGTTGTTATTGAGTAAAAGACTTATAAGTCTTTAAATTTGATCAATTGATTTAATTAATCTTAATAAATTTAAAAAAAATATTCATTAAAATATTACCTTATTAAAAAATAACATTTATATCCTTATTAATAATTATTATTTAACAAAAATTACTATTAAAATTTCAAAAATTGAATATATTTGATCTAAATTATATTAATCAGTAAATAATAATATTATTTTCTAGCACATTACTATTGTGTGTGTGTGTGTATATATATATATATCCCTGCAATGAAGCAATACCTTATACACGATAATTGTTGAACACTATCATGTAATATTGGATGGTTGACTGATCAGTTTCCGAAGCTGAAAAATTGTATATGAAGCTGTTCTCATCTCTTTATTTTTGTGCTGATACAATAAACTTTTTAAATTTAAATAGGTGATATAATTTTACAGGGAGAATCCCATATGAATCTTTCTTATTGTAAAAAGAAATACACAGATGCCACTTTAATGTTCATCAGACGAATTTTTTCCACTTAAGGATAATCATGCGACGTGTTAATCCCATTAAAAAGCTTATCTGTTTGCACCATTTGACATGGAGCTGAAGTTGATGTTTTCAGGGCAAATTATTAAGCACGATACTAAAACTCAATGCATGGTGGGTGTGTAGCTATATATATACATATCAGATGGTTCTAGTTATAACCAAGTTGACAAGAGATTGGTGTTTACAGACTAACGGAGCTGTAACAAGCCTGTTTCACAGAAGCAGCTTCAGTTTGTCCGTAGATCATGCTGTCTCTTTATTCATTAATGATTCATTTCTTGACATACTTACATTCTCATCAACATGGAAATAATGTTATCATATCTGTAACCAAGAACATGGTATTTGTTGTGCACTACCTCAAAGCCAACCTACAGATATTTTATAAAAAACAATATTCCAAGTCAACTAACAGCTAATAATTCAGATAATTAATTCACATCCTTGTATCATCCCCTTCCCTCTGTGTTTCAGTTGATAATTAATACCTTGTCAACGCATCCCAAATTGCTGTTTCAATGAAAATAAATGGCCCACAATCTCCTACTTCTCAGGTCAAATGATACATTTTGGTTTAAATTAACTAACTGTGATGGAGACTGAAAATATATCATAAACCCCACCTTAACCTTTCACGAGCTCTGAGAGTTTTTCCTCTATTATTTTCATTACACTAATGACTTGGTTTGTGGTTACCGTTTGCTCTAATTCAAGAGCAGGAAATTATGAATAAAGTGCTTATTTTTTAAAGAACTTTCAATTATTTAACAGGACGACTTCTGGTGTAACTGATATAATGTTGGCCCTATAATTAGAAAAATATAAAAGAGTTTGATTAAAGATAAATTGATATCAAACTTTTATATTTGGACGACTTGTAGTAGTTTTAATTTGTTCACATCTCTATATTTTCTGTATTTTTAGTTTCAAAATAGAAACGGCCGCATTACGTAACCAAGAATACGTTTCATATATATATAAGAGGCTGTGCTATCAAAGATTGCCTTGTAAGATAAGGATAATGAAGAATGATCGATGGTGAATAACATAAATAAGAGCTGCACTATAAGACCTTTTATATATCAGATTGCTTATATTTATTTACTATATAGTATGACAAGGATACATGATCATGTTCTCATCATATAACCGAGTTTGGATAAGCATTCGTCTATTTGTTCTAATTTGACGAACTGAAAATTGATTAATTGTTTTTGTTTATTTTAGATGCCGATCGATTGAGGTTTGGCATGTCTGCTTCAAATTGATCGATGTAAATTAACTTGATACTGATGAATTATTTAAACTTAAAAAATAAAAAATAAAATACACATTGATCTTATTGTTACATTGCATGATTGCATCCTCATTAATGTCTCATTGATAATAATTAAACTAAAACAAATTTGATGAGCATATAAAGTATTGATTTGTTAATTCATTTAATTGACATTTTAATATACGGAAGTCGGTATATAAATTGATATCAGAATGTCCCTGATTTAATAATGGATCAGAATGTCAAAAAAGACAAGCTTGCACACTGATAATGGGTATAATCTAAGGGCAATTAAATAAAATATAATAGATAATAAATATGTAACAATAATTAATCTATAGAGATCGAGCCTCGGACATTATGTGGAGGCCAGATCTGTGTTGTGTTTGACTAAAAACATTAATTCCAGAAATGTATTGTGCTATGAAGGATAAGATTAAGTACCGACGTACAAAAATAATAAATTAATATCATCAATAGGCTGATGAAATCATCATCCGTACATGTGTAATACAATCGACCAACATTAATTTTTGCTGTAAATAATTAAGATTTTCTATTTATAATTTCCATCAAGTTGACTCACTCATAATTAAATTGGTGATTGATTAATTACAATTTATAACGGATACAAGGGTATATGGCTGTTTGATACAACGAAGGGTAGTTAAGCACAAACCATTCATTAACTAAATTTTAACTTCTCATATAAATCTATCAAAGCACTGAAGAATATTGGCCATACACTATTAATTACAAATCTCATAACCAACCCTCAGTTGGGTTTGTTGGTCGGACAGCTATTGATTATATTATTTCCCTATTTATATATATTATTAGCAATTAGCATTGAATAATATGCTATTTACAACAATATGATAATCTTATATTCGAATTTTGTAAGTGTAGCGTTACTCTGTAACAAGTACGGAAAAAGGAAAATCCATCACATGTCATAGAGAAGTCTAAAATAATATGATGGGCAAATTTATATGCATAAGAAGTCTACTCTTGACAGAATTGGGATTTCAAGTTTCAGAGAACTTTTAGGTTCAATATAGCAACTGCAACCCTAAGATTTATCAAACAATAAAATATTCTTCTTCACAACTAATTTCGTATTTTGCTTGGCTTATCACATTAAGTGCTGCTACTTCCCCTGCTTTGCACTGGTTTGTATAGAACAACAGCAACAAATATTTGGAACGGAATCGATGAGTAAATCCAAGTGCGCTATAGATCCCGGGGCCTCTCGGTTCTCAACATAGAGATGATTTAGAATCACATTCTGCCGCAGAGGAAGAGTTCCAACAGTAATCCTGCTTGCTAGAGTGCCAAGTGTTGATGCTAATGTGCTGAAAATTTTTTTTTGGTATTGTTCAGTTACAAAATGTCAAGTAATTAGCGTATGCTTAGCCTTTTACCATAACTAAGACATATCAATTAAAGTTAGACACATGTAAGTGTCTTGTTGGAAGAAATAAGAAGTATAGAGAATGATTTTGTAATTCAAAAACTAGATTTTGAACAAAAAGTTGACCCAGAAAAATTATGCATTTTTGCTGTCGAGAACTCTATTTTTGTTGTCTTTTTAATTTTCTATAACATTTATGTTGCTACAACTTCTCCATCTTTGATTTATTTATTTGGATGATTAGTTTGAGGTATCAACAACATTAAATAGGTGGTATTTGCTGAAAGCTACAACCAACATTTTCTGGTAACAGAGGTAGGTTGCAAAAATTATCAAAGCTAAGATATAGGCCAAAAATAAGATGACTAACACAAGCTGTTCAAGACTTACAATCCAACAACCTTATATTCCTATTTTTTATGGAGAAAACTATGATTTTTAGTGTGTGAAGATAAAAAAAAAATTATCTCATCGAATCTTTAGAATTTAAATTACATATACCTTGATAGAAGAAGAACAAAGAAATTTGAAGGAAAGGAAGCAACGAGATTCAAATGCCCTCAACAAAATACGAGTTTTGAATAATGTGTTCCCAAAAGTCATTGGAACAACAAAAGCTAAGAAAGCAAGAAAAAGTTTACAATAGGAGTTCTAAGGGAGTATAAAGGTAAGAACTACTAGGCTTCAAGATCTTATAAAAAAATTTAAAATTTTGAAAATGAAAGAGAATGAAACAATGCTAGAATTTTAGGATAAATTTATTGAGTTGGTGAACCAAATAAAAATATATGGTGAAGAAATTGAAAATAAGAAGTTGTTTGAGAAATTTTTGGGCTTTTTGCTCAAAAAAGTCAATCATATTGTGTTGGTCATTGAAGAAACCAAAGACTTAGATACTTTGACATTGCAAGATTTGAGAGTTTGTTAAAATCATTTGAGCTAAAATTGATATAACACTATGAAAAGTCTCTTGACAATCTTTTCAATCTAAGCTCAATGTTAGGCGTAGAAATCATAAAAAGAAGCATTCTTATAACGGTTAAGGTAGAGGGTAGTAATCTAGGGGTGGAAGACAAGCAAGATGAAATAGAAAAGGCTGAAATTTTAAAGGAAGTTGCAAAGAAAGTTGTGATAGAAATCTAGGAGATGAAGAAAAGTTTTCAAAAATGCAAAATTTGTAAGAATAGTCGTGTGGAAATATATTGTTGGTTCAAAGGAAAACCCTAATGCCAAAATTGTAAGAAATTCGGGCACCTATAAAGAGATTAATTGTAGATATAGGAATACTCAACAATCAAGTTATACATGTAGAAAAGAAATATATTAAAACAGACTTGTTTTATGCATATGTCAAAGTGCATTAGAACAAGGAATCGAAGTTTGGTTTCTTGATAGTGGCTATACAAATCATATAAAAAAAAACGAGAGCGTTTTCCACAAAATAGATGTTTCCATTAGCTTGCAAATGAAGTCAGAAAATGATGTTGTTATACAAGTCAAAGACAAAGAAACTATTAAAGTTCAAACTAAGAGATGAGCTAGATATATTTCAAATGTTTTGCTATTATCAAACTTTGAATAAATTTTGTTGAGTATTAGTCAACTTCTAGAAAATGACTTCACATAAAGGAAATGATTGTGTTATTTTTTATATAAAAAAATGAGAAGCTGATTGTGACTGATATTAGTATGAAAAGTAGAAGCTTTATGCTGAAATTTGAGTATGTAAATGATGTTAATTACATTGCAAAATCAAAATCATGGATAAGTCTTGGCTTTGATGTAGAAGATTTTGGCATATAAATTATAGGAGTTTAAAGCTGTTAAAACGCAAAAAAATGGCAAATGAACTTTTAAAAATAAAAGTACAAAGAGTATGTGAGGAATGCGCACTTGGAAAGTACCATAGATAACACTTTCTAAAAAGAGTAGCATAGAGAGCAAAGCAAGTGTTTGAGCTAGTGCATCCTGATGTTTCAGGCCAATGAATCATCTCATAGAGGTAACAAATACTTTATTCTCTTCATTGATGATTATTCAAGAATAACATGAGTATTTTTCATAAGAAAAAAGCCCGAGGTACTCATAATCTTTAAAAAATTTAAAAGTTTTTTTGAAAAACAAAGTAGTAATTTCATCAATATTTTAAGAAGTGATAAAGATAAAGAATATACCTCTAATCTATTCAAGAAGTATTTAAAACATGAAAATGTAAGTAGACAACATATTATAGGTTATACTCCATAACAAAATGTGGCATTCAAGAGAAAAAAATCAAACCATGATAGAGATTACTAAATTCATGTTGTATAAGGAGAGCTTACCTATAAAGTTTTAGGTTAAATCAATTCATATAACAATTTATTTAATATAAATAGAGTACCAACCAAGACTTTGAACAACAGAACTCCAATAGAAGCTTAAAATAATTAATTTTTAAATAACAACAAAATTGATTTTTTGTTTTATTCTCACATATAGCACCAATTATTAATACCAACATTCATTCTCTTATACTAACCAATAAAATTTTTGTGCAAGAAAAAACTACTCTTTTTTTATACACCTTTAAATCTGTATATTCGTCTATTCCACTGTGTCATTAGGTTTTTCATAATTATAATTTTCATATGATTATACGAGAAGATGAAAATTTGGGTATTAATCTGTCTTCTTTTTATGTGAGTCAGTTTAAGCCCAATCCTAGACTCTCTCTCTTCAAACTTGGGCCAAGTACAGTATGCTCATAATATTGGGCTTAATATTGAAGGCCTAGCAAATAGGGCCCGACAGGAGCATATGTATTTTGCCATCTTGTCAATAGTTTTTAAATCAAAATGGCATAGTTAACAATCCAAATTTTCGTCACATGCTTATTGCTTGTGCAAAATGCCAAACAAAGTTTATTAAATGGACAATTTGAATAATTTTGATTTTTAACCACTTAGACTTGTTTGGCATGTCCTTGTGAATTTGAACACTTTTTTCTTTTTTTTTTTCCAAATTTTTATTTTCATAATATAAAACCTACTCTTAGTTCTCTAACATTATGATTTGATTCACTAATTCGTTACACACTTATAAAAGATATTTCTAATTATACTAGGTGAGATTAAGTATTAAAAAAACCAATCAAGTTTAATACTTGCATATGTACGTATGTGTGTCATACTTAGTACCTATTTGGTTTGGCTTTTTAGCCAAAAAGGTTTTTTTTAATAATAAAACTTCTTTTCAAATTTTTTGATGTTATTTGGTTGACACTAGATAATGGCTTTTTCAATTTTTTAAAAGATAAGATTGTTTGAAATATTCTTATTTTATTTTAAAAATTCTACGTTAATAAAACATTAAAAAAATTCTATTAAAGTAATAACTCAAATTTTTTCAAAAATTATTTGTGACAACCGAATAATTAATAAATTTTTAGGGGTTTTAACACATACCTCCCCTGAGGTTTTGGATTCTAACACCTAGAGAGTAACTTTACGGAAATACACACATACCTCCCCTCAAGACTTCCATTGCCGTTAATTACATGTGAAAGACAATTTTGTCCCTTTCATTTCAAAATTCTGAATGAGGACAAATATTTAAACTTAAAAAATGTTAACAATGTGTTTGGATATGGGCCCACGCTCTGAAAAATTGCAGAAACTTGTCAAACTTGTTTAACTTGCTGAGTGAGATGAAGAAACATATATGCAAAATGAATCACACCGTGCAACAGAAAATTGACATGGGATAATAAGCACCAAACTGTTATAGCCGTTGGTGCCAACGGTTATATCACCTGTAATGTTAACAATTTAAATAGTCCAGCTTATTTTTCCATAACTAAGCTTTCCCACAAGCCTTTGGCAAGCCATACATGCATAAACTTACAACCTGTTTGCAATCACCAAGCATCAAAACTCTCCAATCACCATTATCTAATACAATAACACAATTTCATTCTGTAACAGCCAGTGTAACCATTTCAAATGGCATCATCATATTCAAATACAAGAGGAGATTCAAGTAGTAGTAGAGCTAAGCATTGGAGAAGGGAAATTAATGGAAACTGGATAAAATTTCAAAACAAGTTCTGTTTATGCAACAAGAAGGGGCTGCTGTGAGGATTTCAGAGTCTACAGATAACCCAAACAAGCTTTACTATTGCTGTAGGTATGACCAATGCAGATTTTTCAGATTCTGATGTCCAGCAGATGGTGACTTGGAATGCAACTCATGGTTTGAAGGGTATGGCACACAACTAATGCTTGATATGTTAGATCAGATGCAACAACAAATGAAGGAGATGTCATTAATTCTCAAAGGGAAGACTTACAGAGATAATTTTGGATTTCAGACTAAAATGTTACTACTTTCCAACTTTGTAATATGCATGCTTGCTTGTTACATTTTGTTTTCTGAATGCAACAAGTAAATAATGCACTTGGGTAAGCTTACTGATTTGTAATCTAATTAATGGCAGTATGCAATTATCCTATTTAGCATAAGTAATCCAAAAATGCAAATGTGAACTATATTTTGATATGCTACTCCTAAATCTTAAATGCTTTACATTAAAGATAAAATAGTAATGCTTCAGTCTGCTAAAATCATATTTCTATTGCTCAATCAAAATATGACAATCACTAGACTTTTTGATCCTCAACCTAAAAGTATCAAATTCCATGTGTTGTATGTTTATGCATGAGTAATAAAATTGAAAAACACAGCATCAAAATCTGATTCTCGGTTATGTTCATTTATGAATGATAAAGTCAAATAATATAAATCATTTAAATATGATCCTAATACCTGTGCTAAATTTGATTCCAAAGTACGATTTTATACCATATCTTAAATTCATAATGTAAGCTGACATAGTAATGTTTAGACCCAAAAAGTGATTATATCACAACCAAAAGCACAACATAATTTTCAAGTTTGTTGCATTAGTATATATATATATATATATATATATATATATATATATATATATATATCAAAAAGAAAGTAACAGATGATGCACCATCTATTACCTAGGAGCAACAGATGTGGTATCATCTATCATATAAAGGCAAAAAAATTACATTTTGCAAACCCTTTTTAGCTCCCAAAATCAACTAGAAATGTTGTTTTAATACTTCTTTTTTAGTTGCTTTTCATTCTTGTCTTGGTTGGCCTGTATATGACAAAAAATATTTAGTTCAGTATTGTATACGATATATGACATAATTATTGAAACATATGACATGTTACTGGCAAAGTCAAAGTACCTGACCCACTGTGATCTTGAGTTGAATTTCCTGCTGTTGTGACCTCATTCATATGACAACCCTGCCAAATAAGATATTTAGCTTGCCGAATAAGCTTGATTTGAAGATTACACACATATAAGAATTGAAAAACAATTACAAAATGCACTCAGCACCTGTTTAGTACCCTGAGTTCTCTTCTTTCTCTTTTCCATCACCTTCCCACACGTTCTTTTATTATGCCCCCACTCAGAACATACTGTACATCTAACTGAACAACTTCTTTTCATCTTTGGATCTTCACCCTCTTCTCTTTTCCTATTCTTCTTCGGCCTGCTACTTGGTCGCTTTACCTTAGGAGGATCTAACTCATTATCCAACACCCAAGGCCATCTGATTTCACTTGGCACAGGCTTTATGTGCTCTTTGTATGTTCTCAGGTAATTATCTCTAGTTAAATATGAGCTGACATATTTGTAATGGTCTTCTCTAATTTCATCAATGCACCTGAGTGCATGGACACATGGCAACCCCGATATTTTCCACACACCACAATCACACTCTCTTGTTGCTAAGTTAACTATATGTCCATCTTTGTTATCAACTAGTACCTCATAAATATCTCCATCTCCAAACACAATATCCATGTCTCGAGACTTCTCTCTCAGCTAGGTAATTTTGTTAAGCACTGCTGGTGGCAGAACTTCGTAATGCTTTTTTGCCTCAATATACCTATATGAATGGCAAAAACATATGAACACAATAACCTCTTCATATCTACAACAGCAAAATACAATAGAAATATACATAAAACAGATTCAGTTCAGTAGCGTACCTGTTATGTATAAGTTTCATAGTCTTGATTCTAATTTCTTCACATAATCTAAGGATAGGTAAGCCTCTGAACTCGTTGATCCAACTATTATATGTCTCGCTCATGTTATTAGTAACATGTGATGACTTCACCCATGTGCTAAAATGACACATGCTCCAATTCTTATATGGAAGCTCACATAACCACTTATGAGCAGCGGAACTAACTCTGATGATATCTTCCATGTTCTTGTTAAACTGAGCTATTGATCCACTTCTGGCAGCTTGCCAAAACAAGTTCTTCAAAACAGCTCCTGGAAATTTCTTTTTGAAGTTAGCATAAATGTGTCTGCAACAAAATCTCTTATCACTATTAGGGAAGACTTGGTCTAAAGCATTCAATACGCCTTTTTGCCTATCGCTCATGAAGCATAAGCCATTGCCACCATTTTTCCCAAATTGTTCATAGAGTTTCTCAAGAAAATACTTCCAAGACTCTTGATTCTCACTTTCTACCACACCAAATGCCAAAGGATATACCCCAAAATTTGCATCTATACTCACTGCCACAAGTAACACCCCTTTGTAGATCCCTCTCAAATGGCATCCATCTAACCCAATAAATGGCCTGCATCCTTGGAAAAACCCTCTCCTTTGTGCATCATAGCTAATGAACAACCTTTTGAACCTTGGAAGATCATCACCTGGAATCCATTCAGTCTGCAGGTCAACAATACTTCCCGGATTATTCTGCTCTATAGCAAGGATATATCTACTTAACTTACTATAGGCTGCTTTGTGATCTGCCCCTAGAAGTTCCAAGGCCTTATTTCTTGCTCTATACAACCTGATTGGATGACATGTGACCTTAAACTTTCTCCTCAACTCACTTGCTATTATCTTGATGTCTATATTTGGGTTTACTTTAAATAGATGCAGAAATTGGGCTGCAATCCAGCAAGATGTTGCTTCCCAATTGTCAAATATCCCTTTACATGAATGAGTTGAGTTGTAAGTCTTAATTTGAAATGAGAGCTTATCCCATGTTGGACTTGCATGAATTCTCCAAGTACACCCTTCAGCTGCACATTTACATGTCACCCGAGTTTTTTCATTTTTTATCCGTTGCAACCTAAACCCATTCCTTACAGCAAAAACTTGTAGAACCCTTCTGAAGTCATAAACAGTAAAGAATGTATGCCCTGTCTTCAATTCAATTTTTCCACTTGCGTCCATAGAGTACTCAAACCCTCAACTGTTTCTTTCATATCTAGTGGTTAGATTGTCATTGTCGATGTCACTATCATCACTAACATCACTGTCATTACCAGATTGGTAATCTTCCATGGTTGTATCACCTTCGTTATCCCCAAGTACATTAAGCTCATCATCTGAGTCAAAAGCATATAATCCATTATTTGCAGCTTGTTCTGCCTCCTCATTGGTCACTTTGGGCAGGTGATCTTCACTTGCTAGGTGCAACATTGTACTCGATCAAGTTTTCTTCTGTTTGAGTTTGCACTAATTCACTTAGTGGTGCTGTTGATGTCACAATTGGTTTATCTGTTTCAGCATCTATAAACCTTTGCATGCAACCGTAAAGCTCATATTGTCTAACCTCAAGAATACTATCAATCTGAGCAAGTCTTGCTGGTGTGTTTGGCATAATTCGATCTGCAACATGTTCATCAAGCTCATGATCATCAGACATATCATCCAAGGCAAAATTATTAGGAGTTTGAATCTCGGGTGAATGTTGCTGACTTTCTGAAGTGATTAGTTCACCCACTTTGCTTGGTTGGTTGGTTACTATATAGATGTTGTTATGACCTTGTTCATCCAACATTTTGAATGCTGCAAACAACTCTGAATCAGATTTCAAGCAAAAGCATGTCTTTGGTCCAAGGAAATTGCACCTCAAAATTCACACATCCCCACTCATTAACTTGAATTTTGTAGCCTAATGCACTTTGTATATCATCCCATAGCTGAACCAAAGTATAAGATTCTGGAGAAACCCTTGCAATCTCGTGCACTTCATTGCATATATTGCAAAACACATCAAATCTTTTCATGCTGCATAATACAAACACCAGAAAGTGTGCCAAAAATAATGCACTTGAAGTTAATTCTTTAACTAACTAATGTGCAGACTTGTTATAGCAGTTTAGTGAAAATTACATGGCATTTGCTTGACGTTAGACTAACCAAGCACATATCAAATAACATAAACCATCAAACCAATATACTAATTCATCACACCAGCTCAAACAATAAATTGACAGGTGTATAGTTCAATGAAAATAATATGGAATTTTCTTTTCAATCAAACTAACTAAGCATCGATCAAATAACATGCAACCATTAAACCAGCTCAAATGAGTTATATATAGATTTTTAGTTTAGTGAGAATAATATGGAATTTGCTTTTTAATCATAATAATCCAGCAGAAACCAAAAAACATAACACCAAGAGTTAAGCTGTAGAGTAAAGTCAAAACTTGAAGGAAAATTTGATAAATTAACTTACTGGTTTCATATAAAATATTGTAGTCATAATAGAAGATAGTTGAGTTCATTGAGCTGTATACTTCCATTTACAGAACTCAATGCAATATAAGCATATACAAACAATATTTAAATTTCTCCTTATCCCTTTGGTAAGCATCATATTGTTTTTTTCATCTGTCATATATCTGTTTCGTTTAGCATGTGATTAAATGCAAGAGGAGAAATGGAGAGGAGAAGTATTGAACAGAAATCATGTTATACAACAATAAAACAAAAATCAGGCAACTAGTTTACCAACTCTTTAAACCAGCTCAAACACTAATGTAAGAGATTTAATCAAAATTAGAGAAACAAGAATTACTGTTTTTTAATCATATTATCAAAACACGATTTATCAAACTAATAAACCACCTAAAATAATAAACTATTAGGTTTGAAATTAGAAAAATAGGTTTTCGCTTTTCAACCAGACTAACAAAGTAGAGTTCATCACACCATTAAACTAGCTAAAACAATAAACTTGAGAGGTTTGAAATTAGGAAAATGGGTTTTTATTTTCCAATTAAACTAACCCAGTACAATTTATCAAACTGTCGAACCAGCTTACTAACGCATCACACCAGCTCAGATAAAAGCAAGAAAATCACTACATCATGCGAAAATTGGATAGTTCACTTACCTTGTTCAGTCAGTGTAATAGATCGAAGTGGAAGTTATGAAGCCTGATTACAGATTTTTCGAGACTCCAGATGGCCTCTGCAACCTCAAACCCATATAATCGATGATGTTCTCTCACTATATATATACTACCAATGACAATTATTGGCGCGAAAATAGCTCTAGTTTCCCTCCATCGATCAACCCATCTCTTCATTCTGCAAAAATGACGGTGGATTTGACATGAAATGACCCAAGTTTCTGACATTGCATGCGTTCTTTGAATTGAGAGACTTGGAAACGAAGATAAGGTTGCTCCTTAGCAAATGCTCTAGCTTACAACGTCAAAGCAATCCTTCTTTTTTTATTATTTTTGTTTGTTTACTATATTACCCTTTGAACTAACGAAGCTAGACGGCAATGGAAGTCTTGAGGGGAGGTATGTGTGTATTTCCGTAAAGTTACTCTCTAGGTGTTAGAATCCGAAACCTCAGGGGAGGTATGTGTTAAAACTCCTAAATTTTTATTTAAAACTCTACTTGTAAAAGCCCTATGAATAAATTTACTCTAAAAAATCCTATATGAAAAGTTATATCAAACAAACTCTTTACTCTTTTTTTAAGTTGATTGTGTTTCATAAATAGAGACAAGCGAACTTACCAGAAGTCTAGCTCCTTACTATAATATCTAGGTAAAGACTCTGTAGAATAGTATATTAAGATTTGCATTCATATGAATATTCTTTTTTTTCGTTGCCAACAAAAATCCAAATTCATTCATATATAAATGAACATTTACTTGCAACATTTTTTCATCTTGCACTAATTGAAGTTTGAAAGGTGTAGATCATAAGACAAAACAAAACATAACAACCCTTTGGTTACGGCCATACTCTTATTATTGATTTCACAGCATGAAACATTACTAATTTAAGCTTAGCCTTCCGCACTAAACATGTAGAAGGTCAGTATTATGCGGCGTTGGAGCAGAGGCAATACGACTCTCGCGTTTAGATCGGCTGTTTTCGTGAATTTGAGACTTGCTTCATGCAAACCCTTTTGCTTTTCCTCTTCGTTCCATTTAAAAGCATATTAATATTCTTATGTTGATTTGAAACATCTTTATAGGGTGGCAAGAACATGCTACGCCACTATGGGAAGTGTATTAGTGTAACGAGAAAGTGCAAGCAATAATCATCACTCTCATCCAAGTGAGACCTTATGTTATTCTGAATCTACTTATTAAGAAGAATATTAACTAAGTTAAACCTTACCCAGGGTTAACTTGGCAACATTTCCCTTGTTTTGTAAGGCACCAAGGTTCCCATCAGGCAAGTCTTGACCTAAGGTTAAAACCAAAATTCCCATGATAACATGCATCTATCCGAGAATAAAGAAGGCAATCCCCTAAGTAGTGAAAGAAGTTGCTCCAAATCTTCAATGATGTCGTAAACAAGGGGTATTAGCAAGTGAGTAGCACCCCCTCCCATATTGCCCCACCCGGCTGCTATTCCATTGGTAAGACCAATAATCTTATTGTTAAACATTGTGCTCATCCAGTATTAGCATGAAACAAATGTTGCGAGGGAGAATCCAATCATGAATCATATGGCTATATACCCTCCAAGAGACGATATAAACAACATGTATAACACAGTAAGTGCTGAAAGCATGATCAAGAAGCCGCATCCATATCTTGGCCCCAACAGGTCACAGACAACATCCATTACAAAGCCTAGAAAATATACTCCTGAAATTGAGGTAACCCCCACTTGTTTACACCTACACTCTCACTTCGATAATAATTATCAAACGCATCTCTTTCGTCTATTTTTTTTTTGTTAATATTATTATTTTAATTATATTAATTATTGTAATGATTCAGCTACTCCTTTGACACATATTAACTAATAAAATGATAAAATTATCTTTATATCTATTAAATATAAATTGCACTATTTTTAATTAAATCTATAATAACATAATTCAAATTATTTAAATTTAAATAAGGAGAAATATTTTCTTCAATCTCAAAGTCATCTTGTAATACAATATATAATATTAAAAAAATCTCAAACTTTTATATGGATAAATTACTGTTAAAATTAATAATAAGCAATTATAATAATTAAAACATATTATATCTTTTTAAAAGATAATATCATTTTTATTAAAAATAATAAAAATACATTAATATTAAAAACAATTAACATAATTTATCAAAAATTAAAAAAATTGTAACCCCAATTCTAAGTAGATACATAAATAGAAAATCACAATTTCCTTTCAATTTCCAGTTATCTCAAAATCTTTTGGACAATTAACATAAATTAAATGATGGTAATTTTATTGGATTTCTGCAAATTGGAAACCAAATTTGAAATTGCAAAAGTCGCAGATCCACCAAGAACAGAAACAAGAGCAACCAACACTTGTAATACAACTTCTTATGGATAATCTTCAGGCACTAAATAAACACAATTTGAACTAAAAGCATTAACCCTAAGCTTCCATAATTGCTGAAAGAACACCAAATTCTTCAACCTTGGACAACAAACCCCGTTTCTCTATAGTCGATGGAGAGAAACCAAAGTTTTCTATAGCAAAAAAATACCAATACCCAACAATCAAGGCCATACAACCCTCAAGCAAATTATCAAGACTTAGTTTTATTGTCAAACAAAGAGTTGAATCATTTAGGTCTCCAAATAAAGTATAAGAACTCGCACCAAGGCATCAATTTGGATTGTGGTTGGCTTTAGTGAATAATGTTAACAAGTTAGTGGCAACTTTGGCAAGTACAGGCTGTGACGACAGGAGAAACGGGTAAGTTGATGGTGAGGTGGGAGAAACGGCAGAAAGGAGAAGAGGAGGAGGGGGAGTATAAGAAAACGAAGAAGTGGCGGCCTACAGAAGAAGAAGAAGAAGAAGCGGTGGTGGGAGAAAAAGATGGGAGATTAGGGTTTTATTTTTATTTTTTATTATATAATTCATTTTATTAAATATGACATATTTTTTATATTTATTTAAATTTATTATTTATATAGATGATTGTATCCTTTAAATTATTTATTATTTATTTGTTATTATTTGTAAAGACTATTATACCTTTTTAATTACTACATGTAATAAAAAATAGACAGAAAGGATTATTATCGAAGTGGGGGTGTAGATGTTAATTACGCAAATAAGTGGGGGTCTAGATGTCATTCCCCTTAGTTAAATTGAGATTATCCCGAGTGACAAGCATAAGTGGAATTGCAGCAAAGATTGAGATAAAGCAAGTGAAGGAAATCTAGGACAAGTGAAAGGTTCTCATGTGTTGGCTGAATTTTCAGCAAATGCCACCACGTTTAAGTTCTTAACACCACCAACTAAGTATCCAAATAAATGAATCAAAAAAGGAGAAGTTGCAGTAATCAAAACAATGCAGAAAATTAAAAATTAGAAGCAAAACAAATAGAGGAAAATAGAATTTTCGAAGAGCAAGCTTTATGAATTTTTCTGGGTTGATTTGAACATTTTTATATTAGGTTTTTCATTATAAATATACCTTATAACTTTCTATAAGAGACATAAATGTATCTCACATTCATTGGTAGGGTGTAACTGTGTTAAAATTCTAACAAAATATATGATACACATATTTTTCAGGGTAAATAGTATCCTATAAATAGTCACATAAATAGTACCCAGAATTTTTCTGCATATTAACATCAACATTCTCCCCCTTTAATGTGCTGCTCTTGAACTCCAATTGCTTCTCTAAGTTGCTAAAAAAAAAATTTTAGCAAAGCTTTTGTGTAACAAGTCAGCAAGTTGTTGTTTTAACTTGCAAAACTCAACTTAAATATCTATATCTTCAACTGCTTTTCTAATGAAGTAATGTTTAAGTGTTATATGCTTGTTTCTACTGTAATGAACTGGATTCTTAGCCATTGCAATTGTTGATTTATTGTCACAATGCAGTAATGTTCTTTGTTTTTTATTCTCTCTCATATCTTTAAGTATTCTTTTTAACCATATAGCATATGCTTCCAATAAGGTTGAAACATATTTTGCTTCAGCTGAGAATTGAGTAATGGTTTATTGTTTCTTTGACCACCAAGAAAACACTCTTAAGCCAAGAGAAAATGTAAAACCATTTATACTTTTCATGTCATCTAAACAGCCACCCCAATCACTATCACAAAAGCATATCAACTTAACTTTTGTGTTCTTAAAAAATTTGATTCCAAACACCATGGCATCTTGAATGTATCTTAACACTCTTTTTGCTGCTCCAAGATGAATATGTCTTGCATTGTTCATGAATCTTAACAGCAAGCTTGTTGCAAACATTATATCCGACTTTGTTATAGTAAGATAAAGTAACTTTCCAACTAAACTTCTATAATAAGTTGCATTTATTTTCTTCCCTCCATCTTCTTTCTTCAATTTTTCATTCACAACAAGTGGTGGAGCTATAACATTACATCCAATAATTCTTTCCTTCTTCAAAATATTTTATGCATAATTTTTTTGAAATATAAACACATCATCTTTATGTTGGTGAATTTCTATCCTAAGAAAGTATCTCAACAACCCTCATTTCATATCTTTTCATCATTTTATTTCTAAATCAATTTATCAACTTTTCATTGTTACCCATAAACAACAAATCATCAACATAAATGGTAATAATGAGAATTTCCGATATACCTTACTTCTTCACATACAATGTTGGCTCATTTTTACTCTTTATGAATAATTTTTAATTAAAATAGGAATTAATTTGACTATACTAGGCTTTAAGAGTTTGTTTGAGCCTATACAATATTCTTTTAAATTTGTAAACTTTCTCTTCTTCATTCTTGACTACAAAACCTTGTAGTGATAAACAAAAACTTTTTCTTGTAATTATTCCAAAAAGTTGATCTAACATCAAGTTGGTACAATAATCAAATTTTTTGTACCGCCAAAGCAATGAGAGCTCTAATGGTGTTAAGACTTGTAACTAGAGTAAAGGTTTATTGAAAATTAATACTGGGCTGTTGTAAATAACTTATAGCAACTAACCTTAATTTGTATCTTTACACCTCACCATTTGGATTATATTTCACCCAATAAATAAATTTCACCCCAATAACTTCTTTGTCACTCGGCCTATCAACGAGCTCCTAAATGTTATTCTTTTTAATTCCTTTGATTTCTTCCTCCATAACTTGCTTCCAATGCTTCTCGTTGATTGCATCTTCAAACTTTTCAAGTTCAACAATACAAAAGTTGCAGCTTTGGTAAATCTCAACTAAGCTTCTCATTTTTATTAGAGTTGAACTTAGTAAATATGAACTAGAGCTTAATGCATTACTTGATGATCTTGGAGAGCTAGGCGAAGAGGATGGAGAAGATTCTTCAACGTTGGCACTGATTTAAGATGAATTAAGTTGCATCATGTCAATTGAAACAAATTTTTCTTCAACTTTTCCTTGCTTATAATTGCAGTTAGCATTCTCATCAAAAATCACATCTTCACTTATTTCATCAAGCTTTCTTCTCTTTTCTTTTGGAGCTTGGGCATAATACACATAACCAAAAACTTTAAGTGCTTAATGAAAGGCTTTCTCCCACTCTAGGCTTCTAAGAGAATTTCATTGTTCAAAGCCTTGGTTGGTGCTCTATTTATTAAATACATAGATGTATGAATTGATTCAGCCCAAAAATTCTTAGGTGAGCCCTTCTTATGTAACATATATTTTTCCATCTCCATCACGGTTTAGTTTTTCCTTTTGGATACCCTATTTTGTTGTAGACTATACCCTACCATAAGTTGTCTATCTACATCTTTATTTTCACAAAACTTGCTGAATTGATTAAAGGTATATTCTTTACCTCTATCACTTCTCAAAATTATGATGAAATAGCCATTTTATTCTTCAACAAAGCTCTTGAACATTTTAAAGATTGTGAACACCTCAGATTTTTGTTTCATAAAAAACACATATGTTAATAAAGAGAATGAAGTACTTAGTACCTCCATGAGATGTGGCATTCATTGGTCCCCAAACATCGGTATAAACTAGCTAAAGCACTTGATTTCTCTCCAAGCTACTCCTTTTGGAAAAGATTGTCTATGGTGTTTTCCAAGTATACATCCCTCGCAAACTTCTTGCTATTTTTCTATTTTTGGAAGTCCATCTATCATTTGTTTCTATTGTAACAACTTCAAACTCCCAAAATTTAAATGCCCAAATTTTCTATGCCAAAGTCAAGACTACCTATAGTTTCAGTCTTCAATGCAACATCTTTTGCATATTGAAATTTAAGTATAAAACTCCTGGTTTTCATCTTTATATCAATCCCAATTAGCTTCTTATTTTATTTATCAAAAATCACATAACAATTTCTTTCAAATTTTAAAGAATAACTATTTTCTAGAAATTGGCCAACATTCAACAAATTTTGTTCCACGTCCGATACTAACAACACATCTTAAATGTATCTAACTTCTCTTTTAGTTTGAGCATTAATGGTGCCTTTGACATTACCTTGCATAAGAGCACCATTTCTCATCTTTACTTATGAACTAACGAAACCATCCATTTTGTGAAAAATGATCTCATTTCAGGTTATATGATTCGTATAATTGCTGTCAAGAAACCAAACTTCATCTCCTTACTCTAATGCACTTTGACATGCATAAAAAAAAAATTTGCTTCATAACCTTTCTCTTTTACCCAACTTACTTGTTGAGTATTCTTAAATCTACAATCTCTTTGTAAGTGCTTGAACTTCTTACAATTGTGGCATTGAGTTTTTCCCTTAAACTAACAATTTTCTTTAACATGACTACTTTGTTTACAAATTTTGCACTTCTGAAAATTTTCTTCATCTCCTAGATTTCTATCAACACTTCCTCTGCCTCTTTCTCTTTTTCTTGCTTGTCTTAAACTCTAAATGACTCTCCTTTACATTAGTCATGAGTTTTAGATCCTATATTGAGCTTAAATTGAAAGGTACTATCAAGAGACTTCTCAAAATGTCGTATCAATTTATGGTCAAATGATTTTAGTGAACCCATTAAATCTTGCAATATCAAAGTGTCTAAATCTCTAGTTTCTTAAATAACTGACACAGTGGGATCAAATTATTCTAGCAAGAAACCTAAAACCTTTTTAATCAATTTCTTATTTTCAATTTCTTTACCATAAATTTTCATTTGATTCACTCAGTATATCTATTTGAAAATTCTTGCATTATTTCATTTTCTTTCATTCTCACATTTTCAAAATCTTTTCTAAGATATTAAAGCTTAGAAAATCTTACCTTTACACTCCCTTTAAACTCCACTTGCAAGATTTCCCAAGCTTCCTTTGTTTCTTTTGCTCCAATGGTTCTTAGGAATACATTGTTGAAAACTTCGTGCTGAATTTTGCTTAGAGCATTTACATCCTATTGCTTTTTCTCCTTCAAATTCTTTGTTCTTATCTGTCAAGGAAGAAGTATATTCGAATTCTTCAACACTAATTTCTATTAGACTAAAACATCTAATGAAATAAATAGTGATTTTATCTTCACACACCAAAAATCATAATTTTCTCTATAAAAAATCAAAACATAAGATTACTGGATCATAGGATTAGAAGAACTTATACTAGCCATTTTGTTTTTGGCTTAAATCTTGACTTTCTTCACTTTCTACAACCTTGCTCTAATATCAGAAAATGTTGCCTGAATTTTCAACAAATGCCACAAAGTTTAAGTTCTTAATGCTACAACTAAGCATTCAAACAAATGAATAAAAAAAAAAAGAGAAGTTGTAGCAACCAAAATAATGTAGAAAATCAAAAATTAAAAGTAAAAAAACAAAGGAAAACAAAATTTTCGGAGAGTAAAGTTCATGAATTTTTCTAGGTTGATTTGAACACTTTAAATTAGTTTTCTCACTGTAAATACACTTTTATATTTTCCATAAGAGACCTACATATGTCTTACATTCATTGGTAAAGTATAACTATATTAACATACTAACAAAATACATAATACACATCTTTCTAGGTGAATAGTATACTGTAAATAGTCACGTGAACGGTACCCATAATTTTTTTACACAATAACATCAACATCATGTGGGGATTAGCAAAAGAGAAAAACTTGAACACTTTAGCCCTGTGCTGAGAATCAACAAGTAAATCAAATTTAGCTCGTCGGTTGGTACCATGGGTGAAGCAACTGATAAGCCATTTTCTTCCCTCTTTCTTTCTTTTCAAATAAAGAAAGAGGTGGGAATTTGAAGAAAAGTTGGAGCTCTAGGAAATGTAAATGAAGAAGCTATGATGTTGTGAACATAAGGCAAAGGGTGTGTGGTATTTATATTATAATAACAATTAGCGTTATACATGGCTTCAAGAGCCAATCGAGATTCCCAACGACTATATGGATTTGAAAAAGAAATGTAATTAAACAAAAAGCATATAATATATATATATATATATATATATATATATATATATATACATACCTAGGAAATGGAAAACCCCGTCAATATCCCAGAGGATCATCTAACCCCTTCAAATGGGCCCAAAAGCCAACCAATTACCTCACTAGTAACATTATATTATTGACATTTGGCAAGGTAAATTGATAATTATATTTTTACACAATTAATAATTAGATTTCATCCTCGTTAATGTCTTATCTAACTATCTTATAAAGATCGAAGAAGATAGTGATATGCAAAATTTGATAATAAATTAAAACAAGTTCAGAATATAAGTATTGATTTGTTAATTCACTTGTCCTTGTAGATAAGCTCAAAAAAGATAAGCTTGTACACTGATAATGGGTATAATTTTAGGGCAATTAAATAAAATATAATAATTAATCTATAGAGCTCGAGCTTTCAACGTTATGTGGAGGCCACATCTAAGTTGTGTTTGACTAAAAACATTCATTCCAAAACTCATCAGACGCTTGCACTATACTTCGTGAAGGACAAGATTAAGTCTCGATCGTACAAAATATAAATAGAAATCATCATCCGTGTATGTGTAATATACAATCAACCAACATTACTTTTATTGTAAATAATTGATAAGGTATTTGGCAGTTGAAATTTCTATTTTTATAATTTCCATGAAATTGACTCATTTCATAATTAAATTAGTGATGGAGTAATTATAATTATAATGGTTACAAGGTATTTGGCTGTTTGATACAACAAAGGGCAGTTAAAAAAAAAATCTTTAACTAGTTTTTTATAACTCATATAAATTTGTCAAAGCTCTGAAGAATATTAGCCAATACATGACTATTATTTACATTTGATTTTATTCCTCTGTATGAATAATTAATTACAAATCTCATAACCAACCCTCGGTTGGGTTGGTAGGAATTTGACAACTATTATTGATTTTGTTAAAATAATAGTGAATTTCATGCAGAAGCATATGGTTGATTCCACATAGAAGAACAACGACAAAAAGAGTTACATGTGTAAGAAATAATAACAAAAGAATCCCCTTTTCTATGAATAATGTCATTTGTCAAATATCGTAATAACCTTTATAGATAAATAATAAGTACTTCCCTCCCCACCCCCCCCCCCCCTTTTCTTAGGAGTTTCGGTCTCTATTCCCTTACTGTGTCATTTGTCTTATACTTTTAGGTGTAAAATTTTAATTATCCCTTTACATTAGTATAAATTACATTTATATCTACAAATATTTTTAATTATATTTTGAGTTAATAATTTTAAAGCACGTTATCAACAAAATTATTGGTTCAAGTACATGAAGCATTTATTTAATCATATTGTCTTGCTAGTTAAATACTTTCACATTATATTGTTATTACAATTATTCTTATGAGTAAGCTCTGTGATTGTTATTAAATTGAATCTTTCACAATAGAAAATAAGGATAATATATATTTTTTATTTCTGTTATATTTTTATTCAATATTGATATTAATGCTGATTACAATTTCAATATTTATTTTACGTTATGTTATTATCAATATTATTAATATTATTACCATCTAAAGCTTGCAAAATAAAGACTTTGACTTATGGAAGACTAAGCCTCCCAAGTATTACTATGCTTTCAATGGATGGCTAAGCCTCCTACATAACAATTTTTTTTTTTATGAATTTTGTATTGTAAAAGACTAAAAAGGACACTCCAAGGGCAACCCCATCATAACCTGAAGTTTTGAAATAGAATTGCTAACCGGAACTCAGAAGTTTTGAATTAATTAGATTAGAATCTTGAGTTCTAGATCTATATCATATGTATAACTCTGAATTACCATGGACTTGAAGTTTCATGTAACAATTATAAAAACCTGAAGTTTCATATATTAATTGCATGGACTCAAAGTTTTATATACCAAGTACATGGACCTGAAGACCCATATACCAACTTTAATGGACCCGAAGTTTTAGTTATTAAGATTATAACCTGCATTATGAATATTAATTTATAAATCAAAACCTTAAGTTTTGAACATAAAATTTTTCGAATTAGAAGCTTGAAGTTCTAAATAAAAGTTAGAACCTGAAGTTCTAAACATATACTCTCAACATAATTTCATAGGTTATTGAAATGTATTTCATTCCATGGGCCAAGAAAGCACAATTTAAAGAGAGGAAAAATATCCTTAAAGGATAAATTGAAAATTATGATTTATTTCTTCATCATTAAATACAACTCCTAGAAAAACATAACTTCCCAAAGTACAGACATGAATAAAAGATTGAAAATTTGCTACTGAATATAGCACAACCTTATTTATGATTACCTCACAATTGTGAGTATATAATGAAAAATTACATTCATGTTCTTCTACTTAACTAAATTTACTATTATGATAATTTATTTTAATCATTCCCAAAAGCGATGCAATCATATATAACAATTATGGAAGTTGTATAAAATGTTGAAAATGATATATTATTGCCCTTACAATAGCCATAAATATTTACAAAATGAAATTATGCCCAACCATTTAAAGTGTAATGCTTACAAGCATGATAAATTTTGTCACTTACATGGCATGAAATAATATATGTTGTGTACCTATAGTACACTGAATTATCTAATAAAGCCTTACTAGGCTTCCATGAAAATGAAAATATTGAGACTATATATCTTGTTGATAATATTTATCTTAATGTTATTTGATTAACAATATTCATATCATTTGCAATCTAATTGTTGCTTTTTATCTTGTCCTTTATAATTCTTATGTTTCTGCATTTTATTACTTTGATAATCGATCTGAATCATCTTATAAAAACACATTAATATCAAAAGGGCGATAATCCTTTCAAAATGAAGAGATTGAGATGTACGTCCAACTGACAGTGCAACTATATACACAATTCTTTAAGACAAGAATTATTTCTCAGAATTAAAAATGATTAACGCTAAGGTGGATATATATTAGTTCTTTAGACTTGACTAAAGACTCCAGAAGAGCCTTAATCTTGTTAGCACGTAGAACCAAATCATATATGAATAATTCTTTATATTTTAACAGATCCATCAAAATGAATATCTTATTGAGACTTTAAATGAGAATAATACAGATTACATATATATTACCTCTAATGTCTCGAGTAAAAAATGTATACTGAAAAGACGATCTTTGTTGTCACCTGGATTGTATTGTATAATCATAAATGCAATTGAATGCTACACAGTAATAAACCAAAAGTTCATTAATCCTAAAATGTTTATGCAATAGCATGACTGTCTTGGTCGCCTAAAATCCACAATGATGTGTACAATTGTTGAAAATTCTCATGGACATTCATTAAAGAACAAGAAGATTCTATTGTCTAATAAGAAAATATGCATTGCTTGCTCGCAAGGAAAATTAATGATTAAACCATCCCCCTCTAAAATTATATTTGAGTCTCTATCATTTTTACAAAAAATTGAAGGAGACATTTGTGGGCTAATTTACCTAACTAGTAAATCATTTCGCTATTTTATGATCTTAGTTGATGTATCTACTCAACTTTTGCATGTAATTTATTATCTATACATAATATTGCATTTGCTACATTGCTTGCGCAGATTATCAAGTTGAGAGCACATTTCCCTAATCATTGAATCAAGACTATACGATTAGATAATGCTAGTGAGTTTACTTCTAAAGTATTTGATGATTATTGCACACCAGTGGAGATTGATATAAAGCATCTAGTTCCATATGTCCATACTTAAAATGGATTAATCGAATTACTCATTAAAAGACTCCAAGATCCACACAACACACTAAGATGGGACCTCAACATTGTTTAAATATTTATGTTAGTAATAACACACCTTTTATTATCAAATACCTTAAACACTTAATGAGTAATCTATTTACCACACAATTTACGAATTGCCACTTTGATGAGACAATTTTTTCACAATTAGGGATAAGAAAATGCCTCCCAAATTAATGTATATACTTTCTTGGAAAATAATCACTTTGTCTCACCTTGATCCTCATATTAATCAATGTGAAAATGAAGTGCAGAAGATAGTGCAACTTCAGCAAATAGCAAATTGATTACCAGATACATTTACTAATACTGCAAGATTGACTAAATTATATATATTGGCTGGCAATACATCGGTTCGGGTGATTGTTCCTAAAGAACAATATAATCAAATGGCAACAAATAAATCATATATTACACGCCAGAAACGTGGTAGACCAATTAGTTTAAAAGATATTATTTTGCGAAAAAGATAATTCAAAAATTAGGATCATGTTGAAAATAATGCTCGAGCAATGAATATACCTATAATTGTTGAATCAATAACTTCAGAAAAGCTGATAGTCTCCAAAAAGACATGTCCCTAAAACGAAAATAGATTTTGAAAAAGTACATGTCCTGAAGCAACACAAGCTCCAAAAGAAGCATTAGCCCCCGAAAAGGCACATGTCCTATAAATAACACAAGCTTCTGAAGAATCTTTAGCTCCTGAAATGGCATAAAAATCTCAAAATAAGAAAAAGTCTACAAATTATACATATATATGTATTATAATATCGTAAGGAAATGGTCGTCGACAACATATTTTGTAGTAGCTACTAAAATTATGAGAGATGATTAAGACCCACAAACTATGAATTAATGTAAACAGGTGCATGATAGGCTTCAATGCAAAGAAGCAATTTAAGCATAATTGACTTCTCTTGTCAAACATAAAGTATTTGGACCTTTAATCTTGACACCTGAAAATGTCAAACCCATTGGATATAAATGGGTATTTGTAAGAAAATGAAATGAGCATAATGAAATTATCATATACAAAGTACAATTAGTGGCTTAAGGTTTCTCTCAGAGACCTGCAGTTGATTTTGATAAAACATATTTTTCTGTAATGGATACTATTATGTTTCGATTTTTGATAAGTTTGACAATTTCAAAGAAACTTTATATACGTCTTATAGATGTGATGACAGTCTATTTATATGGATCACTTGACGCTGATATTTATATGAAAATTTTTGAAGAATTCAAAATGTTTGAAGCATTTAAATCAAAGGATCGTAGTTTATATTCAATTAAGCTACAAAGATCCTTATATGGCTTGAAACAATCTTGGCATATATAGTATAATCACTTAAGCGAATATTTAATCAAAAAATGATATACTAATAATCTTATATGCCCATGCATATTTATAAAAAAAAACAATGACAAGGTTTACCATTATAGCAGTTTATATCGATGACATGAATTTAATTGGAACTCTTGAAGAGCTCTTAAAAAAAATACCAGAAGAAAGAATTTAGGATGAAAGATTGGGAAAAGTAGGCATTGTCTCGGCATCAGATCGAGCATAAGTCTAGCAAAATTTTTATCCATCAATCTGTCTATATTGAAAAGATTCTGAAATTTTTAACATAGATAAAGCTCATCCATCAAATACTCTCATGGTTGTCTGTTCTCTTAATCCTAAAAAAGATTTATTTCACCTTAAACAAAACGGTGAAGAGATACTTAGTCTAGAAGTATCATATCTCAATGCAAATGATGTATTAATGTATCTTGCATAATGTACTAGATCACACATATTTTTCTTTATGAACTTGTTAGCCAGATTTAGTTTAGTGCCCATTCATTGGCATTAGAATGACATCAAACATATTTTTTGTTACCTTCGTGAAACAACAAATTTGGAGTTATTTTATTCTAATGTACCAACAAAAATTCAAAGCTTGTTGGTTATACAAATGCCGATTATCTTTATGATTCTCACAAAACCTGATTAAAGACAGGTTATGTCTTCACATATAACAATACAACAATCTCATGGTGATCTATGAAGCAGACTCTTGTTGCTACATCCTTTAATCATTCGAAGAGTTTGGCATTACATTAAGCAAGTAGGGAATGTATATGGCTGTAATCTGTCATCTATCATATTCAAAACACATGCAACCTTTCTTCTGTTACAAATGTTCCAACAATAATATATTAAGATAACGATGTTTACATTGGATAAGTTAGAAAAAGATATATAAAAAGAGACAAAACGAAGCATATATCGCCAAAATTCTTTTACACTCATGAACTTCAGCAGAACAATTATATTGATGTTAAACAAATATGCTCTAATGAGAATTTTGTTGATCTCTTTGCCAAAACATTGCCTACATCGACTTTTGAAAAGTTGATTTATAGTATTAGCATATGTCAATTCCACAAGCTACCTAATTGATACGAGTTTTGTTGAAAGGGAGATTCTTATCAACGGGAGCAATATTTTGAATGAAGAAACTATACAAATATATTGAATATATTTGCGTTTGTACTCTTTTTTCCTTTGACTAGGTTTTATTCCACTTGATTTTACTAGTAAAGGTTTTTAATGAAACAATACTAAGCACATCCAACATTCCCATCACATTGAAATAGTATTTCCTCTGTTAAGGTTTTTATCACATGTGGTTTTTCTTTAACAACATTGAAATACAATTGAAAGTGGTGGAATTTACCAGAGAGTATTAAAATAATGGTGAATTCCATATAGAAGTACATAAATGATTTCACATGAAAAACAATTAGAGGTGGTCAATAGGTCATGTCAAGTTGGCACGGCCCATGAAAAATTAGTCTATGTAGGCTCTCGTGATGGGTCGACACGATACACACATAAAATGATTAAGTTCATCCCAGCCCAAAGCATAGTTATTGTGCATATCGTGCTAACTCAGTCTATTACAAAGTAGCCTAAACACGATCCATAAAACTATATTGATAATACAATATTTGTGGACAGTGATCATAAATAATAAATAATATATTGTATATAGTGATAATAATTAATTTTTAGGTGAATAGTAGTCCGTAGACTTTTTTTTAAGCTTAATACAGCATAATAATTGTTCATAATATGATAAGGTCCATAAACTTTTTTTTCAGTCTAGTCTATAAACGATATCATGCCATACCCATACTATTCACAGGCTCAACCGACCTATCTATTTTACCACCTCCAAAGTTGACAAAAGAATTACTAAGAGATAATAACAAAAGAATCCTTCTCTCTATCAATAATATCATTTATCAAATATCATATTGACCCTTATAGATCAACTATAAATACCCTAATCCAATAGATCCCAGAGCTTTGGTCAGTATTCCCTTTGCTAGTCCCCTGCTCTTTTATTCGTCTTGTACGCTTAGTTGTAAAATTTCGATCACACCTTTATATTAATAAAAACTACATTTATACCTGCAAATTTTCTTTTATTATATTTTCAGCTAACAATTTTACACTATTGATATATTATTAACACTTAGCAATGAGTCCTATGCTATTTACCTCAGTATGATTATTCATATCCGGATTTTGTTATGTAAGCGTAGCATGAGCATTATTCTCAAAGAAAAGTACGAAAAGAGGAAAATCCATCACATACTATAGGCAAGTATAATATGATGGGCAAATTTATATGCATAAGAAATCTGCTCATGACAGAACGGGGATTTCAAGTTTCAGAGAATTTCTAGGTCAATATACCAACTGCAACCCTAAGATCATGGTGATCTGTCGAACAATAAAATATTATTCTTCACAACTAATTTCGTATTTTGCTTAGTGTATCAGATTCGTAATTGATTTCATCATAGAAAGCCAAAGGCAAACCAATCCAAACTCCAGCCTAATGAAGATTTTTACTACATGCACATCAAGTGCTGCTACTTCCCCTTCTTTGAACTGGTTTGTATAGAACAACAGTAACATATTTGGAACGGAATCGATGAGTAAATCCAAGTGCCACTACAGATCTTGGGGCCTCTCGGTTCTCAATATAGAGATGATTTAGAATCACATTCTGGGGCCGAGGAAGAGTGCCAGCACTATCCCTGCTTGCTGGAGTGCCAAGCAATGGGTGTTGCAGATGCGGCGGGACAAGTGGTGGGTCCCGTGCCTCATCTTCATTACCAGGATACACATTGTTGTAACTTGAATCTGGTGACTTTGGGACTTCGAATCCAACTACTGTTGCTTCATCCTGCACATACATTTGCATGTTTAAGATCCATTTGATTTCTGTAGTGCAAATAATCTCCAAGTTGTTAATGCTTACATGCTCTTCGCTGTATTGATTGTTCATGTTGGGGACAGATCCTAATGGCACAAAATCATCAACTAAGGAAGATGGCAACACAAGTGACCCTGAAGCAAAAATTTCAAAATGTTACAGCAGTTATACATGACATAAATCTAGTGTTTAATATGACTATTATAATAAGCGGTGTCATATTCAAGAATTAATTCATGAAAGTGAGAACACAAAACATAATGTTAGTATCATGTGACAAATATACACCATTTTGTGATATATTGAAATGGCAAGGTATTTATTGCTTAATCCCATATAGCATTAACCTAACTAGTTGGCATTGGCTAGTAAATGCCTTTTAATTTGGCATACATACCCAAGATGGCTCGTCAGAGGTCTTATACCAGCACCATACCTAACAGAACCTTTTTGGGCTTGAAACCCTGTAAAAGACTAGGCCCTATACAGCATGGACAGAAACAGGCTGCCCCCTACCAGCGCATTTTGCCATGAAGCTATTGAACTACTTGACATTGTGCAGTGTAACAAGCAAAAATGTAAGCTGGCCACTTAAGAATGCTGAGTGATGTTAACAGGTGAGCTACCAGGTTTTAAAGTTTTTGAATTTACATTATTGTTGACGATATTGAATATTAATTGCAAAGTTAATAACCTACATTCTCTTACTAGGAAAGTCATTACAAACTATCAATAGTTGCATTATTTTATCCAATTTTCTCTTTATAACAGCTTATAGCACGATTTCTTTCACATCTATATCATTAAATTTATTTCTGCTTAATATCACAATTTTTGTACAAAAAGTTTAACCCATCTTATACCTATATTCTATAGAAAAGAGTCCAGATATTAGACTCTTTCCAGCTGTCATATAATATAAACTTCTGGGGGTGGAATATGGGATAAATGTATTTCAATATTTTTAAATGAGGAATGCAAATACAATTGATGACAAAATAAGGCAGAGAGATTGTTTTCCTCAAATTTCACCATGCTGAAGCAGCATATAGCAAATTAGTGGAAAAAAAAAGGAGATCCCCACTAAACTAAGCAGAACAAGGCCTAAAAATTAAAATATTATGAACATTAAGAGAACATACAACAATGAAAAACTTTTAATGGTAAAACTGATAAAAGTGAACACTTAGTTCTTGTCCTCAAATATAAGAGCATATGCATACTGTCATCCTGTGAATAGCTTTTAAATCAAAATAGCATAGTTAGCAATCAGGAGTTCTACTTCAAATTTTCATCACATGCTTATTGCTTGTGCAAGATGCCAGAGTATTTTAATGCAAAAAGCAAATCCAAAGAAGTTGTAACTGCTATAAATAACATAAACTAGATCCACCATCAATGAATTTTTAAATGTAAGCTCACAAAAAACCAAATTTCCTCTTCCTGAATTTGCTCTCATTGATGCAAACTAAATGAAGCAGTGAGGTGAAATGTTCCCAATTCTCTAATAGACAACTTCAATGATATTGACAAAGCAAGGTATTAATGGAACAACTTCCCTTCTATAGACCTGATCATGTACTGCTTACATTTTGGCTCAACCCAACCAATAAACACCCTTGAAAAATGAAATATGATGACTTTCTGTTTTTAACTAAGTAAACTGGAGAATCATTTTAAACATATCAACAGAAAAGGTATAACTTATTCTCCAATTTCAGAAAATAAATATATATAACCAACTCAATATACATATATATAGGGAGTCTCCTATCCGGACTCCTGGACAATGCAAGTAAGTTTTGTTTAACACATTACATTATAATAATATAGAATTAAATAGACAGAGAGAGAGAGAGAGATGCAAACAGCTTAGTTAAAGATGCCCAAGAGCTTTTGTTAGGACCATTGCACTTCTTTGACATTAAGTTTAATAATAAAATTAAGTCATTGATTTTTCCAAACTTATCCCATAAATTATTTTAATATGTTGTTTATATTTTGTTTTTTAACAAATAGTGATATTAAATATGAATAAAATTGTTTACATTTGAAACAAATTATGCTACAAGCTACTATAAAGAAAAAATCACATAAATAATACATAGAACTATTGATATTTTACAACAGTTTTGCTAGTAAGAGTGTATAGGTTTTCAACATTAACTTTGAAATTAATATTCAATATCATCAACAATAAAGTAAATTCAAAATCTGTAAAACCAGGTAGCATATCTGTTAACATCATCTCTGGATCTACTATTTAGAGAATCTACTTTCCCCCTTTTTGCAGTGACACAAATAAGATGTAAAATACTGAACTCATTTGTTTAAGTATTGACAACAGAATTTGAAGATAAAGCGAATGGCTCCTCCTGAAACCCTTTGACTTGATCACTTATTTTCATAGAGACAGCATCCTTTTTTATAGAAAGTGCAAGAATGAAAAGTACAATTACCACAAGGTATAAAAATATCACATTCAAAAAAGTAAGAGTCCTAATTAAGATGAAAAAAGTATAAAACTTTTAGAATAATAAAAAGGTTTCATTATTCCAACTATCTAAAGTAATATACACTTCTATAACTATATTAATAACATGTGTTTCCAACAAACAGAAACAATTTCTAGCTTATGAAAGTACAATAGAAATTAACAAGTATGACAGACATGGATCCCAACAGATAGAGAAGATGAAATGAAAGACAATCATCAATAAGAATTACAGTTTTAATGTGTATAAGTGAATCAAAGTGAAAATGAAGAAAATTCATGATTTATGTAGTGAGAGACAAAAAACAAGTAGGGTGAAAGAGAGATTTTTATGAGAATCCTAAAACAATCAGAAAAGTCACTTGCTCAACCAATTTTATTATTAAAATGTTACTAAATTATTGCAACAATAAAGTGTCGGGAGCATTTTCTTACAGCTGCAGCTGTCTCTTACTTTATTATAATGCAACTTCAAACAAAAACTTATTAACCATTGTATGAACGGTCAAAGATTCCTGGTCTACATGTTTGTACTGTTCAGGAGTCCAGATAGGGGACTTGGGAGCTTTTTCAGGTCCAGTCATCAGGAGTTAAATAATTTGGACCAGCTCTTTGTAGCCATTGGATCCATACAACAACAAGCCACTATTCCTTTTCTTAAAATCAATCTGACACAGAATGTTAAAAATTCGCGAATAAAAAGCTGCAACAACTTTCTCATAATTCCCGCAACACAAATAGATTTTTTTTTAATATTTATAATAAGCATTTCTAACAAGGGTCCTCACTACCATCAATTTTCATTTATAACTCCATTTTCTTTCCTTTTCTCTCTCAATCACAACTTTTCTTTTCCTAAATCTCACATCTACTCTTTACCTTTTCTCTTAAAATCTGACAATAGTAATTTTTGAAGTGTTGAGTAATCAAGTCTCGAGAATGCTGAGATGAAGAAGGAATTAATTACAACAAAGAGTTTTCATGTAGGTATCGAAGAAAAGAAAGGGATTACCAATTGCAATGTGGCAACAGGCAAAAGATATTGCAGTGAGATTACAGAGGTGTGGTTCAGTTGAAGTAGTAATTTAGGTTTGTTATTTGGAATCAAAGAGAAATAGATACAACATGTTTGCCCTACTGATTTTGAGGTAGCAATTTATGCTCATACTCCCAATTTGTCAAAAATTAAAATGGAAAATATCATGGAGAATGAGAAAGATTTCAAGAAAAAATTAACAATACAAAATTTTATTTACATGTATGTGCAAGGAACTCTTGCAGTAAATGTTGCTACTGCTTTTTTGCTGCCAATATTTAATGTTTCTCTGTCTTAATGCTTTTAAGGAAATAAATAGCTGTCTGCCGTTAGATTGATCCAACAGCTAAAACTAATTGATCCGGATTTTAATTAACTCTGGACAACCAGATCTGAGAAAGCCCTTATATATATATGGCACACTACCAACAGTCTAATAGGGAAAAAGTTGAACAACAAAAACAAAACAATACATCAGTAGGTATACATCGACAGAAAATGAGAAATGGTAATTAATAAGACTCAATAAACAATAGTCAGAGCATAGTATGATGTCTCTGGGAGGTAAGATATTTAAGGACCATCAAGGATGCCAGTAGACGTATTTTCAAAGCTATAACTAATTATACTAACATTACATTTGAACAAACATTGCAGCATTTCATGAATGATAAACACTACAATATCTTACATAAATAGTATAAATGAGGGTGCCGCAACTAAAAATGAATTGGGGGAGTAACATGCTCCAGTCTCATTTCCTCAACAATTCTATATCTTCTAGACTCTGATATAGGGATACTTTAGAGGAAGTTCTTAAAGATCTAGATGAATTCCATGGAGATCAAAAGCTAACAATGGCCAATTATAAGACACAATAGAAAGACATTTCAAGAATCTACATGAAAAATACTGTTCTGCCATTGAAAAAGCATACACTATCTTGTCATGCTTGTAAACAATTACAATTCAAAGCCACTCATTCTTCATCAAAAAAGAAAGCACTTGCGATTAGCATTCTCACTATTCAGCACTACATTTCAACGTGCATCTATCTAGTAAAATGTCTTTATTCGTAGTAATATCCTGGTTCGTTTAATGAAAACAAAAAATAGAGATAAACATAGCATCCATGAAGTTTCGAAGTTCGAAAAATTCACTGAGGAAATAAAAGGTTAAAATCATATCAACTAGTTGGATCATTAACAGAATAAGCACTAGAACTATAGTTTCTTTGTACACAATTTATTCATATTAAAATCTACCCACAATCTAAGAAGAGAATAACTTAAAAGCCTTGAGACCCACATTGCTTAGCCCAGAACTTGCAAAAAATGAACCTCATTGGGCAGCAATATCATATGACTCCACATGAAGGAACCAAAATGAGTTCCATGATATCATTTGTATTTTATCAGTGAGCTAAAATGGAATCAATTTTATAGCATGGGAATGAGACACCAGCAATTGTTAGGTGTCTCATTCCCACAGTTTTGCATTCAGCATTTCATCACTTAGAAAATGACCAAACTCCGCAAATTGACATACAGCATATACCATGCAGACCTTTATCATTGTATTTTGCTACTCATGCCTAAAAAATGATATCCCTTTTCTAGTGCCCTGTATAATGTACATCCATCTACAGCTTAAGTCTATAGAAAACACCGACCAAAAGTAACAAGCAAGAAGTGCAAAATTTCACTACTAGTGACAATCACTACTTCAATTAAAAACTTCTCCAACCCAAATATTGGCCAATAAGAATTCAATCTCTCCATCATTAGCTTAAGTCTATAGAAAACAGAAATTTCCTAAAAATGCACCGGTAAAAACTTAGTTGCAGAGACTAAATCTGTAAGTTAGAACCCTCAAGAATTAAATATGAAAATGCACAAAGGAATTCACATAAATTTATGTTTAATTAAAGCACATGCTAACTTCACCGAGAAACATTCACATTTGCAAGTTGAGAACTAAAAGAAAAACATCTAATCTACCCCGTTCCCCAAGCATACGCATTCACACGCAGAGCTTAATATCTAAGAACCAAGAAAATAAGAATGTAAATTTTGCATGAAACTGAAAGACTTACCTGACAAAGCTAAGAGTCAGTTTTTTCGATGACCAAGACAACCTTTCACTGCCACCTTCTTGTCGAAATTAACATTCCCAATAATAAACAAACAATTAAGTAAAAGTAATTAATTTTCACAGACCCAGAGCTTATCTGCAAAAAAATAACCAAACCCCAGATGAAATTGAATGCAACCCGTTAAAGAATTCACCAAATTCAAATTACCCATCAATGTAAAACCCACTAATTTTAAGTGAATTCATCAAAATTTGGAAATAAAAATAATAGAAAATTACACTAAAATTCCTTTTTTAAATTAGAAAAAGTAAAAGTCTACAAACTCATTCTCGGATTTGCAGAGAGAAAAAAAATCGTACCAGATAAAGGGGAAATTTCTCCAAAAAAAAAAAGATAAAAACTAGTGATAGAGGAACCAAAACAGAGACAATTTATCTAGGAGATTCCGCCAACAGAATCTGACATGAAATTATTTATTAAAGCAGTAACAAAAAAATAAACAGACAAACAGAATTATTTTCTTCTTGAAACCCTTGACTGAGGAAAAGAAAACTAAAATAGGCAAGATTGTCTAAAGATCTTCGAATATTTATCATGAAATTAAAAATTGATGGCAAATATAAGCTGTAAGTGAATTTTAAAAGACGAAAAAAAAAATGAAAGTACAGAGGGGAGAAACAAATTTGCAGGCGACGGGAAGGAAGGCCTCAAAAGGAGCAAAGACACAACGGACATGCAAACTCCAGTCTTTGTCATTTGGCTATTACCTTTGTGTGTTGTGTTGGTGTTGGTGTTTGTGTTTGTGTTTGTGTACTGGCCTGTGCCTGTGCCTGTGCCTGTCCCTGTGCCTGTCCCTGTCCCTGTGCTCTGTCAATGTAACGTCAAATTGGCCCTTGATATTCCCTTAGATGACAATTGTCTCCTTTTATCTTATGAATTTCAATTTGATTTTTCCCTTTTTTAATTTTTTTTACTTTTAATTTCTATTTGTGTTGCATAAATTCAAATGGTTTGGGTATTTTAAGGAAATAAATTTGTTAATACATTTATACTTTTTAACGAAAATAAGAAAGAATCACAATTCTAACTCTTTGAAAAATTAGAAAGATTTTTTCATAAAAAAAGAATTATTTAATTATAATAATATAAGAGTCCTTTAGTAATGCTTTTTGTTTGAAAAAAAATATTTAATATTTTTAAGTTATTTTCAGTCCTACCTCATTTTTATTGATATATATATATATATATATTTATTTATTTATTTTTGTAAAAATTATTACTTCACTCCATATAATAATAAATGACTATTTAATCCTTACTCTAATTGAAAATAAAAAAATAATAATATTTTAGTACCTTAATTTTAATAAAATAATAAATTAAAATATATTTTAGTTCAATTTAATATTTTAATTCTTGTCGTGTCATTACATTTGTCATCATTCATTAAAAAATTTTAAAATATATAATTAATTTTTTCTGAAACAGTAAAAAAATTCTAATTTCATTATCGTAAAAAGTCCTAGATCACCGAAAACAAGAATTAAACTTATGATGCATGATTTTCATTCACAATTTTTTAAAACAAACAATAATAAAAATTGTAAAGATTTGCTTGGATGGGTTATTGTGGCTTTTATTGATATATTTTTTAATATAATTTGGAAAAAATTTGTATTTCAAAAAAGGATGGAAGAATTAAGTAAATGATGAAAGATAAAAATAACAGTAAGGGCTAAAATATTAAAATTAGTTGAAATATATTATGATTTGTTATTTTATCAAAGTTCAAAGACAAAAATATTATTATTACTTTTTATTTTTGAATTAGAATAAAGGTAAAATAATCATTTTATTGATATTTAAGGGTGGAGTGATGATTTTTACAAAGGTATATGCATATATATGATATATGCCAATAAATGTAAGGTATGACTGAAAATAATCTAATATTTTAATATTTGTCTTATTATACTGGTGAAAGTTCTAGTAATTTTAAAAATATTATAAAATACTCGCATCCTGTTAGTTATAGACATTTGTTTGGATGAAGAAAAAAATAGAATATGATAAAAAAAAATAGCAAAATAAACATAAAAATAATTGCATAATCATCTAAATAAACATCATCCACTAAAATATTTGTAGATATTTTGAAATCCTTAGGATTAATTAATCTAATAAAATGTTTTTTATTTGGTTTTAATTGTTATTAAAAAAAGATGTGAAAGTTTTATAACTTATTTAATCTCTATTTGAAAAAAAATGAAATTTTGAGTTTTTTTCAAAATAGTCTCTTTTAATTTTTCAATGAATAAATTCTCTAAATTATTTTATTTTATTTTAAAAAAATTTACTTCATAAGTTGGTAGAGTAATTTTACAAAGTTAGTCTATTAAAAAATAATTGAAAAAAAAAAGATGTCAAACGCATTCATGGGTATAGGAATAAATTGATTTTAAAAGAATTGAAACAATAAAAAGAACAAAGGCAAAGTAGATCGAAGAAACAAAAGGAGTCTCCCATCCCATCCTCCAAAAGTTTGGCAAATGATTGTGGCCAATAATTAAAAAGCCTTCAATTGATTCGTACATAGAAAGAAGAAGAAAGAGCGTGATTCGATCTAACCATTGACGTAGCATTCTTGATCTTACTTGCCGTCTAAATACATCTTACTTACCTGTGCCTCGTTTTCTTTGCTACAAATTTAAATGCAACTTAAAAAGTTTCTAAATTTGGTGTGGGAAAGAATCAGTCTATTCACCTTTTATTTTCGCAACAACAAGAAATCAAACTATAAATTTTTTAATTATGTATATATAAAATATAATTTTTACTATTAAATCGATTATGATATTATAATTTTATATAAATTATGAGATATAAATTAATATAATAATATTAGTTGTCAAATAATAATCGGTAGTTACTTTAATTAATTACATTGCTTTTGTATTTTTACATATTATTAATTACATCGTTAGCCTATTTTTATCAACTAATATTATTTTATATACAATAATTTGTATAGAGAATTTGTATCCTAAAATTATTTTCAAAATAATAAAACATTCTATGAATTAGTGTAAAATTTTATATATATTAATTATACATATTAAATTTAATTGCAAACATATTTGCTTACAGACATACGGGTATTATATAGACACACACAGTCATTCGTCTAGAAAATAAAGCAACCCCAATCTATCATGTTGAAAAGGCTCTAGCGTACCATCCGAGGCTTGGGCTTTATACAATTTGAAGAAAGGCTTCATCGTGGCCCATTGAAATGCATGGTTCTTGTTGGGCCCTAACATACTTGCACAAGACGATGAATGTCGAACAAATTTGCCCATCTTATAATCTCGCCTAGAAAATAGAACGTATATTAATTAAGGTTCGCCAATGAAATTTTACGAATAGAATTCCTTAAAAAGAGATAAAATTCTAGAATTTATACTGCAAAAATCAATTTTTTTAAAAAAGTGCTACCAATACCAAATGGTTCACGTTGCAGAAATTCTACAACATATTGAGGAATTGAATACCCGCTTAAATTCATGATAGAGAGAAACTTCTTTCGGTCGAGTTTATTAAAGGTGTTAAATGGATTGGTCAGTTTAAACCCGTGATGGGCCTAGCCCACGTTTTATAAGCTTGACATGAACCGTAGATGGGTTCGGAGGTCCATGCTCTAAGCCTAAGGCTCATAAACCTGATAGGTAGCGCCTGGCACCCAACTACAATTATGCCCGTTAGATGTCTCGCCAATTAAAAGTTAATTTAAATAAGTGGATTAAAATTATTTTGAATTTGAGTTGTTAAAATCTAATTCTTTTTTGTTTCTACTTTGTGATTAGGGTTGAACACTGCAAATGATTAATAGTTTAATCTAGTTGGAATATACAAAAAGTTATGGTGGTACTTGTATCTAAATTTTATGAATAAGTGACTTTTTTTTTCTAATGATTAGAATATCAATAAGAGATAATTGAAGAGTTTTGAAATTTTTATTACATAAAATATTAAATTAATATGAATAGATTTTGTGAGTCAACTCATAAAATTCTTACCAAAAGTGAATGGGCCTTGATACGGTCCGACTCAACTATTTAACATCTGAACTTTCACCACTTTTTCAATTATAAGAGGAGTAATACTATAGTGCTCTATTTGTATGTCAACTATTATCTTTAAGTGATGAGATGATTTTATTTATCCTTGATTGATGAACGCCTAATATTATTCTATTTTTTTTAACATTATAAAGAAAGACGTAATAATTTGAAAAATTAAGAAGGTAAGTGTGTGTATTCAAAAAGTTAGGGGCCAAACTGACATTTCTCATAAGTAAAGAAAGACGGAGTGCCACTGGTCGCCTCCCACAATAGTAAGAAAAAATGTTACAAATAATAAAAACAAGAAATACGTGTTTAAATATAATTCACATACAAAATGCAGTACATGCATAGTTAGACTTAGCATGATATATATTCACGTGACCCACTTCCGTATGCTTTACATCGATTCAAATGAACATTGCATCCAAACCCTAAATATAGCCGCCTGAAGCAAAGTGAATGAAGCCCATCATCATCATCATCACGAGTACAACAAATTGTATTTCATCAATCAAACCATCTTAAGATATGTGCATTTAGTATTACGGCAGCTGTACCATAGCGAATATATAGCTGGCTTCTGCTTATTGGGTCAGATTCATTCGGGTCTCAATCCAACCACAAACACAACAGGCACACAACACTTGCTAGGAGCCAGCTAGATGTGATTTGTAACTAACAAGTTAGCTAGCTAGCTAGCTCCTACAAACATCAACTTTAATTGGTAAAGCGAAATAAAAATCTAGTGGATCGATTGGAGCCCATTTACAGCTTTTCATCTCAATTTAAACAGTTTCTCTCCGCTCATGCATGAATCATAGATACACATAACACGCTCACATCTTCTGCATCACAAACGAATAACGTAACATAATAATACTCTTCTTGCAGTGTATGTATATATTTGGACATTGAGAGAGAGAGAGGCTTCGACAAGACTGTCCCCGCGGGCTATGTACCGTCACGTGGCACCGTGGACCCGGCCGTACGGTTCTCCACCTCCTTTCTCGGTTCTTACCAACTAGACCACCGTGTGTCCCACGTGACCGCGTCCCACTTTAATCAACCATTTTTCTTTTTTCTTCTTAAAAAAAAAAGGGTCAGAAGTTTCATTCTCCATGTTTACCATATTGAATTGGAACAATAAAACGTCACTTTCTTTTTTATTGATTCAAATTTTATAGAAGGGCGACCATGTGGAGAAGTCCGGTCAGCGGTCTGCAATCACGGGGAGACACGTATTGCCTTCTCCATTAATTGTGGCTGGACCATTAAAGCTAAACAGAGAAATTTACATATCATCCGTCCTCATCATCATCATCATCATCAATGACATGCGTCCCACATTCACCTTACATTATTATTATTACTATTATTTTGTATGACTCATTATTATTATTACTATTATTTTGTACGACTCTTTTGTATTTTTTTGTTTATTTTAATAACATAATACCAGCTTTAATTATTTTTTAAAACGATTGAATTACAAATTAGATTATTTGATTGGGAGCGTGGGTCAATGATCAATTGCCATTCGTGCATGTTCATTGTCAAGATCAAATGAGCAACGAGTGGGAATGGATCCATAAACTTGATCTGATCTTTGGAAAAATGATATGGAAGGCAAAGCAAGCCGCCTCCTATCTATCAATGAATCAAGGCCAATGATATTGGGGCATTTCGCTTTCAAGAAATGATATTTTGTCACTCTTAAGTCTTAACTCTTTTTCTTTTTCTTTTTGCATGTAATTGATTCAGAAAATCAATCGAATCCCCACAAATTTATATAACTAATTCTATTGAGTAGTATTGAAATGGTCAAAAAGTGGTGGCCTCTTATTGTTTTCATTGCAACGTGTGTATGACTGGATCTCACATTTCGCATTCATAATTTAATTAAATGGCTTTGCCTTAGTGAGTAGGAAAAATAAATTTATTTTTCTAATTAGGACACAATTAAAAGAAAATTACCTTTTGAAATTAAAATTAAACCTTACATTTGTAATGCCCCTCCTATTATAAGGGGTCATCTTGACAAAATAATTTAACAAAAAAATTTAAAATAATAACATTGTTTATCCAATTTGACGTAGACAGTCACCTAATTTTTTTTTTAATCAAACTAACCCAATATTCATTTCTTACAATTTTGTTCTCACTAGTCACCTTCCCTTTTTTTCCCCTCATGTGTTTACCTTCTTGAACTATTTTTCTCAGGTTTTACTTTCATCTCTTCTCATAATCCTAATATTATAACAAAAGTCATTATTTACTCTCAAGTATTAAATTTTTTTAGCAATGTAAAAGGTGAACGGGAAATTTTTAAACATTGAGTGATTTATTTACATAGAGCTTATTTTATTGGTGAATAAAATTTTTTAAATAATGAAAAAACATTAATTTATGTAATATGTAGATTTACATGCATGTTGATTAGGTTGTACAAGTATTAATTCAGTGGTTGTATATATATTTGAATGCAAAAATATACATAATTTGTGGGTACAAATAGTTGTGTCAAGGTTATAAATGATATGCTACGATTTTTTTATATGAATTTTTAATTTTTGTTTTATTCAATAGTCACTTTAAGATAAGAAAAAAAATAATTTTATTAGAAAGTTATTTTTTAAGTAAAATAAAATTTATATTTTATTTATATTCGAATGTTATTTTAAGATAAGGTAAAAAGTGGCGTTGCACAAAAGTAATTTTTTAACAAAGTGATTTTTTTTACCTTGTCTTAAACTAAATTTCTATCAAGACTAATTTTTTTGTTTTAATCTAATGTAACTTTTTAGTAAGATTATTTTTTTTCTTTCTAAAAGGCACTTTAGGACAAAGTTAAAAAATAACCTTACTAGAAAAATCAGGGCAAGAACATTTTTTTGCTTTACTCAAAGATGACTTTCAAGTAAGGCAAAAATTTCTACCTTACCAATCAATGATTTTCTTACAAAGCTATTTTTTTGCCTTATCCTAAAGTTACATTCAAGCAAAGCCACCAAAAAAAAAATGGCCTTATCTGAGACTCTAAGGCAAGGTAAACAAAGTAGTTTTACCAAAAAGTTACTTTACGGTGAGTTAAAAAAAATGATTTTATGAAAATTATTTTAAAGTAAAATAATTTTTAAATAAGATTAAAAAAAATCTTTATTTAAAAGTCACGAGAAAAAAATAACTTTATTTGCATTAGGTAAATAAAAAAATAATCTTATTTGAAAAATACTTTAAATTAAGGTAAAGAATTAAAAAAATTATTTTTTTATTTTAAAGTAATTTTTGAATAAGGCATAAATTTTTATTTTATTTAAAAATATTTTTTATAAAAATTTATTTTTATTGACTTTATTTTTAAGATGCTTTGGAACAAGGTAAAATTTGTCTTTTACATCAAACTTTCTTCGAGAAAAAAAAAAATCATCCCGCATAATCACATTTCTTTTCGTGTCGGATCGAATTTAACCCGATTCGATTATACGGATATGATATGATATGATGTGATCCGGCTAGAATCAAATCTGAGATAAAGAATCTTCCGTTTTGTTATGTTCAGACTCATCCAGTTTCAGATCATCGTCCAAGTGAGCATGAACTAACTGAAGCCAAGTTGAGTAGAGGATAAGTGGGCCATCCCACTAAATAAATAAATGAAAATAAAAAATAATAACAATCAAAACTACCCACGTCATGCTGTACGGACACGGCCCCATTATTCAGGTGATAGTGGAGGAAGGAGCCCTTTGAGTTGATGGCTATGGAATCTATCAACTCAATGCTTTATTCATTTTTTTTTTTAAAAAAAAAAAGGAAGGAAACGGTTATTTAGGTTGTCTGTCGCATTCGTGTGTGGTTTTTTTTTTTAATGGTTACATATTATATATTAGTATACAACTAACAATCTAGTGTATATACAACTAGGATCTACAATTAATAATCTACTTATATATACAACCAAGATCTACTGAAATTTTAACTGAAAAGATAACCTTACAATTATAGTGCACCCAATATTTAGGAGACTACCTATAATATAGCAGGTACCCCACATTTTGTGGGAAAATTCCTACCACTTTGAGTGTGGTAGGAATGGAACACACTCCCTCCATAGGGAGGGAGTGTGTTCTGACCATCAGGGCTAAGCCCTGATGGCGCATTCGTGTGTTGTTAAAAGGTAAAAAGGTGCTCAACATTTTAGAAATCATTTTATATTATTTTCTCCTAAATCAATAATTAAATATAATTTGTCTTCTTCTTCTTCTTCTTTATTTCACCATATGCTACATAATAAATTTATGCAGAGATTCAATTTCAGTGTAAATTATTATTGTTATTGCTTTAGGCGTATTTTCATCAACATCTATACCTTGCTGAATATTTGCTTAAACTCTTCTAATTAATTTCGACTCTAATTTGAAGTATTCGAAAAGAAAAAATATTACTTCAGAAAATGTGACCTATATTTTCAATTTCTTTTATAAGTCCAACATAGCAATTGAAGATTAACAGATTTTTTTATATTTAAAAAGTAATTTTTAATTCTTTTTTAATTATAAATATATATACAATCTATTAATATTATAACATATTTTATTATCATTAAAAATTATAATAAAAGATATAATTCATGTATAATTACCAACATTTTATTATAGTAAAAAATTAGCTAAAAATTTACAAACAAATATTTACAACTCACCTAAATATTTAAGTACATATAGTATAATTTTTACCCGACTCTCAAATCAGTAAATTGTCAACGAATATTATAAATATTTACCTACTTATAATGTGATTTTTTATACTATCTTTAATAGAGGAAAATTTATTCACAAAAAGCGAGAAAACCTATATCAAGTGTGAAGAGTCTTGACATAGGGTTCATTATACTCATGATGAACGCATGTTAATTAATATCTAACCAAAAATTGGACAACCAATTTTTTATTAGCGATTCAAGTTAATTTAAAATGATGCGATTAATAAAAAAATTATAATGTTATAACATGATTAATAATAATGTTAAATTTGAGTTTATAAATCTTGACACATGAATTTATTTATAGCACAGTTAATTATTTAAATAATTACTTTATGTTAAATTATGTATAATTTAATATTTTTAAAATATTTAATCATATTTTAATATTTAAAAAGTGTTTTAATATTATCTAAAATAAAATTTATAGGTATTATAAATATTTTAAAATATATGTTAAAATAGTCTGTTAAATTAGTGATATAATTATTAAATGAATAATTTATTTAACAAATAGGTGGAGTTAAAATTTTTAATTTTGAATGCTGTTATTAAATAAATCAAATTTAAATTAATTTAAAATATATTATATTTTTGTTTGAGAGTAAAACTTGTACTGAAAGGAGGTTAGGGAGTGTGTCTTTCGGGTTCATCCAAGAGTTGCGAGATAAAGTTTAAAATAAAACTATTGGTAATACTGCAAAATGTTGAGCCAAACTGCGAAAGCTTGCGTTGTAGGGTTGTAGCAAAACAAAGACGTATCCATATGAGATGACGTGCAATAATTAAAGCCAAAAAAGAAAAAGAGAAAGCTAAGAAGTGAATGGCATTGGCAGGTGGGCAAGACAGCAACCTCGAGGGCCGGCTCTTAAACAGAGAAGACTTTTTATTTTTAATCTTGTTAGAACAAACCCGTGTGGTGTGCGCAGCTGCTAGCTACCTACCATAAAATAACTTGTAGGAAATAGTACTACTAATGCAAATGCATTCTCATTTCTCTTATCATGTACTACTCCAATCACCAATCAAATATATGTGTCTAAAATTTGTCCAAAATAGTAAATTCCTACTATTTACTGGTGCTCGAATTGACAAATAGACTTGATAATATTAAGCATATTTTAAACGGTCCGAACTACACCTAAAGATAAATAATAATAGATATTATTCTAATTTTTTATAACAAATTAATGTGATATGATATTTATTGTTTATATTTAATACTTGAGACTCGAAATATATGAACTTAATTTCATGAAGACCTCAATACTGAATATTTTCTCCAAAATACAGCTAAGCGTCAGCCAATCAAAGCTCAAAAATATGAAAGCACCGATAAAAAATATATAAAAAAAAAAGAGAGGCAAATACATTAAAAGCCAGGTAACATTCGTAGCCATCCTTGTATAAATACCCTCTATGGCACTCTCCCTAATGTTATCATTCTTGTGAGTCTCCTAACTCTCTCTCTCTTTATATCTCTTTCCTTTTTTTTTTCCTTCCCTTAGATCTCTAATAATCTCTTCTGCAGTTTCCTCAGAAACAGAGATTTCATATTCCTAGGTTATGTTATTTCTCTTGATCGGTTTTATTATTTAGCTTCTGTATGAGCTAGAAAAATTGCGAAAAGTTTTTCTTCGAAAAGGTGATTTCTAGCTGGAATCTATACCCAGAAGGTTTTTATTTTTTTGTTATTTTTCTTTTCTGCCGGAATCTAATCGGAGAAAGCCGACCCAGATGTATAGGACAAGCGATAGATATTGAGAGTGATAATTAGCTTTCGATTCCGTTTGTTAGTTTTCGGTGATATAAAATTCCTAACAAAAATTAGGGTTTGGTATTTTGTTTGGTTCTTGAAACCGAGTTCAACTTGTTAGATTCTTCTTTATGTTTGAACCATTGGTAACCGGCCACGTCAGTTCTTGCGCGTGGTCTTGGTACTGGATTGGTCGAAAGTTACAATTTTTCCGGTTCCCTTTTTATTATTCTTATCTTCTCGTCTCTTCATATTTTTGAATCAGTACTTGATTTTTCTTCATAAAAATCTTTGTGTTCGATCAGTTGAAGCTTAATTCGTTGCATGGTTAGATTGACAGTCGTTGTTTGCGGGTGTAGCATCATCAAGATTCACATGCAAATGCACGGTAGGGATGAGATAATCTCTGCCAAAGGAGTTTGAAACTGAGAATCTTGATGATGCTGCATCAGCAATAAACGACTATAATAAGAGTATATATTCAAAATGAAGCCTCGGCAGTGCCACTTTGCACTTCAGCATTCGGCAGTACTCTAAATAAGAAATGTGGTTCTTCTACCTTCCTTTCTGTTGCTGTCAGGTGGGTATATTTCCTTATTTTCTTGGCAGTTCTATATATATATATATATATATATATATATATATATATTATTGGAATGGATTCACCATCTTTTTTTATATATACTTTTATACTTTGCAGAGAAGAGGAGTATCTTGTTTGCTATTTAAGAGCTTTATGCCCATATCTCAGCTGACTTTGCAGATCTTTGATTATTCTTTCTTAGACTCCGATTGACCAGTCTCTTCAAATAGATGGGACTTGTCAATTTTGATGATGCTGCTTGTATGAATAAGAAAGGTGATCTCATTGCTTCCTATATATATAGTTATTTTTTTGTTTCAGTATTTTTGATGGATTTATGTTTTAGATCCATCTATATGATCTACAGATCCTTGATTTTGAATATTCTTACGAGCTAATGGTAAAAATGTTTGCGGGTTTTCAATGGTCAGGAGTGTATAGAAAGGCAAAAAAGAGCAATTACCTCAGGGTATGATCTCAGTAAAGAACCCGAAGAAAAGCTAGGAAGACAACTGGTGAGTTAGAAGGTTTTTTCTTTTTTTTTGAAAAAAAAAATATATATATATTTTTGTTTGATGATCTCAACTAAGCTCACGAGTGTCTTCACTAGAAATTAGTGATTCAAAAATAAACTTGATTATTGTATCGACATTCTTTGCTAGTGGTTTTTGTCTGTAGACACTGTAGATCTTTGAAAGTTGAACTGCTCTGAGAACTTTAAATGCTATGCAAATCTCATGGTGGGATCATGTCACATTGTCACTGCTGCTGTTGTTATTGACTTTAGTGTTAATCAGCCACCACTCTTTGTTTGTTGGTGGACCATCCTGCATCTTTCTTGAACTCCTTTTATGTAATGTATTCCCTTTGTTCTCTCTCTCTTTTGCACACATATATCTCTGCACCTATGTGTTTTTCACATTAGATAATAGAAACCAAAAAGCTTCCCGAAATAACTTCAGTTTTGCTTTTTCAGTATTCATGACATTGATGATTCATTCGCTTTCATGCCTATGGAGATCTGTGTGCTTCTATCACTTTCCAAGCCATGGTTCACACATATTTGCTCCCCTATGTGCCCATAATTTCACAGTTCTAACCCACTTCACAAACTTATACTAGAGTAGAAACTATATATTGCACCATTGATTTTCAAACTGTTTGATTCACACAAAATATTTCGATCTGTGTGGTGGTGTGTAGACTAGCCCGTAACTAAGCAGAGTATTATTGATATACAAATTTCGAGTTTCTCTCTCAGCTTTTGACATTCAATAATTTACAATGTCAGTTAGAAACTTTAGCTGATGCTTTGGGTTTGAAAGTAGCTAGTCACCAAGTAACTACTAGTAGCTGCACTGTATTTGCTTTGATGTTTACTTATCTCCCTTTTCAGAGTCTGTGTTCTTGTTGTTGGTCAAGTTATTTTTGTAGGTTGTGTGAGATTCTTTAATTGTTCGATTATCAGAACAAGTAGCTCAATTTTGGCAACAATATAATGGGAGTTTCCTATTAAGAACTGGATAGGAACTTGAGATTTTACAAGTATGTGGAGTTTCTTTGAGTAATAATTATATGTGAACAAAGATAAAGTATTGAGAATCAAGCTACTTATAACCATACGCATATTTCATGTCCAAAAGTTGGTGATCTTCATAATTATTAATATTAATGCTTATGATGATGCATAATTGGCAAGTGTGATTTACATTCATTGCAAGATGATTTCCCAAAGCTTCCTTCTTTTAAGCACTCTTGGCCCTGTCCCCTTCATTGTAAAACTATAGATTAATTAGTTAGTTTTTCAATTGAGATTGTTCTATTTGATATGCATAGGCTCTTCTAATATCTTGTTCTGATAAAAAAATTTACTGCATCTTGTTTGTGTATTATCTATTCCATCAGTATTCCTATTATTTTGTTGTATATGTGCTGTATGGAAGTGTGTATATGTAGGTATACATATAGGAGATGCAGAAGGCAGTTTGATAGACCATATAGCATACTCTAATTTGCTGCATCTTGAGTAACTAATAGTTCAAACTGAAATTAGGAGTTAGAAGTGAGAACATAGGTTGTATGATTTAGAGCATGCCAATTTGTGGGACTGAGTTATTGTAAGTTTTAGTCCATGGGAGGGAGCAATTAAGGTTATATTTAAAATTGAGAAGTTATGATTTTGAAGTTACAATTATTATAAAGAGATGTCAAATATTAGTAAAACTCGAATTGTTCTTACTAAAAATTAATATTCACCAAATATTTTAAATTTCTGCTTTAGAATTACAGCAAAAATATAAGAGGCATGTTCAAGTAATGACAGGCCTTCGCATTGTTGTACTAAATTTAAATTTTTAGGTCAATATGAATAAAGGACAAGTATAAGTGGATGTCTAATGTTACAATACTATATAGTATAGTATAGCGGGTAAGTAAAAGATATCATTGTTAATTAATTAAAATAAATTATTTATAAAATATTTTAACTATTAATGCTCTTCAATTTAAGTAAAAGAAATATAATCTTAAACATTCTCTTTATATAATTTCTTATTGAAAGTTTTCATTATGAGCATTATTTCCTATTTCGTTCTCCCTTATAATTACTTCAAGCTGTTCATGTTATTAAAATGTCGTCCTCCTTTGCCTTTTTCTTAAAACATTGTCTTTTATGGAACTTGGCTCATCGGAATAGTTGATTCTGTATTATCTATGGCCCGGAATTTAGCTATGCACATCTTTAAAATTTAAGTTTGGTACATTTGAATTTATTTTGATTTTAAAAATATAACTATTAGCAGCTAATGTTATATATTAAAAGTCTCAACACCTCACAAATAAAGTTAAATTAAAGATATCTAATTATCTATTCACTAGCAGAGAAATTTGAAGATTTAAGATATCTCAGCAAGAAAAAAAATATTATATCTTACTGAAATGTATCAATATTGTTACTTTGGATTGTTTGAATTGAAATTGATCGATTAATTTTCTCTTTGATTTTGGGTTGAAGCTAAAATTTATTTATTTATTTTTTTATTAATAAAATTTTAATTTGTCTGAATCCACATCCTCAATTTCTTATCCCATTTAATTAATTAAATGATGGAATTTAAATTAATCAGATTTCATAACAATCATAAAATTCACTCCCCATTTCTTATCTCTAAATTGTTGTTGAAATGATCCCTAAAATAATTAAATTTTGATAACTTCAAATTCATTTCTAAGTTTTTGATAAAATATTTTTAGTTTTTAATTTTTTTTAACAAAATCACCTTCTTTCTGTGAGTTACTTTTTAACACAAGAATTTGCGATTTTTTTTCATTAATATATTTCTTGAAAAAATTAAAAAATTAGTCACGTATTTTAGATATATTATTATAAAGAGATATGTAGGTACGAGAAATTTATATTTAAATGTTAGATTTAGAAAAATTTACACGTATTTATTCTGAATTAGTAATTGACTATATAATTTTTATAAAAGGATTAAAATATTTCAAATATTCTTTTAATTTTTTGATCAAAACATAATTTTTTTATTATTTCACATATTTATGTGTAATATAAGTTCTATGTTGTTTAAATTTTATTAATTTATATAATATATTATTTATCTATTGTATAATGAAATAATATAATAATTTTTTTAAAAAAATAATAAAAATTTATTATCCAATTGATAATATAACACCACTCTATGAGACAAAAATTAAAAAAAATTAATTTTTAAAGTATATAAATTAAAAGAAATAATTGGTCACTTTTTCATGAATAAATTATGTTTATGACACTATAAATATATATTTGAGATTAGTTGATTAATAAGGGAGGTTTTTGATATATTTTTAAAATTTTTTATTTAATTAATATTAATATCAAATTTTAAGAAAAAAATTTGATAATAATTTAAAAAAAAAAAAATGGGAGTTATTGACAGTCTCAAACTCTGAGACGTCATAGTGAAATGGTGGTCCCAGAGTCAATGGTTTATGAATTGTGGTCCCACTGGTCAAGCGGCGGACATGCAAGTGTAAATAGGAGTAAGACAGACGAGGACGGCTCGGCAGTATCCGATCCGAATCCGGAATGCAATGCAATCCCCTCATTAATTTAATTTAAATTTATTTTATTATATAATTATTTTCGCTAATGTCCCAATATCTATCTTTATTTCAATTTACGTTTGACTTTTTGAAAACTATCCATCTCATACCAATATCTCCGTTCTAATATTTCACTATTAACTTTTACTCAAGGTACCAATCTAACCCATTGTAGGATATAAATTGTCCTCTTTTCACTTGATATTTGAACATATAATAAAATTAGAATTATTATTTTTTTGATCAAGTGCAGTCCTTTGAATTAGGTTTTAATTGAACTTAATCGCAATTGGTTCTAAATTTTTAAATGATTTCGAGCAATTATAATAGATCTTTAATTACTATAATTAGTGGGTAAGAATTTAATTTTGAATAAGAATAAGTTACAACCAGAAGGACCTTCCGGATTAACAAGTATCTTAGCCACTCATTTGGCAAATCAATTATGCATCTGCTGATGTCATCTGATGATGTCATCAAGACCTGAGTATGACATCATTTTATAACGCTATTAGATTGCTCGTTTGTAAAACCAAACTGTTCCAAGCAACCCGTAAAAAAAGAAAAACTGGAAAAAAGAAATAACATCACTTCCTCCCTTCATATTTAATAAATATAATTTGTTTTCCAACCATTTTTTATACAAACATTCGTTGTGAGGATCCTCTTAATACCCAACAATGTGATTAAGTTACTCCATTAATGACTGATATATATATATATATATATATATATATATATATATATATATATTTCACAATTCAAATTATATTAAAATTATATATTATAATTTATAATAAAATACTTAAAAAATAATTTTGTGTCATAAATATTAAAAGAATATTATAAAAACACGCGTCCTTTAATATTTTGCGAAAATATCATATTAATAACTAAACAATTTGAATGACAGTTTGTATGAACAAAAGGTTCTAGCTTTTTGACAAATTTTGTAAAATAGAGTAGCTATTAAAGGGTCATTGACTTAAAGAAGTAATCTTAATAGTTATTCATTATATAATCACCCTTATACTAAAGGAAGTCGGACACATGATAGTGGAGTGACAATTCAGGAGTTCTAACTTAAAGTAGCAATCTTAATATTCACGTTAATATGCATGTTTTCACAAAAAATTGTATTAGAATTGTAATAAGAGTAGAAAGATCTTGATTCTTATTAGGATAAGGACTCTACTAGTCATCATCTAATGAAGTTTCTTTTCGGATCGTAGTCCTCAGGTTAGTTGAAGAATAAGGAACGAAGGTTTTGATGCAAAGTTTCTGTTGTATTGAATTTTCTTCAATGAACAGTGACTGCTTACAGGAAAAACAATGAAAAATGTGTTTATATACAATTTCTAAGTAAGGTAAAGAATCAAAAGATTGATGTTCAAGAAACCTAAGAAAATATAATCTAATAATTCCTATATGTGATATGTGTTGAAGGCTGTATATCATCCCTTAGATCATTGCCGTACAATAGCTGGTGCATGTTCTCCGTTTTTCCAGATTTTCTAGATAGCTTTTCCTTACCAGCATAACTAACTTGACATTGGGCTGGTTTACGTTTCTAGATTGGGCCATCTTCAATTTTGGACTGCTTCACTTCTATATCATCTTCAATATCCCGCTTTCAAGCTTAGTGTTCTTGGTTGAACATTGAGCTTGGCTTTCAGGTAGCTGAATCTCTCAAAGGTCAGAGGCTTAGTCAGGATGTCTGCTTTTTGTTCTTCACTTGGCACATAACGGATTGAGATTTCTCCATTTGCCATTTTGTCTCGAATGAAGTGAATATCAATCTCAATGTGTTTTGTTCTTCTGTGGTAGATAGGATTTGATGCTAAAGCTGCTGCATTTAGACTATTAGACTAGATAACAGATGGATAATCAATTTCAATATTTATTTCTTTTAAGAGAGATTAAATCCATGTTATCTCAGCTGTTGTATGTGCCAGAGCACTGTATTCAGATTTTGCACTACTTCTTGCAACAACCTGCTGCTTTTTGGAGCTCCATGAGACCAAATTTTCACCTAAAAATACACAATACCCACTTACTGATCTTCTATCATCAACATCACACTCCCAGTCAGCATCTGAGAAACTTACTAAGTCAAGTTTTTCTCCTTTTTTGAACTCGAGACCAAAATTTTGAGTCTCCTTCAAGTATTTCAACACTCTTTTGCAAGAAGGCCAGTGGGTATCTATAGGATTACTCATGAATTGACTTAGTTTATTGACAACGAAAGCTAATTCTGGCCTGGAAAGAGTCATATATTGAAGAGCTCCTATAATACTTCTGTATAAAGTACCATATTTAAATGGTTTCCCGTTTGTCTTGGATAGTTTTTGTCCTGTGCTTAAGGGTGTATGAACACCTTTGCAATTTGCCATTTTTGCTCTAGAAAAAAGATCATTGATATACTTCCTCTGAGATAGGAATAATGTGTTATGTGTTCTCACCACTTCCATCCCAAGAAAATAGTTCAGATTCCCCAAATCCTTCAAAGCAAAAGATCTATTTAGCTGAGTAATTAGCTCTTCTAATTGAATTGGTGAGCTTCCAATCAGCACTATATCATCAACATATATTAGCATAAGTGTTACTTTTTTGTTGCTTTTCCTAAAGAACAAAGAGGTATCTGATTTTGAGCTTGTAAACCCCCATTCTTTTACTGCTGACTTCAGTTTATCAAACCAAGCTCTAGGGGCCTGTTTCAAGCCATAAAGAGCTTTCTTTAACATGTAGATATGATTAGGGGTTTGTGAATTCTCAAAGCCTTCAGGTTGATGCATGTAAACTACCTCAGCAAGTTCTCCATTCAGAAAAGCATTGTTTATATCTATTTGCCGAATATTCCAATCATTAAACACAGCCAAAGTCATAACTACCCTTATGCTAGGATGCTTTCACCACAAGGCTAAAAGTCTCTGAAAAATCAATTCCTGCTGTTTGATGAAAGCCTTTTGCCATTAATCTTGCTTTGTACTTTTGTAGGCTTCCATCGGGATTTTGTTTGAGCTTGAAGACCCATTTATTTCCTACAATCTTCATATTTGGTTCAAAAGAAACCAATTCCCAAGTATTATTTCTGACCAAGGCATCAAACTCCTCTTGCATGGCCTTTTTCCAATTTAGGTTACTTAGAGCTGTGTCAATTATTGTTGGGATTTCTGGTTCAACATAATCTAATATGGAGGTTAAAAAGGTTCTTGGTTTGAAAATGCTAGCTTTGGCTTTAGTAATCATAGGATGAGTAGGAAGTAACCTGCACTGTGCTGGTTCTGATTCTGATTCAGGTTGTGTTTCTAGATTTTCAGGATCTGAGTTTATGGAGGTAGAGCTATTATTTGGTTCATGTGGATATTGGATTTGGTTTTGAGGACTATGAAAGGACTGCTCTGCCTGAGAAGTTGCTGAAAATTGACCAATATCATCTGAATAAGTGTTGACCAAAGGTTCAATTAAAACATTGAAGAAATATAGACGCAATGATGAGCTCTCAGAGTGGGATTGTGAAGTGCTTGACACAAAATGTGGGTTTGAGCTAACAGGAAAAGACTCTTCATTAAAGTTTACATGTCTAGCTATGTAAATTCTCTTGGAATGGTACAAACATATGTAACCTTTGTCACAAGGACTATACCCTATGAATACACATTTTGAGGTGTGAAATTGAAATTTATGTTTGTTACAGGGTCTGAGATAAGGATAACACTTACATCCAAAAGTTTTGATAAGGTTTATATCTGGTTTAGTCGAGAACAAGACTTCAAAGGGTGATGCATTTTTCAACAGAGGTATAGGAAGTCTATTAATGAGGTAGACAGCAGTAAAAAAAGGCTTCCCACCAAAATTTAAGAGGCATACTAGCCTGTGCTAAAAGAGTAAGTCTGGTCTCAACTATATGCATATGTTTTCTCTCAATTTTCCCGTTTTGATGATGAGTGTAAGGACAAGAATATCTAACCGAGATTCCTTATTCAACTAGAAAGTATTCAAAAGGTTTAAATTCACCACCCATGTCACATTGAAGGGTTTTGATCTTCTGTTCAAGGAGATTTTCAACCATGCTTTTGAATTGTTTAAAGGTGTTTAAGGCTTCAGATTTTGTAGGCAAAGGAAAGATCCACGTATATCTTGTCAAGTCATCAACAAAAGAGATGTAATATTTATGTCCTTGAGAAGATGAGATGGGTGTTGGACCCCAAAGGTCTGTATGAATTATGTCCAAAGGTTTTCAGGGTTTTTATTTCTGTTTCTTTAAAAGAAAGTTTGTGTAACTTTCCATATTGACAAGCTGGACAGAAATTTGGCAGCGAAACTAAAGTGTTTTTATTAGAGTCTTTCAGAACATTACATCTTGATAAGAAACCTTTGAGAACATTTATATTTGGATGCCCTAATCTCCTATGCCACAACTCTAATGATTTTTTAGCTCTCAAGGCTGAAGCAAAACCTATTTTATTCACATCTAGACTTCTTGACATAGACTGGAAAACAGCTGGACTAGCTGTTGACAGTGATGACTATATGCAGGCTGCTTTATTTGGTAAACACTTCAGCTGATAAAGGCCTTTCTTAACCATTTCCTTAAGCAGAACTATGCCCCTTCATTTTTTCCTTCACAACACAAGCATTTTTGGTAAACTCAATTAATACCTCATTATCATGTAAAAGCTTTGAAACACTGACAAGGTTTTTTGTCATATCAGGAACAAATAGAATCTTATTCAAAAAAAGGTATTTTGTGTGTGAAATAGGCAATTTTGAGTTTCCAATATGAGATAATGATTAAGTTTTCTCCATTACCTATTGTAAGCTTTTCCTTCCCATTGTATTTGGTGCTAACTTCCAGATTATTGAAAGAGTTTGTCACGTGATTAGTGGCTCCACTGTTCATGTACCAGGCTGGATCAACCACCTTTTCTGGTGTTGCTATAAAGGCTCATTATGTTGCTTTTTTTTGCCTTGGCACAAAATCCTTTTCAAACTTGTGCCAACACTCAGAAGCTATGTGTCCAATCCGAAAGCAAATTTGACAGGTTGGTTTTTGGTTTGAATAACCTCTACTTTTCCTTTGCCTTTGTTTCCAACATTGGGATTACCTCCTAACCAGTTTCTTCTTTGGTTTCCAGTAGCTTGAGCAAGGTTTGCTATGGCCTTTTGTGGAAAACCAATGTTTGGTGTTGAGTGAAACTGATCTGTTTTGCTTTCTTGGCTCAATAACATTGAATAAACATCTTCAATAGCAAAGGCTCAGGTCTTGATGTAACATTCACGACCATAAAGTCATATTCTGGACCAAGTCCCCCAAGAATGAACAAGATGAGATCTTTGTCAGTGATAAAGTCTCATGTAGTTCTGAGAGAATATGCATAGCTTTTCATTTTCATGTAGTAATCTGTCATGTTCATGCCCTCCTTTTTGGTGGTGGAAATGAGTCATTTGAAATGGAGAATTTTGGACATGGATTATGCAGTGAAAATCTTCTCTAGAGTTTCCCATAAACCACTTGAGGTGGTGCAACCCACAACAGCTCCTAGCATTCCTTCACTTAAAGTGGAAAGGATCTAACTCATAAGCATTTGATCTGTCTTCTTCCAAATTTTGTATTTAGGGTTGTCTGTGGTAACGATGTTTTGTTCACCATCCACAGCAACATTGACTCTTTTTGGTGTTGGTGTATTTTTAGTCAATAAAGCTTTCAAGGTCATTCCCTCGAATAGTTGATAGAACTTGTGATTTCCACAGTAAGAAGTTTGAGTTGTTAAGTTTGATTGTGTTGGTAAAGGTAAAATTGTTGTTGGTTATGGCATTTGGGCTGAAAGTTGTGTCTTGTGTTGTGTTACTATGGTGACTATTGGTTGCCATTGGTAAGAAAGACAAGTGCTCTGATACCAAGTTGAAGAATAAGGAACGAAGGTTTTGAAGCAAAGTTTCTGTTGTATTGAATTTTCTTCAATGAACAGTGACTGCTTACAAGAAAACAATGAAAAGTGTGTTTATATACAATTTCTAAGTAGGGTAAAGAATCAAAGGATTGATGTTTAAGAAACCTAAGAAAATATAATCTAATGGTTCCTATATGTGATATGTGTTGAAGGCTGTATATCATCCCTTAGATCATTCCCATATAATAGCTGGTGCATTTCTCTGTTTTTCCAGGTTTTCCAGATAGCTTTTCCTTACCAGCATAACTACCTTGACATTGGGCTGGTTTACGTTTCTGGATTGGGCCATCTTCAATTTTGGGCTGCTTTACTTCTATATCATCTTCAACAAGGTTGACTCCTTGCCTTTTGCTTACAAGTTCAATGGAAGAAAGAGTTTAATAGCACCTAACTGAGCACCAGAATTGGGGGCATAACATCCTCGTATTCTGACTCTACAGTCCAACACCTTTGTCTTAGCTTAAAGTCAGGGTATTTGGTATTGACAACAAACAGTTATCTCTGTTGCTAAATGACAATTAGTCAATGAACCATAAGCTTTGTAGTGAGTGGAAGAAAAAATTTAGGTTAGCATTTTATAGGTATAGGAAAGTCGGTCAAACTCATCGTTATTGAAAAATGGACGAAAAACCCCTTTAATAGAAAGAGCTTACTAGTAAAAAAGAAAAGGGGACTAATCATAAGTGGTTGTTAATGGAGTTGAAGTTTCCAAATTTTGAGCAGTCAACATTAATTTATACCTAATTGACTATGAAGTCCCATAAAAATTTGAGTTAATTTCAGTCTTACTTTATTATTTTTTGATATATATATTAGATATGTCTATCTTTTATTAAAAGTCGTCACTCTACTCCTAATAAACGGTGAAATGACTATTTTACCTTTATTTTAAATAATGAGATATTGATAGATACTCCCCTAAAATTTAAAAATAACAAATATTACTTAAAAGTATGAAAAAATAAACAGATACCCTTAAAATTACTGTACAATCATGCAAAATAACTAATTTACCCTTATATATTTATAAAATATATAAATTTACTATTGTAACCTAATTATTACTATAATCACCAATATAACTTTATAATTTTTTTTAACAATTATGTATTCAATATTTTTTATAATTAGTCTCTAAATTATTATTATTTTAAAAAAATTTATTCTCATTATGTTAATAATAATATTTTTAGAATTTTTGTTATAAATTACATAAATTACTTTATTTATAAATATGTATAAACTATACAAGTATTCTAAAAGTTTTAAATTATACAAATAATTAAATATCCCAAACATTTAGATTACATAAATTATATTCTCAAAATTATAAATATTATTTTGATATATTTAATTATTTTTGTTATAAATTAATGTAACTAGAATAAAATTATTTAAAATAATAATAATTTATAGACTAATTATTAAAAAATAAATTATAAAATTATATTGGTCATTATGTACTATTAATAGGATTTAAATGATAAATTTATATGCCTTTTAAATATTTAAATGTAGGTTAATTATTTTGCATGATTGTACAATAACTTTAGGGGGTATATGTCATTTTTATTTGATATTTTTAAAATTTTAGGAGAGTATTTATCAATATTTCATTATTTAAAATAAGGATAAAATAATTATTTTACTATTTTTATTAAGAGAGTGATGACTTTTAATAAAAGATAGGCATATATGATATATATCAATAAATATAGCGTAAAGTTGAAATTAACCTTAATTTTTTTTAAGATTTTGAAAGAAAATCATCAATTTTAGCTTTTAAAATTATATTTTTATTGTTTTGACCCCTGCAAATTTTAGATCATTATATGTTGCCCCCTTCTTAGTTCTTAACATTAATCTTAGATCTGTCACTAACTAATTCTTATTAAAATGAGTACTTTTCGAGTAAGAAAAATTCTCGTTTAATCTAGACATGCTTTTTGGAATCTTTGTAAATGAAAAAATATGAATTTTTCTTTAATTTATTTAGATTGTAGCAATTATACTCCTATTATTTTTAAGAATTATTTTCATATATACCTTATATTTATTGACATATATTACATATAGATCTACTTTTATGAAAATCTCTCTAAATAACTATAAAATGATTATTTTACTCTTATTTTAATTAAAAATAAAAAATAATAATATTTTACTCCCTAAGCTTTCATAAAATAATAAATCAAGATATACTTTGACCAATTTTGATATTTTAGTCTCTATCATGTCATTACATTTGTCATCATTCATTAGAATTTTGAGAATATAACTAATTTCACTACAGTAAAAGTCCTAGATCACCGAAAACACGAATTAAACTCGTGATAAACGATTTTCGTTCACGATATTTTAAAACAAATAATAAAAAAAATTGTAGAAATTTGTTTGGATGGGTTATTGTGGCTTTTATTGGTAAATTATTCAATATAATTTAGAAAAAATTTGTATTTCAAGAAAAGATGGAAAAAGGTGGCAAAGGATGATAGACAAAAGTAACGAACATGAACTAAACTGTTAAAATTAACTAAAATATGTCATGATTTATTATTTTATCAAAATTTAATGACCAAAATATTATTATTATTATTTATTTTTAATTAGAATAAGGATAAAATAGTTATTTTATAGTTAATTGCGGATGTAGTGATGACTTTTATAAAAGTGAGTTTATACTAATATATGCTAATAAATGTGAGGCACGCCTAAAAATAACCCTATTTTTAAAATAACATTTATCTCATGATATATAAATCTTTCTAGTTTTGTCGTTCGGTTATTTAAATAATTTAAGTATGCATTAAACCAATGGTTTAAATAGGAACTAGCTTTTTGCATGAAACGAACCAATAATATAAACAGAAATCGATTTTTTTTTAAATTATAAAAATATGAGTTTTTAGTGAAAATCAGGCCTGAAAACTATATGAGAAACAAAAACCAATTCAATTTCATTAGTAATTTGTTTAATCTTTATTATATAAGCATTTTTAAACACATATATAATAATTATTAAGAACAAAAATTATTTTAATAAATATACTTTTTAAAATGTAAATAAAGTTTTAACTAATATAAAAGATGTAATAATTTAAAAATAATTTTATAATCATTAAATTAATTCAAATTTAAAGTTATTATTATTATTGTTAGTAATAATTATTTCAGATTAATTATATATATAAAAAATAAAATTGTTATAGAAAACATCATAAATTTTAATTAAAATAATAATAAAATAATAAAATAAACATTTAATGATTATAAATAAATTTATGATCTAATAGAGCTTTCAAAAAGTTTTTATCTTGGCGGGTGGTTAGGAAATGTAAAATGCATTGCAGCAATCATCATCTTTCTTATTTATACAATTATTTAAGAATTTGAAAGTCACTTTTGCACATGAAGGTGGTCTTTTATTGGACCCCAATTCTGCTTAAAGCATGGTATGTAAAACTGAATTAAGTTTGATATTGAAGGAAACTAATCAACTTAAATTATTATTAATGTTTATATATATTTTTTTAAAAAGTTTTGGATAGGAGTGGAAAACTTTATTCACGAAATATTAAATCCTTACCTTCTACTGTTACTCAAACTCAAGATGGCCTAAGAGCGTCAAGCATGCTCTAAACCACACCTATATTTGTATATATATTTTTATTATATTGAAGGAAATTAATCAACTATTTTAAGCGTAAAAGTGAATTGAGTTTATATTGAATGAAACTAATAAACTTAAATTATTGTTAATGTTTATATATATATTTTTTAAAAGGTTTTGGATAAGAGTGAGAATCTTCACCTACAAACCATCAAATTCTTACCTTCTACTGTTATTCGAATTTAGAATGACCGAGAAGCATCAAGCGTGCTCTAGACCACATCCATGTTTGTGTATTTTTTTTTTTTAAAGGTTTCGGATAAGAGTGAGAAACCCCACCCTCAAAACATCAAACATTTACCTTCTACTGTTATTCGAACTCAGATGGCTTGAAAGCATCAAGCGTACTCTAGACCACCTGAATATAGCCCCTTCTTATTGTTACTCGAACTCCGAATGGTCTAAGAGCGTCAAACGCGCTCTAAACCACTTGAACTATCAGCCAATGGACTATGTTAATATTTGTGTATACAATATAAATTAACTAAGTTTGAGGTGATAATGTTTTTGTATATACAATATAAGATAACAAGTAAAATGAGGTTGAAATCTCTGATAAAAACAAGCAAAATAAAAAATTTGTTACTCTTTTGTATGTTTGAAATATTATAGTAATTGGTTTTTAAGGTTGAAATAATATAATAATAGTTTTTCAAGTCCGTTCCCTTTTTTTTTTTTTTTTGAATAAATTCGCATTTATTTAGGCAAAATCTAAGCCACATTTATCTCTCTTCAAGTTTTGACAATTAGATTACCTATTCGATCCGAAAGTATCTTCACTTCCTATGCCGAGCCGAATCATTAAAAAATAGTTTAATACTCACAGAAATCCTTGCCGCTCTATTGTACAAATAAAAGAAGATAAACGATCAATTTCCACAAATTACACACGAGAATTTGGTTCAAACAGCAGAGTTGATTGACCAACACTCGGACAAAGAACCAATCTTGGTCTCTTGCAGGTTCATCTAATATCATTACTAGTTATATACTAAATGTCCCTGCAAACTTGAAGCACATTTCCAACCCACAAGTTCCGTTAATGGTTATGATCATATTCGCTCAAACTGGAAACTGAAAACAACCATTAAAAGAGCCGTTTCATGTTCACACAAAGATTACTGAGCATCACTATACACAAAATGGGAAGAAAGCCAACTACAAACTTGCCTAATTACTGATTACCTAAAAAGATAAAATAGAAAAGGAAAAGTGGGGCAAAAACACAAGAAACTGGGACAAAACTTCTTGGCTACCTTTGAGGACCACCAGAAAGAATAGGATCGCTGGTTACTGTCCCATGTTTTCCTAAGCTGAAATGCTGAGGGAGCGTTTTTTCACTTTGATATTGCCAGCAGGAATCAATTTGTGTTCATTTTTCTCCATGACTGTAGAAGAGTAAGAGCACAATGTCTCAGACAATTGCTCACTTCTAGTTCTAAGGAAGCGGTCTAGATTCTGGCTATACTTTTCTCCTTTCATGTTGGTTGACTCAACCTCAGTAACAGGAACCATCATCTCCTTGAACATCTCTTCAGCATCAGACAAATAACCATTCTCCTCAATATCCTGCATTGCCAGATCATCATACTCTTCATCTGATTTTGTAGATTCCTCATCAACTGATCCTATCTGTATAGAAGAACACAGATCAAAATATCAGAATTCATTCCAATACGACAAGAAGCTCTGTTTACTAAAATCCTCAATTGCTAAAATACCCAAACGACCATAATACAATCTAAATACAACATCAACATCAATGGTATTGTTTTAATACGTGACGAAATGGCAAGCAGTAATACCAGCTCCAAATTAGAAATAATGAAAATTTGAGGATATAGCCATTATGATAATTGGTTACCTCTTCAATGACCTGATTGTCAGTATCATCACTAAGATCCTCATCACTGTCAGCCTCAGGTGGATCATCAACCTCCTCATCACTACCGTGGACCGACTGTTCCTCCTTCAACTGTAGAGACAAGAAACGCATCATAAGTCTGAGCTATAATGGATACAACAGCTCACTCAATGACCTTCTGAAGAGTCACTAACCAACCATAAAAGAAGCATTACAATAGGTTTTCAGATTAAATCAAAATTGGTCACAAAGTATACCTCTTTGGCATGTCCATCAGATGTCCTTGGTGAGCTGCAGCAAGAAGAATGATTTCTACTACCACTATCTGTCCACTCAGCCTTAGACTCATCCACACTTCCAGCATGACTTGTGCCACCATCACTGAGCCAAGCACTGATCCCAAAGTGTCCAAACTGAAGATTAACTGGCTCTGCCTTTCCAATCTTCAAAGGTCCATACATAGGATTTCTCATTCCATCCTCCGTCCCAGGGACCAATGTAGGTTTTCCATTATTATCAACTGAGGACACAGGCCAAGCCTTTGCCACAGATCCATCAGTATTAAGAAGAGCCATCAGATGTCTAGAAGAACCTTTCCTCTGTATCAGCTGAAACATCCCCTTGGAGCTCAAGGAATGTGCTGCACATTGGTGCCTATACTCCTCATTGATCACGAAAACTGTATTCGTAGTTGGATCATAGAGATGCTCTCCTGCCTCATGTCTGCGAAGGCAGCTGAATACTGTTGCATGGATCGCTGCTACACTCTTGTCGACATTGGTATTGTTTATTTTGGGGACCAGATGCTTGTCAGCCCGCTGACAGAGATAATCCTGTATAGTTCTGATGTTTCGTATATACTTCACATATTTATTTTTAGATGGGTCTAGTGTCATGTACTTTGCACGGACAGCAAATCGTTCCATGTGTTTGCCTTCATTTGTAATGTAAATCATGAAAGGTATGATTGAAGGATGTTTCTTCATAAGCCCCATCTGCACAGAAGATCAAAATTGAGAAAAGAACAGAAAGAGAATCTCAAAATATACAATAAAGATATTGCTCACCACAAAATTCAAGCTTAAGTGAACACCCTCAACAACAACTGATTCTTTCTTTTCTTCCCATGCAGTTATTAGCCGATCTAGGCTATCAATGACCATTTCACTTTGTGCCTTAAATCCTTCAATAGCCATCTGCTTTGGACTGATCAATTCAGCTGCACTAGAACCAGCCTCTGGACGGATGTCGGATTTCCCAGTAGGAGAACTATCAGATACTTCATCCTTTGAAACTGAAAGCACAGCACCCGCCAACTTTCTGGCCTTCTTTTTAGCCTTTGCTTCTGCAACTGCAACAGGGTCCAAGTACTCCCCTGCATGGTAGGTTGAAGCCCAGAGTAGAGGGTTTTGTTTCTCATCTACAAAACTCCTCATCATATGCCGAATAGAATCAGTGGATATCACTGTTGTAATTCCCAGCCTGCTACCCTGCATGACACAGGTGGGAAGATCTGAGAATATAAATTGCAGTAGTCGCTAATAATTGACATTCAATTCAACCCAGAAACTTCAAGCATCCACATCATCAATATTCCATGGGAAAAAAGTGTAAAAAACTACAATAAAATGTTGCCATTTGACTCCAGAACAACCAAATGAGATAAACAGCAAAGAAATACCAGCAACGCCGACAAAGTGGATTTGCCACAGCCACTGGTGCCACACAACAGCACAGTTACAGATTCCTTCCTTTCTCGGATTCTGCAACAAGAAAATAACATCTTATCTATGCAAACAAGACAAGATGCAACAAGGAAAGTGAAAAAGACAAAAGGAAAACTTCTCTCACATCATAACAGGCAATAAAAAGTTAGCCATCTGACTTTAAAACAAAGCAGAACCATTTATCCAAATTCATTGGGCAGAAATGAAAAGCTAAATTAGATAGTGTAATTCCCACCAAGAAAACTTGGTGGACACGATAAGCTAAAAACTGTAAGTGCATCCCACAGGTAAGAGCTGGGGCTATGAAGTTCCCTCAGGTTCCAGAACATTCAAAAATATGCTTCAACAACAAAACCTCCCAAACTTCTTTGTACAGCCCAACATCTGTACCGTATTCTGACTTGGATAATGTGCAGCTTTCACCAACTATAGAAAATAAAATCTCTCCATCTAACCAGAAGTAACATAATCAAAAGAGACCACAATTCTATCAACAAGTTCACACAAAATTACAACATGTTTATATAATACCATAAGCACAAGAGTATCTGAATAAATATGAACTCCATGAACAAGCACTTCACAACACTATAAATAAAAAAAGATATCCAGAAAAGCAAAGATGCTAAACAATACCTGCATGCCAAAACCAAGTCTGCCCTCTGATTATGACCCACATACTTGTATTCAGTGAGAGCATCACATACAACATCTAGGAAAGTTTCTCTGCTAACAACTACAGTAGTGCGTCTTTTGTACAACTCGAATGGTATTCTCTTACACTTATCATCGGTCTCTGAAATCCTCCTCTTCTTTACACAAGCTACCGCCAAAGGAATAACCATTTTCCTTTTCAAAATTTCCTTTGAAAGGATCTGATCCTATTCTTTCGTGGAGCTGGGCACTGGTAGGACTTTCACTTCTTATCAATTCAAAAACCCTTTGACTAATCTGATGAAAGAAAATTTTTAATGATCAGCAAATGTATCCAGTTTCAAATAAAACACAGGAACAATCAGATAAATTTTATGGAACCAATCACCAAGATTGACAGTGTTGATGATAATGTTGCAAACGCACCCCAACCTCTCAACATTGTTCATTATTAATTGATAAAAAGAATATAAGACCAAAAGATAACAAAGGATTTTTATTCTGAATTGTAAACCAATCAGTTTAGAAAAATGATGTTTCCACAAGCACTTAAACGAAAACCACTGAGATCAGGACATAGAGTATTATCCAATACCAAGATAACAAGAAACTGAGCATGATCAAATCTTCCCAACTTGGAAACAAGCATCAAGATGTTTCCACATTTAGTCCGCTTTTGGAGAATTGTTTCCAAGTTGTGTTCTTTCCGTACCATGTTTAGTAACTATATGATATCACATCATATAGTTAGTACATACAAGGATAAACTGAATCCGATGCAACTCCAATAAGTGTCAAAATTTAAGATTAAACCAAAAACACTCTGATCAGAGTTGAAAGAGTTAATATGTAGACAAATAATTACCTATCATATAAACAAGTCACATGAAAACGACATATGCACAAACTGAGACAGGAAACCCAACCATTTGACAAAACCATATAGCATTATGTTAACTTAATTTATTAAGTAAAATATTAGAGAAATTTTACAGAACACACAGTATGCAGCTCAGATCCTCCTAGACAGCAAACTCAACCATTTGACAAAATGCACAGGTTAAAACTCCAGTGTACTTGGTCAATCGAAGAAATTGAAAATTCCGGAACAATTAGCCAAAAATTTTACTTCAATCGAGAAGAAAAAAGTTTTCCTTGAAAAAGAAAAAGGACATATATGTACCTTGAACGCATGTCGTGCTTTACAGCCCATTAGCTGTAAAGTGCTCTGTAAAACGGGACGCGTATATCGAAACGACGGCGTGTTGCCTTTCTCTCCCTTCTCCTCCTCATCCGCCACCGCTATGTACAACAACTTCCCAACCTCCGCCATCTTTCCCTAGAGGCAACCAAAAATAACAAACAATAACCAAAATTTCAGATATGAATTTAATGACAATGTGGTAGATCATCGTAATGCGAGATTTGATCGAACCTGGTCAAGTGAAAAAAAAAACAAGGAGCAACTGGATCAAGTGAAGACGGCTCAAGGAGTTAAAGTGATATAAGCAAATGGAGCTTAAGCCGAGAGGATCGGCCAGCAAACGACGTCGGCGCGGAAATATGACACCATCTCTCCATTGCTGTTACCTGTCATGCGCGCATCGAACCAACTCAACAGAATACTCCACGGGTCTCGTTCTTATAAAGTTTCTCGCTCTACCTATAAAAAAACCAAGTAAGAAGTAACCGATTTGCTTTGGTTTGGCTCGGTTTAGTTTCTCTCTCTATCTTACGTCTGTGTGAAATGACAGATTTCGCCTTGGATTGGTTTTTGGATATTGCGGATGGGTTAGGCACTTTGACACTACAGACAAGGCGCGTAGGGTACAGGGACGGCGATCGAGGAGTGGTACCAGATGTAATTATTTTGATAGGTAGGGTTAACCTCACTGCTTATGACTTTAGGCTGTGAGCAATTGACCAATTACATGTATTTATATATACTTTTTACCTCCAAATGACAAAAAAATCTATTTAACTTTATATGTTAGATAAGGTGGTAAGTTCCTTTTGTAATCCAACTTCTTACCTATTTTTATACAATTATTTTAACGTCTTTTCCACTGTCGGTATTAAACCTTCAACATCTATTTATTATATAAATTAAATTTCATCTCAATCTTTTTCAAAAAAATTTAATCTTCTTCTCAAAAAATTTATTGATTGAATAATTTAAAAAAATATAAACTCTAAAAAAAGATTAAGAGTTTGAGTAAAATAATATGATGTGATCATAGTAATATTTACACGATGATAATTGATTGCATTACGATAGTATTTAAATTAAAATATAATAAATTAAATTACGTGATAAAATTTATTAAATAAAAGAAGCTTGTAAAAAAATATTAAAACACTCAAATAAAATATAAAATTCAAATACTTATGTAAATTCAATTTTTATATAATTTGAATTGCACTAGTCTTAAAATACAATTTGAATAATTAGAATTAAAGTGATGTAATTTTAATATATAGTTATAGAGAATAAAATTATTAATTATTAAAATAAAAATAAATACATGTAGTACACTTAGAATTAAGTTAAAAATACATTGAAAATCAATAATACTACTAGTACAAATAGTGAATGTATAAGAAATTAAAATTAATTAAAAAAAGTAATGTGAAAATGATGTAGAAGGACGCGATTTATTTTATTTCGAAAATTAAACGTTCCCCAATTATTTTAGGTAGAAACCTAACTCCCAATCACCTGTACGACGTCTTGTTGGAACCCAAGAGAGAAAACTAAAGGAGCGTCGAGAACCATTTTCCTAAAGAGGGTACGGTGGGCCTGGCCTGAACATCTTTTATAAAAGCTGAAATATCCGAATTATAGATGGTAGGGTTCATCATTTGCTGCAAGCGGCCTACCATTCACGTGTTATACGACCACGTTTTAAACACTTTATTTGCTAATTGGTGACTGGGGTTTGAAAGGACGTATGAATTATTTCGCATTAAAAATTTGTTACCGTTTGTATGGTTAAATCAAATTATGATATTTTAACTTTAAGTCTCTCTTTCCTCCACGTGTTATGTTAACGGGAATGCCAATAAAAGGAGGGCCCAATGCAACGCACCATTCCTCGAACATTTATCGATTCTCATTCAAGTACCATCAACGAATTTTATTTTTTTTTATATAAAATTTTATAAATATAAATCATTAAATTTAAATACATTTAAATATATTTAATATATATATTAATTATAATCAAATACAATCTTAATAGTATTTAAATTTAATAATTTATATTTAATATAAAATTTTATATAAAAAAATTAATTTTAACTTATTCTTATTATAGAAAATATAATTTATTCACATAATAATTAAAAAGATTAAAAAAAATTCTTAAAACATAAAATTATACTTAAATTTTTTTTTACTATAGTAATTTAAAACAAGCTTCTTTTCTGAAAAAGGCAGTCAGAAAAAATCTTAATACTACAACAACTCTTCATTTTATTAATTTTTTGTATCATTTTATCGAGTCCATACCAACATACTTTCGGTGGTTAATTTCGTGTAATATGAGTTATGCTTTGTATATGGACCCACTTGGCTTTGCTTGAATCTTTGTACCATTAACTACGTACTTCCACGTTATGATTGAAACAAGCATTATATTTAATTGGTCGTGTTGTATTTACTAATATTAATTAAATGCAGTTAATAATAATAAAAATGAATGAACTATACTATATCATAATTAAATAGTATTATACAACGTTAATTAATTTATATTTCATAATAGGTATAAAACAGCTTATAGATTAAAAACTATTAATTGAGAAAACCTTCGAGGTTAAGAAATATGTTGAATTGAATGTGTCTAAAAGAGAAAAAAAAATTACAAAGAGCTTGGTTTTAAGTTAACGACTTTGAATTAATCCTAGTCTTAGACAGGAACGCGTCTTCTCTGACGGATGATGAAGAAGTGGTAAGTTATAATTGAATATGATATTGAATGCGATGGGGGCCATTGTATAAATTGACTCATCATCCCATCCCACGAGTCACGATTTAAAGGTTTGGTTTGTGGGACATACTTACTGATCATATTTCAAACAGCACAAATACAAAAGATTCAATCAAATATCAATCTACGGTAGCTTATGAAATCAAGTGTCAGATAGGATGGGTTTAAGATTATTCTAAAGGTCATAGCGGTGGGCCGGTGCTGCTGGCTTGTGTTTTTATTTATTTATTTGTTCTCTTTCTAGAAGAAGTATGGTTACAACAACTAGATCTCAAATTTAATGTTTTCAAAATAAAATAATGATGTTTATTAATTTAATTTACACGGGTGTGAATGCTCTCCTATTTTGGGAGACCAAAGTTTTAAAATATTAAAAAAAGAAAAAGGCTAAAAGGACAAGGCAACGCGGCAAAAATTTTGGCACGCAGTTGAAGTCGGAATTTTCTCAGTTGTAACATGCAAGTTGCGTTTCATTGGGTTATAGCCGAGTCAACGCTGCGGAAAAGAAGGAAAAATTTAACTGCAATTTTAATATTATTTAACATTTTCAAAGTAAATTTAAAAAAAAAAAAGCAAAATGGAATCTTTGGAATTATTTCCTTAAAATAGAAACTCTAATTAGTGTCGTTTCTTAATCGTATTCGTCATTGTAATTGTAGTTACGAAATTTGATTTGGGGAGGGGTTCAAATGAAAAAAAAGAAAGACATACGGATTGTTTAGAATATGTTCTCATTGCCTCCATTACGTAGGAGGAAATATAAAATGTGTTTTGATTTAGGCCCACGTTCATTGCTTTGATTGTCCTTAAGTCGTATGGGTTTGAAGGTATCTATAATCAGAATCATTGCGCTTGCGGCTTGAAATTTTTCTAGATAAAGTTTTCACAAAGGAGAAGGGGACAAAAAAGAAAAAAGAATAACTAAGACTTTAGAGATGATTTTTTTGTGCTTCTTTTAAAAATGGTTTTTATATTTTACAATTAGACATTTAGATGGACATTATCACAATGGATATGTTGTATCACAATTTGCCAATTCCAATTTATAAAAAATCATTTTAATTTTTAAATCGAAGAAAATTTATTTCTATTTATATAGGATGAAATTCAAATTCATTTTACACATATAGAGATGGGAATGATTCTTTTATTTGACAAGAATTCTAAGGTCGGATTAGAGATGACAATGGGGCGGCACTACTTCCCTCAACTTACCCCTTTCTCATTTTGAATAAAATAAATTTAGAATAAATTCGTCATTATTTTTAATTCGTCTAAATTGAATCTATTTAACGCTGTTTGATTAAGTTACAGTACGTTACAATATTCAAATTACATTATGTTATAATATCCAACTTAAATTACAGGACTTTACTATATTGGATTAATTTTTTAATAAGATACAATGTTGATACAGTATCTTATTACAGTATTAAATTAAAATTTTAAAATAATTTTAATATCTAATTATAAAATTTTTTAAATTAAATAGAATAGAGTAGGACAAAAATATAATCTTCAAATTTGTTTCCATTTTTTAAATAAGTTAAATTTTTTAGTTTTAATTTTGAAAGCTATCCTAATTTTTAAAGAGGTTAAAGTTTTAAACTTCGAACTCGTTCTAAATTAGATAGTGCCTGGTAGAAACCCACAAAGTCGGAGATCCGTGATTAAGCTTGATGCAGATAGACTTTGCAATAAATTTGTTTCATATTGCGATACATACATACATACATATACATACATATATATATCAAATCAACGGACTGTGCAACAATACATTTATTCACCTTCAAATATTATAAAATAACATTAACATAAGCCTCGTTGTTATTTATTTTCTTTCGCCAAAAGAAATTCGTTCGTACTCGAAAATAAATTTATGTATCATTATAAGAGATTACACGTACATGTTCGATATTGGTTATTGAAAAGTCGATCAACGAATTGTACTCCGGGCAAAAAATATACCAACCTAATATAGTTTATAATTTTCGTATTAGAAAAAGGGAAAAAGAAATAAAGCAAAAGTGAAATCAAAACTGAAGAAATGAAAAAAAAAAAAAACTTGATGACTTCTTGCTGTGCGGTGGAATAATAAAAGAAATACGCAAAGAATATTGTGTAGCAAAGCAGAGACTTGTAATATCATGGGAACAAGTCTATTTTTGGACAAAATGAAAAGGGGTCACCATCGTTGGTGGTCGGCCGTTGTTTTAGTTCTTCAATTCAAGGCTGGTGGCTAAGAGGGAAACCAATTAATTATTAAATAATATTAATAGCAGTGAAATGGAATCTTCAAAAAATTAGGGACCATCAAATGTGTGAAAGTGGCAACTTGCATTTTATTTATGATTTGTTTTATTTAGAAGTAGGAAATTGGACTATAGTCGGGTGTACTACCCTAGTAAAATTTTTCGTATTTAAAGATAATATATGATGAATTTGGTGGATCGGATTCTCCCTTTTCAGACTCCCCTTAATTGGGTTCCTTATTTTGTGTTTGGTAAATATCAATCAATAAATAAATAAATAACCGAAGATCGAAAATTAATTAGAAGATAAAAAATGGCAGGTATCCCTTTCAATTCAATAGTTTCTAAATCCACGTGATTCACATATTTCAAAATAAAAATTAAAAAAAAAAAAGAAAATGGACATTCCTCATAGTAAAGAATCTATGTATTATTACTAATTAAGAGAGAGAAATCAGAAGCAAATTCAGGTTCAGTTCACAATCAGTTAGTTGTCATATTCGTGAATTCATCGTGGGAGGGACCCAAAAACCCACAATTGCCTCTTCAGTCCCTTTCTCTCTTTAAATTCCATTAAGGATGCCATTGTTTCAGTAAAATTATCCAAGCATATCTTCTCTAAACTCCTAAATTCATTCATTCCCTCGAGCTTTGAATTATAAAGTCCATTTGGAAATAAAATTATTATTATTATGATGACGATATTTCTTTTTTGTATTTTCAGATGTAAATTGATAATATAACCAGTAAAAATGCAAAGTAAAGGAAATAATATTTCCGAAATATATTAATTTAAAAGACATTAGATTTCAGAGGATATAATATATATATATATATATATATATTTTATAATTTATATGTTATTGGTATTTCAAATTATCCCCTTTCTACAAGCAGGGCAATATTGGCAAAATAAATGCACAATAATTTTCAGTTTGGAGCCTAAGAGTCCGTTTGAAATTGTTGTTGGGAGAGATAGAAGTGATTTTCAATCACTAGAACTCGTTTTAGGTGTTTGGTAATTTTTTTCTAAAATCACTTTTGGCAAAATCATACCATCCTACAGTAGATTTTGAGAAACAGAAAAATAGTTGCTTTTTGAAATATGATTTTAAAAAACAATTTTATTTCTAAGTATAATAACAAATATATTTATTTAAAATTATAAAAATCTAAAATTAACCTTACAAATAATTTTTAAATTTCAATTTTGATTGAGAAATAATTTTGTTAAAACCAAATTTTTTTTCATTACTTTTTTACTTTTATTTTTAGTTATAATATATATATTTTTCTATAAATTATTTTAAGTATCATATTATATTATGTTATATTATAGTATACCATAATATATTATATTAAGTTATATTATATTATATTAAACACTCAAAGTAATTTTTATTTATCACTTTTGACATGTACATTTTAGTCATTTGTATTGTTACAATATTTTTAACAATAAATTTACCAAACGCACAAAATTGATTTTTAAATTCACAGCACTTTTAAAAATAAAATTTACTAAACACTAAACTGATTTTCTTTAAAACTAATTATTTCTACAGCATAACAAAAATAAACTTTTTAAAAATCTACAACAATTCCAAACTAGCCGTAAGTCCATTGACCTATCAACTAAAATTTTCTGATTAGGATCATTCTATGATACCGAAATAAAAATTCTAGTATTGATAATGGAGATTATTCAAATCGTTAGATTAAATTTATGTTTATAATAATTAACTTAAATTAATTAAACTATTATAATTTATTAGTTAAATATAATTTTATCTGTTAAGTACAATAGAAAATAAAAAATATATATTTTGTGTTTATCTAATTTTTTTTCTATAATTAAATAAATAAAAAATAATCCTTTTATTATGTGTTTATCTAAATCTTTACTTGTAATTAATTCTAATTTTATTCAAATTCTAAAACTCTTCTAAATAATTCTAATTTTATTAAAATTATAAATCTGATATATGTAATTAATTATGATTTTATAGAAATACAAACATAGAAAGTAATTATATTTTACTTTTTTAAATTTTAATTAATTATATTTTATACTACAAATATAAATTAACATTAAAATAATAAATAAACAATATTATATTTGTACATAGAACAAAAATAATTATACATATAACATAAAACACGTAAATCGACATTAAACTTATTATTTTAATATAAAAATTAAATTTTAATATAAAATTGTATGTAAAATATAACACTTGTAAAAGTTAAAATTTAAAATAATAAATTAGCATTAAAGAGTAAAAATGAATATTAATTTAATAAATTTAACATGAAATATGTAAATGTTATGAAATAAATATAAGTTAACATTAGAATAAATATAAATATAATATAAAACGTGTCAATCAACATTAAACTTATTATCTTGATATAAAAAATTAAATTACAAGACTTGTATATAAAACATAACACTTGTAAATGTTAAAATTAAAAAATTAAAAAAATAAAGTCAACATAAAAGAGTAGAAATAAGTATCAATATCATAAATTCAACATAAAAAATATAAATATACTGCAATACATGTAAATTAATATCAAATTATTAAATAATAATAAAATATTTATAAATAAAATAAAAGAATTATAATTGTGATGTAAAAATTATAAATCCATAAAAAATTATAATGTTCATGTAAAAGATTAAATTATAACATATAACTTGTATGTAAATATATAACTTATATAAATCAACATAAAAGATTAAAAATAAATGTCAATTTCATAAATTCAACATAAAAAAATATAAATAGACTGAAATACATATAAATTAACATTAAATTATTAAATGACAACATAATTATTATAAACAAAACAAAAAGAATATAATTGTGACTTAAAAGTATGATCTACATAAAATTTATAATATTAACATAAAAAATTAAATTATAATATATAATTTGAATGAAAAATAAAACACTTGTAAAAGTTAAAAACAAAATATAAGCCAACATAAAATAATAAAAATGAACATCAATTTCATAAATTTAACATAAAAAATGTAAATGCATGTATATAAAACAAATTGTAATTGTAACGTAGAGGTAAGGGTGGGTAAAAATGTCCAATCGAATCGAACCAAATTATTCGGTTCGATTTCAGATTTGAGTTCGATTCTAATCGAATTTTGAATAATCAGTTTGATTCGGTTTCGGTTTAACCGAAATCGATTGTAAAATTTTTTTAACCTCTATTAATTTTATAAATTATAAATAATAAATAATTTGATAATAATTTTTATAAATATATATAAAAATAAGGGTTAAAATTAATAATTTTTTAATGTTATTTATTTATTGTAATTATGATATAAAATAAAGATTTTAATAAAATTATACAATACAAAAGGGTCTGAAACTGAAGTAAGACTCGGAACCGAAGTTGGATCCGAACCAAACCGAACTTTTTCGATTTGATTTGGTTCGATTTCTTTATTAATATACTTCAGGTTCGATTTGACTTTTACAGAAATCGAACCGAACCTGATTTTGCCCAACCCTACATAAAGGATATAAATTCATATAAAATTTGTAAGCTCTATATAAAAGATTAAATTACAATATATAACATGTATGTAAAATAAAATAAAATATTCGTAAAAATAAAAAATAAAGAATAATAAGTCAAAATAAGAGAGTAAAAATGGACATTAAATTTATACATACAATATAAAAAATATAATTGTAACAAATTAAATATAAATGAACACAAATTAATAAATAACAATATTATAGTTGTATATGAAACAAAAAGAATATAAATGTAATATATACGGATTGTGAATCAGTATTATACTTGTAATCCTAAAATAAAAAATGTAATCACAATAAAAAAGTTGTATAAAAAAATATAACACTTATAAAATTATAAAAATTATTTTAAAATTTTACATAGTTTAAAATATTATTATTATTATATAAAGTATATGTAATACGTAAATATATGTTTTTTCTAAATACATGGGTATGCTTTACCATAAAGACAAAAAATGATTATAGATATCTTTAATTTATTAAAATTATCTCATAAGTTCTATTTTACATATGTACTAATAACTTTTTTCTCTTTTTTTTTTCTTTTTTTTTCTTAGTTGCATAATATTAGATAATGTATCACTTTACAAATAGTAAATATCAGTAATTTAATAATAACATTCTTGTTATACTAAATTGAATTTTTATTACATATGATTAAGATTTCTTAAATTTTGTGTTTGTCATAATTAATATCAATTTCATAGAATTAAATTAATTTACATTTTATTTTTCTTAATTATCCATTTCAAGATTTCTTGTTTATATTTGTATATTACATGTATGCTTTTTTTCACTCATAATTTATTAGTTTTAAGATATTCTAATTTTTTTATTAATGTGATATTAATTATAGGGTTATTTTATTATACTATTCATTTTTAACTATTCCAATAAATGTTTACATCTTCAAATTAACTTATTTTTTCATTAATTCATATAAATACAATTATTATAAGTAATAGATGAGATGTGTTTTATTTGTAATATTGATTTTTGAGCTACAATAATTTATTTTATTATTAATAATTTGTCAAAAAATAAAAAAAGAATATGTATTTTGATAATATTTAAACTAATTTTTTTTTAAATAGATTATTCTTAATATACATAACACATTGTTTAACATTAAATATCAATTATAATATATGAATTTGTAATTAAAATATATTTTCTTAAAAATAATTATAATAAAAAATTTAATATATTAAAAATAAAAAATAAAATAATTTTTAACTTAAATAGTAAGTTAATTTTACATGTTACTTGTTAAATAGATTAATTATTATTATATAAAATTTTAGTTTTAAATCTAATTGTCAATATGAATGATTTATTAATACTAAGATTTTTAATCCCGGTATTATAAAATTTTCCTTCTAATTATTACTTGTTAATTTCTTTTAACTGAATACTAAATATAATTCTTTCTTAATTATTCAAATATTTTAAAAATGTTTATTTTTTAACCAATTATTTAAGTACTTAAAAATAGGAAAAATGACTTGTAAGTCCTTACAATTTGGCTTAATGTACTAGTTAGGCCTAATAATTTTAAAAATATTCATACAAATATTAATTTATTTTAAAACAACGATTATATCCTTATTAGTAATAGATATTCAATAAAAATTATTATTAAATCTTTAAAAATTTTAAAACATATAATATATTTATAAAAAATACAATATAAAATTATACATTTTATAAATAATATATTTTATTTTTTATTGTGTTATATACATATTAAATATATAACATATTTTAGCCACACATATATAATATAAATTGTAATATACTCATAAGTATGGTACTATGGTATATTTTATTTGTATGTTAATATTTATTTATGATTTGTTTTATTTAGTTTTTCAATACTTAATACATATTGAGTTGTTAACATATTGTAAAATAAATATATTTATATTTAAGTTATAGTATATTAAGAAGTATTATTTATATTATTTGTAAAATATGTAAATTTATGATATGTTCATAAATATTGTATTACTAATAAATATAAAATAATATTTTATTTATTTTATTAATGTATTTTTGATAAATATATTTTATTTTATTAAATTTTTAATATTTAATAATAATTTTTGTTAAATAACTATACAGGTAGGGATATAATTTTTATTTTAAAATAAATTAGAATTTATACGAATATTTTTAAAACTATTAGGATTAATCAGTACATTAAAACCCTACATGTCGTTTTTCCTTAAAAGTATTTATCCTTTTAAGTTAATACTAAAAATATTTATACCATTTATATACTTTTTATGTATACTTAACGAATCAGTATAAGGTATAATAATAATTTAATCAGTTTTCAAATATTTATATTAAAACATTAAAATAAAACACACCTATTAATTATTATAATAATACATATTTATATAATTAAATTTATTAAGATTGCAGATGCATTTGTATTTCAAATAAAAAATTTAAATATTACTTAAATATTTAAGAATACAAGAATATTTTATTGGAAATATAATTAAGATAAGGTTATGTCAATTTGTTTGAATAATTAGCAAAGAAAAAGAAAGTCTATTTCTTAATATAATTTTTCACTTGATCATGAACAAACTTAATTAATCAGTAGTACAATAAATAGATCACTAAATGAATTTTGGTTATATAAAAACTAAAGGCATACCTTAAATATATGAGGTCAGTTATATCTAACTTTTCTAAAACCAGGTACACATCATTTACGCTTTTAAGATTAGAGACCCCTTGTATTTTTAACTTACAATTTATCAAATAAAAACGCTTTTAGAACATTGATTCCAATCACGTCAACTCTACATAATTCTTAATTGGATATGATAAAATCAGGAAATCAATTTTATTGGTTAATTATCTATTTATCATCATCGTACGTATATATCATCATTTTTCGTTTACTACTTTGTACGAGGCAATATATTTAGCAATTAGCAAGGTATATAGTTAAAAGAAATTTTTTATGTAAATTAAATTAATGCTGATTTCAAATAACGTTACATACTTCATGTCAAAAAATTAATGAATCTTAATTATCATCGTGATGATGGATGGATGGTCACCAACCAGTAAAATCCGTTCTCGTACGATTTACAAAGGCATCATAATCAGGATTTAAAACCGGTCAAGCCCATCTCCTTTGTCCAATATTTCCCTTGTGACCGGTAGCAGATTGTTGCACCACCAAAACTGATGCATGCCCTGTAAACTCAGATGATCCTAATGTATCTTCGATTGGTCCAAGCTCTGGATTCTCACTCCACTCTGATAATCCCTTTGTTAATGGTGATTTAACACCACAACCACGTCCATCTATATAAAGATCAAAGTTCTTGCACATTGCGATTATGGATTCTACTGTTTCACTGCAGTCGTTCACTTGCTTTTCATAATAAGTTATGGTCTCATCGCACATGGTTTTGAATCTGAAATCATTAATAAACCCATCATCAAGATCCTTTTCCCTCTCCATCTCTTCCACTACTGTCAAAATCCCATCTTCAGCACTGCTTAGATTATCGTTTCATTCTACATCTTTACCCGGAAGAAACCGGATTACTGTTAAAGTGACGCCGGTGACCCTGCCATTCTCCATGCATAACTTAAGGCCTCGTTGTCGTCGGCCCCGCCAATAAAGATCACCGCGATTCGAAGCTCCCATTCCGTTGATGATCGCAGCCCATGATGGACAAGTATGCCGACAGAACACGGAGGGTTTAGTAGTAAATTTTGGTTCACTTCTTTTAAAGAATGGTTTCCACTTGGCAACTCATTGTCCGCTGTTGATTGCTTGTAAAATGGGACCAAAATCATTGCAACTCGCTTATCCTCTGCAAGATTAAAGATGTCCTCGTGCATGGTGGAGGTGACACAGCCGTGAGTGGGTCCACGGTTACAGCTTCATTTTTGGCGGCATAGTTCTCAAAGGCATTGATGATTAGTTCTGACTCTGCCTTTCCCGGGTTAGGTTGTTAACTTTACCAGTATTAGTCTTGCGTTTGTCATTAACGATTAACATAGCGGAGGTGGCAGCACGTCCGGTGAGCTTAACAAGGTGAACAAAGAAGATACAAATTGGTGATTTTTTGGTGGCATTGGAAAGTTTGAGGAGTTGAACCATGCAGGACGTGTTCCTGGCTGAATTAATGCACGTCATCATTAGAAGTTCTGTTTCTGGATTACTTCTCTGAATGGTCCTTTGACAATAATATCTGGTACGCTTTGTCTTTTTGGTGGATCAAGAAGAAGATTGGGCCAACCAAGAACGTCATCACCAATACTACCATCACCATTGAAAGCATATCTATGCTGTCCATAGCCTGCAAGCTCCGGCCTTCATTAAGAACGATGAGTGCCAATACACCTTTGGTATTCATAAGACAACCAAGAACTAAACCATCTTGTGAGGGCATACCATAGTACAAGTAGATAAGGACAGTGCTTACAATTTTAGCGGACGTTGCCGCAATCGTAACTAACGTCAATTTTTTGCCGTCAATGTCTTCATGGATATCACGAAGATTGGTTCTTAAACCATTAAGCAAAACGAAAGCTGGCAACATGATTCCATTCACAAATGCTTCAACTGTTTCCATAGTCTTAATGGCAAGCTCTCCGTGTGGGATGACAAGCCCTAATACAAAACCACCAACCATTGAATGTGAACCGAAAGCATCTGTGGTGAATCCACATACAGCAACAGCTGCGATAACGAAACATATATGGGTATCACAGAATTTTTGTCCCTTCTTTTTTGTCTGCTTTATAATCCGATCAATGCCTAGACGTAGCAAAAACCAACATAATAAAAAGAACATCAATGTTGGTAATGCCTATGAATAAATGTTTTTAGCTTCAATGAAGCGTTTTGGACCACACAAGTTTACTGCCAAAATAAGAAGAATCCAAGCGGTTATACCACTGATGAGCGCAGTAGACAAGGCTACTCTACCAACATCAGTATGCAAATGCTTTACATCTGAGAGGATTCTTGCTAGCTCTGGGAAGCTTGCGATTGTTAGGTTTACAGCCCAGAAAGCTGCGCCTTCGTCCCTCTTCTTTCTATTAATTTTTTCCAAATTAATCACCGGCTAACAAGGATGTAGATAAGCCTGCGCCTGTGGCCAACGGAATCAATATTCCGGCAATAGCAATGGTCAATGTCTTCTTTCCGACATGCCTTAAACCCGATAGATCCATCTCTAACCCCACCAAGAACATACAGTAAGTGATTCCTAAAGTGGCGAATGTCTCCAATAGCAAAAATAGTGATTCCTAAAGTCGCCCAAATAACGTTGGCCCAAGCATAATAGTCTAATAACATATAGTCTAATACATGCATGCATACATTCTTAATTAAATCACTAATTCGTAAACTGAAATTAAAATAATTAGAATAAGCTTACAAGAGTTTCAGCGACAAAACGAGGCTGGCGAAGGGGTTTGAGGATGAACATTAGAACTCGTGTCAGTAATATCACGCAGCCCAGTTGCAGAACAAGGTAGGGGAGAAATAATACCAAGGGGTTTTGGCTTTGCCATACGCTGTCATTAGGGCTCACTGTTCGCTGATAACATATAGTCATTTCATAACCTGTAGCGTTTGACATATTGTAATGTCTGGCCTTAAAGGTATCGATGCCCGTTTTCCCTATATTCTCCATTACTTCAACGCCGATTACTGAAACACTGGTCCAACCAAAGAAAATTGAAAGGGAATGGCAGGAGAAGATGATAGGAAAGAAAGAAATAAACCAAGTAGATCGAACCTTATTGCCAAGGTTTGTTAAAACTTGGTAGTGTTATTTATGGTTGTCCGTATTCTTTGCTGTTTTACTGCAGTTTTTGTTTTTAATTTGTTGTTGATGTTGCTGCTTGTATTATTATTTATTCTTAGATGGGTTTTAACAATTAATCCTCCTTTAATCAGCATCCCTTAGGCTGAGCAATTAAAAGGTGAGCTGATGTATATTTGACTAAATTGTTCGAGTTTGTTTCATAATTCCGTTATTAATTGTGAGAGGGAAGACATGCACGAGGTGTCAAGAGACTAATAAAACAGGATCACTTACCTTAATCCAGGATTAAATCTGAGACGCCTAAGTTAGGTCAAAGAAAAAAAATAATTAAAAAAAAAATATAATATAAATAGTTTAAGTGGTGGGCGGTGACTTTATATATATATATATGTATGTATATATATATATATGTATGTATATATATATATGTATGTATGATGTAGGCGGGATAGCGGAGTAAGATAAATATACCTTGTCAAATGTCGAATCGCATTCAGTTATTTGACGCAGTAGGTTAGATAAACGTTTTAATAAATAAGATTAGATATTGTTCTAACCCTAACGGCTCAAAATACGAGTGTTAAGATAATAATCCTATTAGGGATAAAATTAAAGGGGAATATTTTATTCAACGAAAGATTGTTTTAAATAATAACATAGATTCTCTATATATAATAGAGAAAACCTAGTGTTACAAGTTAACTTAAATAAGAAAATATAGCTCCTACTTAAATAAGAAAACCAGGAATTAAATAACAAATTAAATTGATAACAATAAAAGACTTTCTAAATTAATTAAATTTTAAAATTGTCCTACATCAGATTCTCCATCTTTTAAAGAAAACTCGTCCTTGAATTTTATCTGGCGGATGAAACTTATAGTATAATAGTAATTCATCTTGTGACTTAAATAAATAACTATTCTCAGCAAACTTTCTTGAAACTCAAAAGAACCCAAATTTTTTCCTTTTCTTATACTTGTTAGTCGCTCTTCTGAAATATGCATACTTGTAATAATAAATCACTTTTATGTTTCTCATAACTCTTCCCATATCTTGTTCAATGTACTCACTAACTAAATTTGTCTTCGTAGATAAATCTTCTTCAAAGATAACCTTTTTGTCTTCAAAATGAATAAGTAGAACCATGTTAATAACAGACGGGATATTTTCAACTTGAATTTCTTGCACATGTTCAATCACATTATCAATTTTCAAATTAAAATCAAACGAGACCTCTTCTTGTATAATCTTTGGCACGTCTACAGTCGTCTTTTTAGGTACATCTTCATTCACTACCTTAGAGTCAACTTCATTCTTATTATCAAATATCTTGTTAACTAAGGTGTCAATATCAACATGTCTAATAACTCTGTCCAGGTAAAGTTTTAGTTGTCCTTTAATTCCTTTGGCTAAAAAGATGGTATATGGTATTATATGGATAATATATGACGGCATTCGATCTCTTATATCAGCACAGAGTCCCTAAAAAAATCTCTCAACTAAAGATTCTTCACTATCATAAAAAAAAGAATACCCATAAAAATTCTCAAACTCTATAGCATAAGAATGAATAGATCTAATACCTTGACGTGTCAAACAATAATTAAGAGAAATGAATCGTGACCTCATCAATCGCTTCATCTGATTCTATGATGGAACTTTATCTTTTTAACTTGCAAGTCATAACCTTTGTACCATATTCTACCAATATGATGCACTCCTTTTTAATAAAAAAATAAGTAACAAATTGTACTCATTTATCCTTAGGTATCCTCTCAACTTGAAAAAAATTCTTCAACATCTTCCAGCCAAAATAAAAATAATTTAGGACTGCATTTTTCATCAAACAACAACGCATTATGCCTAACATAACAGACCATGGTTCTAATTTTTTTTATCTTTTTTTCTTTTGGTGAAAGGATGTATTGATAAATGTGGTTATGTTTAGCGGTTCAGGAAAGCTTTGTCTGGTGCAGAGATAGGCTCTTATACCAACTGACACAGGCGGGAGAGGTAGTTTTGATACCAACTGACGCAGGCGGGATAACAGGGTGGAATAAAAACACCTTGTCAAACTTCGAATCTCGTTCGGTTATTTAATATAGTGGGTTAGATAAACGTTCTAATGGACGAGATTAAATATCGTTGTAACTCTAACGGCTCAAAATACGAGTGTCAAGATAATAATCCTATAAGGGATAAAATTAAAGGGGAATATTTTATTTAATAAAAAATTGTTTCAAATAATAAATAGAGTACTTATATTAATAGAGAAAATCTAGTATTACAAGTTAACTTAAATAAGGAAATATAACTCCTACATAAATAAGAAAACTATGAATTAAATAACAAATTAAATTGATAACAATAAAAGACTTTCTAAATTAATTACATTATAAAATTGTCCTACATCAGTATATTATGCTTTCAATTTGAAAAAGAAATTGAGTGGAAATAGAGCAGAAGAACTGAACCAAAAAGGAGAGAAGGAAAGAAAGAAGAAGAAATAGAGAAAAAAAAAGAAGAAAAAGAAGAAAGTCGAAAGAGGGAAAGGAGAAAATAAAGAGAATTATTTGCAGAAAATAGAAAAAGTACAAAGTATTGAAAAGTTGAATCGATATTCAAAAACCTAGTAAGTAGTGTATTTATGAAATTATTTACAAATAGCGTTATTACTGTGTTTGTAATACGCATTAGGTTTTGAATCAGTTTAACGATAAATTGTTGAACTATATATTTTTAGAGAGCAATGTAGTGATATGGAACCTAGAAGACCCCGAATTTTCTAGAAATTGAGCAATTGAGCTGTGGATGAATATATTTTTAAAACATTATAAATCTATATTATGTTTAAATATTTAATATAGTATGACTAATCTGTTTACTGATGAATTAGATTGAGTTGTATATTACGTGGTATTTAAATTATGCGTGATATCCAGTGATTGTTTTATGTTTGAATATTGTTTGTGTTTGTTTAAAGCACTTAACATGTATCCATCCCCCAATATTATGTAATAAGATCCTTGAAATTTATGAAAATATACGTATATGAATGTGAGCTCCCTGAGAGATAATACGAGGCCGTTGATTTGAGTATGGTTTTTTTTTCACTCGAGCATTGGTATCCCGCCAAGCATGATATCCCTCGAGTACTAGTTGAGTGCTATATGAATTGTTTATATTGTTATGCACTCTTATTATGTAAGTGAGGCTCACTTTATGTGTGAATTTAGTACGTATTACAATAGTTGTATGGAAATATATTTTCTTTAAAAACTATGTCCATTCACTGAGCCGCAAGCTCATTCTTTTTCTTATTTTTTCTTAGGTCACGTGCATGGTATGGTTTTGTAAATAAGGTTGAGACCACTTTATGCATACTGCATGAAATATTTTGAACATGTCATGTATATATGTAAATATGTGAATATCTTTTTTATAATTAATATCTAAAATATTATTATTATTTTAAATAATTTTATTTTAATCACGTTAATCTATAACAAAAATAATTATAATAGATTGCATATAATATTTGGATTATATGAACTATATTACTTAAATTTAAAAATATTTTTGATAAATCGATATTCAATATTAAATATTAAGGATTTAGATATCAAAAATATTAATAATAAAATTTATATGATCCAAATATTTGGGATAAATATTTGATTTTATAATTTATAATTTTGAGAATATTTATATTGATAGGACCTGCCGTGACTCCTATCATAAGTCTGGAACAAATCCTGCTAAGTAAATGTATATGCTACCTGCCATTTCTCATAACTATTATATAAAAAAAACTCAGATAAGAAAAATGGCCTCAGGCCTCTATCATTAACATACATTGAGACTTCATGCCTCGTCACACATATATACATATTCATACACATACATAAAAACTCAAAATGTTTCATGCAATATGCGTAGAGTAGTCTTAATCTCATTTACAAAATTGTATCCTACACGAATTCCTAAGTGATTTGGGGAGAAATGAAAAAAATAGGTAAAGAATGAGTTTTGCGACTCAGTGAGTGGAAACAGTTTTTAAAGAAAATACATTTTCATACAACTGCTGTAAGATGTACTAAAATCGTACATAAATTAAGTATCACTTGTTATACTAAGAATTCATAATATTACAAACAATTACATAGCACCCAACTAGTACCTGGGGGATATCATGTTTAGTAGGATCCCAATGCCTAAGCAGGGGAAAAACCATGCTCAACCTGGTGGCCTCGTATCATCGCCCAGGGAGCTTACATTCATATACATATATTTCCATGGGTTCCAAGGACCTTACTCCATAATATTGGGAGATGGGTATATGTGAGGAACTTCAAACAAATACAAACAATATTCAAACAGAAAACATTCACTTTCAGACAATCATTGGACATCACGCATAAATTAAATATCACGTAATAGACAACACAATCTAATTCATCAATAAACAGAACAATCATGCTACATTAAATATTTAAACATAATATAAATTTAGAATGTTTGAAAAATATATCCACTCATAGCTCAATCGCTCAATCCCTGAAAAATTCAGGGTCTTCTGGGTTCGTATCACTGCACTGCTCCCTAAAGATACATAATTCAATAATTTACTATTAAAACTTATTCAAATCCCGATACGTAATTCAATACAATAATAAAACTTCTTTAATTTCCTAAATACACCATCTACAGAGTTCTTGGATGTCAATTGAACTTCTCAATACCTTTTTCCATACAATTTTCTTTTTTCTACGAATGATTTCCATTTCTTTTCTTTTTCTTCCCTTTTCCTTGTCTTCCTCTCGAATTCAATTTGCTTTTGTCCCTAATTCTTTTTCAATTTGGCTTCACCGTTTTCATATACTATTTAATTATTATTTAATTTGTTTATTATTATTATTTTCTTTGACACCTATAGTACAAGTGTCTTAATTCCTCCCATTTTATAAAAATTTTGTCCCGAAATTCATGTATATGTCTGAAATAAATATGGATATCGAGCTCGCATATAATCCACACGCTCCCATGTAGCCTCATCTACATTGTGATTTCTCTACAAAATCTTAACTAACGAGATTGTCTTGTTACATAATTGCTGCTCCCTAGAGTCCAGTATCTGAACAACCTCATCTTCATAAGTCAAATTTTCTTCCAACTGTACTGGCTGTGAATCTAGAATATGAGAATAATCGGGAACATATTTTCTTAACATGGATACATGAAAAACATTATGAATGCGTGACAATTCTGGTGGCAAAGTTAATCTATAAGCTACTTGACCAATCCTTTTAATAATCTCAAACGGACCCATATATCGAGGGTTTAACTTTTCACGCTTTCCAAATCGAAGTATACCATTCCAACACGAAACTTGTAGGAAAACATAATCACCCATAATAAACTCTAATTGTCTTCTGCGCTTATTTGCATAGTTTTTCTATCTATCTTGGGCTATTTTCAATTTGTCTTTGATAACTGAAATCTTTTCATTAGTATCTTGTACAATTTTTGGACCCAACAATCTTCTCTCTCCAACCTTATCCCAACAAATAAGCGTTCGACATTTTCTTCCATACAAGGCTTTATATAGTGCTATCTGAATATTAGATTGATAACTATTATTATAGGCAAATTCTATCAGAGGTATGGATTCTAATTTCCTTTAAATTGTATCACACACACTCGAAGCGTGTCTTCCAAAATCTAAATAGTTCTCTTTGACTGTCCATCCATTTGAGGGTGAAAAGCTATATTGAAGTTAAGTTTAGTCTCTATCGCATTTTGTAGACTAGGCCAAAATCTAGAAGTAAATCTAGGATCTCTGTCAGATACAATAGATACCGGTGCCCCATGTAACCTTACTATCTCATCTACATATAAATTGACCTTTATGTCTATTGAATAGGTACTTTTGAAAGGTAGAAAATGAGCAGACTTTATAAGTCGATCAATGATTACCAAACATTGTCATGACCACGTTGAGTACGTGGAAGTCCTATAACAAAATTCATCGTAATGTGTTCTCATTTACACTCAAAAATCGAAAATGGCTAAAAAAGTCCAAGATGTTTATAATGTTTAGCTTTAATTTGTTGACAAATTAAACAGCGAGATACTAATTCTGCAACCTCTCTTTTCATACCTTGCCACCAACAATGCTTTCTCAGAGTACGATACATCTTTATACTTTTAGGATGCATGGCATAATATGAATTATGTGCTTATTATAAAATCTGCTTCTTCAATTCTGAATCATTCAGTACACATAGCATGTTGCCCATAACTAAGATCTCATCGTCCTTCAATGAAAAATCAGTCCGTAGACCATTCTTCACTTCTTCCTTTAATTTAATTATATTTAGGTCTTGTTTCTACATTTCTTAGATCTGATCAATTAGTACTGGTTTGACTCGAAAATAAGTTAAAAGTGTCTCATGCTACCCCACTGCTAAATCAACTCCGAGTGATCTTAAATCAACTAGTAATAAAAGACACGTTACCTTTATTTGAGCAATAGAACTTGAAAATTTTTTATTGAGTGCATCTACCACTACATTTGCTTTACCTGGATGATAACCAATTGGATAATCATAGTCTTTGATAAGCTCAATCCATCTCCGTCGCCTAAGATTCAATTTCTTTTGAGTAAACAAGTACTTCAAGCTTTTATGATATGTATAAATTTCATAAGTAACACCATATAAATAATGTCTCCAAATCTTTAATGCAAACACTACAACAGCTTTAAATCATAGGTCAGATAGTTCAATTCATGTTTCTTGAGCTGTCGGGAAACATAAGCAATTACTTTACTATGTTGCATTAACACACAACATAATTCTTGTCTAGATGCATCACTGTAAACTACAAATCCCTCAGTACTAGATGGAAGTGTAAGAGTAGGAGCGGAAGTCAATTTCTTCCTAAGTTCTTGAAAACTTTGTTCATAATCATTAGTCCACTCAATTTTCACATTTTTTCTAATTATCTTGGTTAATGGTCTAGTAATTTTAGAGAAACCCTTAATAAATCTTCGATAATATTTGGCTAACCCAAGGAAACTCCTAATATCAATCACACTAGTAGGTTTTTCCCAATTAACTATTACTTCTACCTTCTCAGGATCTACATAAATACCATCGACATAAATCACATGGCCTAAAAATGCAACTATGTCTAGCCAAAACTGACATTTACTGAACTTTGCATAAAGCTGTTTATTCTTTAATGTTTGTAAAATGACTCTCAGATGCTCTATATGTTCTTCTTTGTTTGGTGAATATATTCTGATATCATCAATAAACACAATGGCAAACTGCTCTAAATAAGGATAAAACACTCGATTCATGAGATCCATCAATACTGCTAAAGCATTAGTCAACCCAAATGACATCACTAGAAACTCATAATGCTCAGAACGAGTTTTGAAAGCAGTTTTAGGCACATTTGTATCTTGAATCTTCAACTGATGATAACCTAAACGTAAATCTATCTTTGAGAAAACTCTAGCATCCTGTAACTGATCAAATAAGTCATTAATATGAAGAAGCGGATGCTTATTGTGGATACTTATGAATGATCAAATAAGTCATCAATACAGGAGCAAATCTCAACAACTCTGTAAATTTGTTTTCATAATCTTCTACAGTTTCTGACCCTTGAGTCAACATCAAAAACATATTCCTCTTTGTATCTTGATAGATAGATGAGGAATATTTATCATTAAATTCCTTTCGAAAATCAGCCTAGGTAATAACTTCATATCCTCCATATCTATTTAAAACAGAGGTCCACCAATAGTATGCTTTATCCCGAGGCAAGAATGATGCAAAGTTTACCTTCTATTAATCTGTACATCCCATTACTTAGAATATTCTCTCAATTGTAGTTAACTAGGACTTTGCGTTCACCGGATTACCAATCCCTTCGGATTCTGTCGCACCCAAATTACGAACATGCTCGATAGTATTCTGTATTCTTATATTAAGATTTGTTTAAGGCTGATACATATGTATATGTAGTACAAAATCAACTCCTCTTTCTCCTAACACTTCATTTTCTTCTTCCTCAACTAGAGGTAAATTCATATCAACGATAGGTCTCGTGCTGGATTGACTACTCTTATGCATGCTAACATTAGTTTCAATTAAACGATTCAATCATGCATGCAACATGCATATGCCACACAATAGTCTACATAATCAAATCCACGCTCTAATAAGACCTGCCTCGATTCCTCTCATAAGTCCAGGACAAATCCTGCTAAGTTCATGTACAAGCTACCTATCATTTCTTATAAACATTACATAGAAAAACTCATGGATAAGAAAAATGGCCTGAGACCTCCATCATTAATATACATTGAGACCTATGTCTCGTCATATATATATATATATATATATATATATATATATATATATATATATATATATATATATTCAAATACATACATGACATGCTTAAAATGTTTCATGCAGCATGCGTAGAGTGATCTCAATCTTATTTATAAAATTACACCCTACATGAAATCTTGCGTGACTTGAAGAGCAATGGAAAAAATAGAAAAAAGAATGAGCTTGCAGCTTAGTGAATATATATAGTTTTTAAAGAAAATACATTTTCATACAACAAATATTAGACGTACTAAAATTGTACATAAATTGAGTATCACTTGTTATACTAAGAATGCATAACATTACAAGTAATTACATAGCACCCAACTAGTACCTGAGGGATATCATACTTGACGAGATCCCAACGCCTAAGCGGGGAAAAACCATGCACAACTTGTTGACCTTGTATCATCGCCCGGGGAGATCACATTTATATACATATGTTTCCATGGGTTCCAAGGACCTTATTACATAATATTGAGAGATGGGTATATATGGTTTCAAACAAATATAAACAATATTCAAACAGAAAACATTCACTTTCAGATAATCAGTGGACATCATGCGTAAATTAAATACTACGTAACATACAATACAATATAATTTATCAGTAAATAGATTAATCATATTATATTAAATATTTAAATATAATATAAATTCATAGTGTTCTAAAAATATATTCACTTACAGCTCAATCGCTCAATCCCTAGAAAATTCTGAATTTTCTGGGTTCGTATCACTACACTGCTCCCTAAAGACACATAATTTAACAGTTTACCATTAAAACTGATTCAAATTCTAATACGTATTATAAATACAACAATAAAACTGCTTTAATTTCATAAATACACTATCCACAAAATTTTTAGATATCAATTAAACTTCCCAAAATCTTTTTCCGTAAAATTTTTTTTTCCTACCAATAATTTCCGTTTTTTTTTCTTTTTCCTTTCTTTTTCTTCTCTTTTCCTTTCTCTGCTTCCTCTCGAATCCAATTTGCTTCTATCCCTTATTCTTTTTCAATTTGGCTTCTCAAAATAAAAATAAAATGTATATATATATATATATATATATATATATATATATATATATGTACCACTTTACCGTTTTTGTATATTATTTAATTATTATTTAATATATTTATTATTATTATTATTATTATTATTTTCTTTGACACCTATAGTACAAATGTCTCATATATAATCTATCTATATTATTAATCTATAAATAAAATATTTATATAATTTATAACTAAAACTTATAAAAATATTAAATATTATTAATGTAAAAAAATTGTTTATAATAGCAATAATTTGAGATTAATTATCAAAAAATAAAATTTAAAGTTATATTAATCATTATGTATAAATAATAAGGTTAAAGTGATACATTTATTTACCTTCTAAATATAACAAAGTAAAATATTTATTTTGTATAATTGTACAATAACTCTATGATATATATGTGACATTTTCATATTTTAAAGAGGTATTGATTATTTATGAAATTTCAATAAAAAATAAGTATATATAACATATGTCAATAAATTGAGTGTGAGGACTGAAATTAATCCTTTTAAAAACTTAAAAGTAACCGTAAATTTAAAAATTGGGTGTTGGATCAGTTAGATACTAGTTGCTGTTAACAGTTGGACACAGACTTTCTCCATCTCACAATTTTAAACAACAAAGAGAGATTTTGTCCTTAATTTCGGTCTTATTAGTTACTGGAAACCTCGTACAAATATACTGTGTGTCTCTCTCACATTTAATAATAGAATTATGAAACAAAACCATACAGTTTTGTTAAATATACATCAGCTCAGCATTTAGTTATTCAGCCTAATGGATGCTGATAAAAGGAGGATCAACGGTTAAAACCCATCTAAGAGCAGCAACAGTAACAAACAAGAACAGCAGTAAAGCAGCAAAGAGTGCGGACAACCATAAAATAACACGATCAAGTTTTAACAAACATTGGCAATAAAAGTTCTAGTTGGCTTCCTTCTTTCTTCCTATCATCTTCTACCATTCTCTTTCAATAAATTTGTTTGGCTGTGCCTGGTGATTGACTAATCCGCAGTGAAAAATATGGAGAAGATAAAAAAGACGGGCGTCGATACCTTTAGGGTCGGACGTTATAATATGTCAAACATCACAGGGTATGAAATCCAGGTATGTTATTTGCAAGAAGGGAACGCCGAAGACTCCATATGGCAAAAGCAAAACCCCTTGGTGTTATATCTCCCATACCTTGTAATGCAACTCGCTTGTATGATACTACTAACGCGAATTCTAATGTTCATCCTCAAACCTCTTCGCCAGCCTCGTTTTGTAGCTGAAACTCTTGTAAGCTCCTTCTAATTATCTTTTATTTCGGTTAATGAATGAGAGATTTATGTCAAGATATGATTGTCTAATTTGATTTTCTGGGAAAATATACATATAGGCTGGTATTATGCTTGGGCCAACGTTATTGGGGCGACTAAGTTTTGCAAACATCATTTTCCCTTTTGAGAGTAATTTGCTATTAGAGACATTCGCCACTTTAGGGATCACTTACTATATGTTCTTGGTGGGGTTAGAAATGGATCTATCGGGTTTAAGGCACGTCGGAAAGAAGACATTGAGCATTGCTACTGCCGGAATATTGATTCCGTTGGCGATAGGGGCAGGCTCATATATATATGCAGACTTGTTAGCCGGTGATTTGGCAAAAATCAATAGAGAGAGGAGGAAAGAAGGTTCAGCCTTCTGGGCTATAACCCTAACAATCACAAGCTTCCCGGACCTAGCAAGAATCCTTTCAGATGTAAAGCTTTTGCATACTGATGTTGGTAGAATAGCCTTGTCTACTGCCCTCATCAGTGATATTACCGCTTGGATTCTTCTTATTCTGGCAGTAACCTTGTGTGGTCCAGGACACTTCATTGAAGCTAAAAACATTTACTCATCGGCATTACCAACATTGATGTTCTTTTTATTATGTTGGTTTTTGCTACGTCCAGGCATTGACTGGATTATAAGACAGACCAAAAAAAAAGGTCACAAATTCGGTGAAACCCATTTATGTTTCGTTATCGCAGCTGTTGCTATATGTGGATTCATCACAGATGCTTGTGGTTCACATTCAATGGTTGGCGGTTTCGTGTTAGGACTTATCATCCCACACGGAGAGTTTGCCGTCAAGATTATGGAAAGAATTGAAGAGTTTGTGAATGGAATCTTGTTGCCAGCTTTCCTTTTGCTTAATGGTTTAAGAACCAATCTTCGTGACATACACAGAGACGTTAACGCCGAAATGTTGACGTTGGTTACAGTTGCAGCTACGTCAGCTAAAATTGTAAGCACTGTCCTTGTCTACTTATACTATCGTATGCCCCCACAAGATGGTTTAGCTCTTGGTGGTCTTATGAACACCAAAGGTGTGTTAGCACTTATCGTTCTCAATGAAGGCCGGAGCTTGAAGGTATCCTTTTAACTTTTTGAATAATTAAATTTTTTGTGGATAAAAAAATATAATGTTACATAAACAAAGATGCGTACTACTGTTTTGACAGGCTATGGATAGCATATATATGCTTTCAATGGTCCTGGTAGTATTGATAATGACATTCCTGGTTGGGCCAATCTTCTTCTTAGTCCACAAAAGCACAAGACGTTCCAAGCATTATAGTCAGAGGACCATACAAAGAAGTAATCCAGAAACAGAACTTCGAATGATGACGTGCATTAATTCATCCCGAAACGCATCCTGCATCGTCCAACTTCTCAGACTTTCCAATGCCACCAGAAAATCTCCGATTTGTCTATTCTCTGTTCACCTTGTTGAACTCACTGGGCGTGCCGCCACCTCCGCCATGCTAATTGTTAATGACAAACGCAAGACTAGTACTGGTAATGTTAACAACCTAAACCGAGATAAAGCTGAGTCAGAACTAATCATCAATGCCTTCGAGAACTACGAGGCCGAAAATGACTCTGTAACCGTGCATCCACTCACCGCTGTGTCACCTTACGCCACAATGCATGAGGATATCTTTAATCTTGCGGAGGATAAGCGAGTTGCGATGATTTTGGTACCATTTCACAAGCAATCAACAGCGGATGATGAGTTGCCAGGTGATAGCAATTCTTTGAAAGAAGTGAACCAAAATTTATTGGCTAATGCACCATGTTCTGTTGGCATACTGGTTGATCGTGGGCTTCAATCTTCAATGGAATTGGAGTTTCGAATAGCGATGATCTTTATTGGCGGGCCTGACGACCACGAGGCGCTCAGTTATGGATGGAGAATGGCAGGATCATCAGACGTCACTTTAACAGTAATCCGGTTTCTTCCGGGTAAAGATGTAGAGTTCAACGATAATCTAAACAGTGAAGATGGGATTTTGACAGCTATGACAGAGATTGAGAGGGAAAAGGATCTTGATGATGAGTTTATTAATGATTTCAGATTCAAAACAATGTGCGATGAGGCCATAACTTATTATGAAAAGCAAGTGAACAACTGCAGTGAAACAGTGGAATCTATAGTCGCAATGTGCAAGAACTTTGATCTTTATATAGTTGGACGTGGTTATGGTGTTAAGTCACCATTAACGAAGGGATTATCGGAGTGGAATGAGAATCCAGAGCTTGGACCAATCGGAGATACATTGGTATCATCTGAGTTTACAAGCCATGCATCAGTTTTGGTGGTGCAACAATCTGTTACCGGTCACAAGGGAAATGTTGGACAAAAAAGATGGGCTTCCCCAGTTTTAAATCCTGATTATGATGCCTTTTTAAGTCGTACAAGAAATAAGTGTGCTGATTGATATCCATCCATCCATCCATCCATCCATCGATCAAACGAGGATAATTAGAATTTATTTGTTGACATGATATACAATTATCATTGAAATAACATTATATTAGTTTTGAAATATAAAATTATATTAACTTTGAAATATAAAACAAGTATTCAAAACATTTCTTTACGTACCTTCCTAAATATTAACTGGTTTCAAAGTGAAATCAATAAATGATAATAATAGGAGTAAGAGATTAAGGCTTTGTTTGAAATTACGGTAACTCTAATATATTTTAAAAAATAAAGTTAAAAAATATTTGATAATACCAATTTTTATTAGAATTTATTTTTTTTTTCACCATATTCCCTGGTTTTTCAGAGGATTCCAGGGTAGCAGATTGGATATATATAGACAATGGAAGAGTCAACTAATCAGACAATATTATTTCAATGAACATGTAGAGGCTATAATGAAAAACCCGCTGCAGAAGCAGCCAACTAATGACGAACTGCTTTTGCATTTCGACAAAAAATGTTTGTATTTTGTATTCGGTAAAAAGTGGATATCAGATTGCACCTAAAATAAGATATCCGATACATTTCGTTTGATAGTGGTTGTAAATATGCAAGAAGGGTTTGCTGCCCCATTAATGTCAAACGGTGATGTTATGGATTACCTGTCCTTTGTGAGATATATGACCTCTCTTTCAACAAAACCAGAATTTGAGTTGTTGATAAATGATAATGATTAGTTGGTCCATCTTGCATTCCGGAAACTCATTTTTGGTACAGATCATTGCAAAGATCCACAGCGCATTTGTATAAAAGCTGAACCAATTCTGGAAAAATTTCAGTCAGCCAGCCAGCTTGGTTATGCCTCTTGTACATACAAAAGCTAGGCAAATGAATTTTCAAGAACAATAACTAGGAATCCTCCAAGAGGTGCTTGGTTTAAAAACATATATGGCATAATCTTTCATTTACTTGTTGCCAACATTACTTGATCTACTTTTTACAAAAGCTTCATAATCAGGATTTAAAACCGGTGAAGCCCATTTCTTTTGTCTAAATTTGCTCTTAAGCCGCTGCGACCAACACCTAAAACCAGTGGAAGCAGACTGTTGCACCACCAATACCGACGCATGTGCTGTAAACTGAGATGATACCAACGTCTCTCCAATACCCCCAAGCTCTGGACTGTCGCTCCACTCTGATAACCCCATTGTTATTGGCGACTTCATTCCTTCCCCACGTCCAACTATATATAGATCAAAACAATTGTACTTGGTTGCAAGGGATTCCACTACTTCATGGCTACTGTTTACTATCTTTTCATAATAAATTATCGACTGATCGCACATTGTCTTGAACCTAAACTCGTTGATAAACTCATCATCAAACTCCTTTGTGTATGCAACGCCAATCTCCGTATGTTCGCTGCTTCCATCTTTAGGCAACATATTCTCTTCTACCTCTTTACTCAAAAGAAACCGTACAACAGTTAATGTAACGCTGGGTGTCCCTGCAATTTTCCATGCATAACTTAATGCCTCGCGGTCGTCTGGTCCTCCGACGAAGAGCATAGCAAAGTGGAACTGCGATCGGCTGGAAAATGGTGTGGATGAGTTGGAGTTCGTTGACATTCTTATTCCACGATCAACGAGTATGCCAACAGAACAAGGTGCTTTCACCAGCAAGTTTTTGTTCAGTTCCTTTAGGGAATAGTTTTCGCCTTTCAACCCACCATCAACAGTTGGTTGCTTGAAAAATGGGATTAAAATCATGGCGACTTGATTGTCCTCTGAAAGATTAAAGATATCCTCGTGCATGGTGGTATAAGGTGACACAACAGTGATTGGATGTACAGTGACCGCGTTGTTTTCCTTTTGGTAATCTTCAAAGGCGCTGATGATTTGATCTGATTCTGTCTTTTCGCGGGTGAAGTTGATATTGGTTGTACTACTACTAATCTTGCGAGTGTCACGAACAATCATCATAGCCGACGCACGTCCAGTAAGCTTGACAAGGTGAACCACGAAGACACACAATGGGGATTTTCTTGTGGCATTAGAAAATCTAAGGAGGTTGATGATGCCAGAGAGGTTTCGAGTTGAGTGAATGCAAGTGAGAATTCGATATTCTGTTTCGGGGTTACTTCTTTGTATTGCCCTTTGCTTGTATTGTTTGCAGCGTCCTGTTTTACTTGTCAAGTAACATATTGGTCCTACCAAAGCTGTCATGAACAAAACTATAAACACCATTGCAATCATTAATATACCGTCCATAGCCTGCAATAAAGAAAAGTAAGCTCCTTGATTTTATCTATACTATTTTTCGAAAAAAGAAAGTAAAATAAAAATAAATCAAAGGAAGTCGAATTAATACCTTCAAGCCGCGACCTTCATTAAGAACAATAAGCGCCGATACACCTTTGGTGTTCAAAAGACCTCCAAGAGTCAAACCATCTCTTGATGACATCCCAAAATATAAAGAAATAACAATAGTACTGACAATTTTTGCAGAGGTAGCCGAAAGTGTAACCAGCACCATGTTTGTGACATTTGTTCTTGTTTTTATTTCAAGCAAATTGATCCTAAAACCATTAATCAAAAGGAAAGATGGCAACATGATTTCATTCACAATCTCTTCAACTCTTTCCATAATCATAATAGCAAGCTCTCCGTTTGGAATGATAAGCCCTAACATGAAACCACCAATCATCGAATGCGAACCACATGCATCTGAAATGCATCCGCATATAGCCACCCCAACAAGAACGAAAGATATGTGTGTTTCATCAAATTTCCCGCCTTTTCTGTTCTTAGTATGCCTTATCATCCTAGCAATGCCAGGACGCAGCAAAAACCAGCATATTAAAAAAAAGATAATGGTGGGTATTGCTGCCATGTAAAACTTCTTCAAATCATAAAAGATTATGGCTGCAACGTAAAGAACCCAGGCACTGATATCGCTAACGAGTGCACTAGTCAATGCAGTTCTGCCAATATTAGTGTGAAGAAGCTTTACGTCTGAGAGAATTCTTGCTAGGTCAGTAAAACTTGTGATAGACAGTGTTATAGCCCAAAATGCAGCGCCCACGGGAAGTGATTTTTTTTTCACTTTACGTAATGGTACAAAATATAAAGCTGCTCCTACGGCAAGCGGAAAGCAAGTTCCAGCAATGGCAATGCTTAATGACTTCTTCCCGATGTGTTTTAAAGCAGATAAATCCATTTCTAAACCCACCAAGAACATGTAGTAAGTGAGCCCAAAATTGGCGAATGATTCTAAGATCAAGTTATTCTCGAAAGGAAAAACGATGTGTGCTATATGGTCGTTCCCAAGTACTGTTGGGCCCAGGAGAATACCAGCCTGTATATGTAGAACAAATCACACATTATTAATAATGTATTATGATTAAATTTCTGAAATCACTTATTCACAACATTAATTAATTCTAATGTTTCCTCTACAGTATGTCAAGAAAGATTATTATATTATTAAAAAAAATAAACAAATGTTATACAAGCCTTTATTGTTTAATAAAAAGGAAAATATTTGATATTCCTGTTATTTTGATCAATACTTGATCACCTCTTATATTTTTTTAAATATCTTATTATTTCTTTAAATTCTGATTTTATCTTTTAATAATTTAAATATTTTTTATTTTATCATTTATAATTTAAACATAAATCAATTGAACTGAAAAGCAAAATCGAAAAAAAATAAGAGTCAAGAAAATAATAGAATATTAGAAAAAATATAAGAGAGTGACGAGACATTAACTAAGAAAGTAGGAGGATTTTAAGCATTCTCCCTTAATAAAATGTCACTTTTATTCGATGTTGTTGACATATTAGATTTTAGTTCTTAATATTTTAATGAATTTATAAAAATTAGACTTTTTTAATTAATATCTTATTATTGTGTCGTTTTTTTTTTGGATTAATTTGATCATTTTAACTTTGATGGTGAATTCTACCCGGATTCTTTATTTTGAGTCTAATATCTCACTGTCCTCTGCTATCACTCTTTTTCATTAAATTTTTTCCGGTCTAACTTAAATCGAAAATCGGGCCAAGTTTGTGAATTAATTCGAGTAAAATTTTCTTTTTTTTCCTACTACCTCATCACCTCATGTTTATCACTTTTCTTTTTTCATCAAGATTATTTAAAAAAATTTCTAATCTTTGCAATAAAAAGTATAATAAAAAATTAAATATTATAATTTTCACGGGTCATATGAATTTGTGCTATGTGCTAAGCGAAAAATTTGATGCATACAATGTTACGAGTGATAGCTTAAATATATTGATTTTGTCATATCATCTAAATAGATGGACTTACGATAACTTGGGCCATAAAACGAGGTTGGTGAAGAGGTGTAAGGATGAACATGAGAAGGTGCGAGAGGGCTATCATCAGAACCAGCTGGAATGCTAAGGTGGGCACAAAATTTAGCAGGGAGTTAATTTGCCATGTGCCGTCCCCTGGGTCTGCAGCATCCAAATAACATACCTGAATTTCATGTCCCGTAACATTTGATATATTATACCGTCCGAAGTTGAAACTGTCCTCACCAGTTATTACTTTCGTCATCTTCTTCTAATTCGAAATAGTTATTTCACGGCTGCCGGAAATATCTCGTCTCCTTCCGAAAGTAAGAATTCGAAGGACACCATGTATAAAACCAACTGCAATTTCATTATTGCATTGCAAGGATCAGTTGAGATAATCTTATTTCCGAAGTTGTCGAAACCTGCAGACTGTCAACCGCCCGCGTATGGCTGTCAGCCTGATATGTCGTTGCTGTTGCTTTCTGTCATCCTTGACCAGGAGGTCTTTTTTTCTTTTACCCATATTAAGACACTATCATAAGGCAATATGTATTAGAAATTGTTAACTAATTTATTTAATACTATCTTTTTTATGCACGTCATATTGATTTGTTATGTATTCTGATTTTAGAATTTAGATTATTTCTTTGACACTACAAATGTACACATGTTATCTCAAAGGTAAGAAGACCCCAACCATGAAAATATAGCAAGACAGCACGCAATGCAAATTACATTTATCACAATAATCTCATCAATCCGTACAAAAAACAAGGGCATGATTTCACGTTAATAAGTAAAACTTGTTCAGCATTTTCTTTCCTTATGGCTCACCGCAATAACACCACTCTTTATCTATAAAAATCCTATAACTAATTCTGGAAAATCCTAGAAATCAAATGGTAAGACCTTGCGGGGGAGCAGCTGCTGGAGCTTTGGGCTTTGGCTTCTCCACAACAATAGCCTGCGTGGTCAGCACCATCCCAGCAACTGATGCTGCATTCTGCAATGCACATCTAGTCACCTTTGCTGGGTCAATAACTCCAGCATCAAGCAAGTTTTCATACTTGTCGGTCATGGCATTGTAACCAATCTCCCATTCATTACTTTTCACCTTCTCCACAACCACCTCGCCCTCAACTCCAGCATTCTGAGCTATCAGTGACGCGGGTGCTACTAGTGCCTGCACCCAGACATATTAATTCAGTAAAACTAAAAAGAATAAGATCAAATTAGGAGTGTTTATTCATCATCAAAGATACCCATTAAACATATAAGTTCATGTTAATGGACCAGTTAAACTGCATAACAGCCTATATTCAAGTCTCCTGCCAAAAGCTAAATCTCACTCCACACTAGAAGTCATATATCTCCAATATGTCAGTTTGCAATTTTGCTTTGGGGCAAGAGATACATATAATTGTTGCTGACAATCTTTTGTTTTTGTTTTCTTTGTGGACATCTAGCCCACCTATGTATCTCTTATCCTTTTCATTTTGTTAATAAAATTTTTTTGCTTTTCATCTCTTTTTCATGGCCAAATTTTAGAATTATGCAAACATCTCGAAAATTCAAATTCAGTTTCACGTCTCTTGTATAAATCACAATTGTTACCTTCTGTACAATGTCAGCACCTAATCGCTCGTCAGGATCTTCAAGCTTGTCCTTAATAGCAAGAACATGATCAGACAGATGAACTAGGGCAGCACCACCGCCAGGCACAATCCCTTCCTCAATGGCAGCAAATGTTGCATTTTTGGCATCTTCAATGCGGAGCTTACGGTCCTCAAGCTCAGTCTCAGTAGCAGCTCCCACTTTAATAACAGCAACCCCACCAGACAATTTGGCAATTCTCTCAGCTAGTTTCTCAGTGTCATATACAGAATCTGTCTCAGCCAACTCCTTTTTGAGCTGTGCAATTCTAGCTTGTAACTCATCCTTCGATGCAGCATCGGCAATTATTGTAGTGGAGTCCTTGCTGATGGTCACCTTTCTTGCAATACCCAGCTGCTCGACTGAAGTGTTTTCTACAAGCAAGCCCAGATCACTAGCTTGAAACTCAGCTCCTAAACAAGGAGGAATAACACAGAAGATTAGTCACATATAATCTTCCAGGCAATACACAACTGGGGCCAGCAAAACACAGAGAAATTGTCAAAGGAAAAATGCATCATCTGTCATACAATTAATAACAGAATTTAGCTCTTGCATGCATTACTAGACTCAAACTTCATGACAATATATATGCCACATCATCAAGCAGAAACTAACAAAGTACACCTCAGATCCAAATGTACAGCTAATACAGTCTCATAAGTTTTCAGATTTGCAATTTGAACCACATCAACCCAACTGGTTAGCTCAACTATGCACTAATAGAGAAAGTTAAAGAAGAGCGGTTGTGCTCAATTCAAAGGTCTGTTTTACTTTGTGAATAACCTTTAAACACCCCCTTCCAACCCCTCAATTCTCAAAAATGCAAAGTGTGTATCATATATAGAATGTAACACCTTGTATATGCTTATCAGTTATCATAGCCAAATTTACAGACCATTCTAACCACTCATCCGAAACTTAATTACTGAGGAAAAGATAAAAGTACTGCAAATGTTACCCTAGCATAAATGCATACCAGTCAAAATGGCAATATCTTGAAGAAGAGCTTTTCTTCGCTCGCCAAAACCAGGAGCTTTAATGGCAGCAACATTAAGGATGCCCCGCAGCTTGTTCACAACTAGAGTAGCCAGAGCTTCACCAGTGACATCCTCAGCAATTATAAGCAATGGAGCTCTCAATTGTGTGGTCTTCTCTAACAATGGTATTATGTCCTTTATTGCTGAAATTTTTTGATCTGTGACCAGCACTCTAGCATTCTCAAATTCAACAAGTAATTTCTCAGAGTTTGTGACAAACTGAGGGGAGATGTAACCTCTGTCAATCTAGACATTAAGAAGAAACAGAAGAGCAGGTGAGCATCATATACTTAGAATCAAGCCCAAATTCGTGAAAATTCCACCTCTCTGGAAGAAAGATACACACCTCCATTCCTTCCTCGACTTCAACTGTAGTCTCAAATGAGGATGATGATTCAATAGACAGGACACCATCAGGTCCGACTTTGTCAATTGCATCAGCAATCATTGTCCCAATGAGGTCGTCATTTCCGGCAGAAATAGAAGCAACAGCTAGAAGAAAAGAAAAAGAACAACGCATACCCTGTCAATGCAAAAAGAAGGGGCACAATTTGCAAAGATAACATTCATCAGGATTTGTTATAGCCATATACCTTTGATATCATCGCGACCTTTGACAGGCCTTGCCTTCTTCTCCAACTCTTCCACCAACCCTTGCACAGCTTTATCTATCCCTCTCTTCAGAGAGACAGGATTCGCACCAGAAGTGACACTCAAGAGTCCTAGCTTAATTATTTCTCGTGCAAGAACTGAGGCAGTTGTTGTCCCATCACCAGCAGAGTCATTGGTTTTACTTGCAACCTGCACCCCACAGTCAGAACATTTCATCAGTTGTTTTATGAACACATATGGCCTCATTCAAATGAGATATCAATAAAGGAAAAAAGAACTTAAAGATTTGCGGCCTACCTCCCTAATAAGAGCAGCACCAGCATTTTCCATGGGATCAGCTAACTCAATAGCTCGGGCAATGGTTACTCCATCATTAACGACTTTCGGACTGCCAAATTCATCCAGAACAACATTCCTCCCTACAAAATGTCAGGGTCAAAAATTAATTAACAATTTGAATTCCTTCATCCAGATTACTATTCAGTATCAGCAACAAGACAATAAACATTCCACTATGAAAGCAAATGGTCGATTTCATTGGCCAGTTACAGGAGTGCCAGCAGGTTTATTTTTACATTGACCAGCTCCCCTGTTTAGTTTGGACAATTTCCAGGTTCATAAAAGATTGGAAATCCTCAAAGAACCATACTTGTAGTGTTAAAATCAATATTGACATTAGCACAACACCGTTAAGCCATTAATATTTTAACAACCTACCATTTTGGCCGTTTTACACTAATTACAGTTCTCTAATCTCAATTTGGTTGCCAACATTTAAATAACTTAAGGAAGTGTTAAAAAGTGATAAAGAAGCTAATACCTCTAGGACCCAGAGTAAGACCTACAGCATCAGAAAGCTTATCAATACCGGCCTGCATTGCAGACCTCGAGTGCTGGTCAAAAGCAATTTCTTTTGCCGACGCTTTAACAGCAAATCTCCTATAGTTCACTCTCTGAGTCTGATTCCCTCTTCTTCTCAAACTCCCCTGCACATGAAACGTAAAATTAGAAAAAAGAAATTGCAAAAAAAAAAAAAATGAGAATCAATTTCTTGTTGAGTGGAAGGAGTGACGGATATGGTACCTGTTTGGGAGAACAAAAAATGGAAGCTGAAGAGAGAGCGTTAGCAGAAGCCATTCTCAACAATCAACCAAAAGAACAACGGGATTGAAGGTTTTGTGGGAGAGATTGTTGTATGGATAAGGTACGCAACAACAAAGAAGCTGGTATAAGTTGGGGTTAGGGTTTAGGTATATTAGAGGGGTCCGGACGTTCCAGAAGATTCTTTCACTTCGTAGAACCATTGGAGACCCGGCCCAACCAATACATACTGACAATCTAATTTCTATTTTTCTTTTGAAAATGCGTTTGAATTGATGGATATTATTTTGAAAATAACAAATATATTTTATCTCGTATTATAGACCTATTTTCTTGGAAACTTATCACATACCTCCCCTGCAGTTTCAAAAAATATCATACAGAATAGAAGGTTTCATCTTTATATGACATACCTCCCCTGATGTTTGTTTGACTATTAATTGACCGTTTCTTTAAGGGATAAATTGGTAAAAGTAAACGATATTTTTTTAATGGCTTATGTCTAAAAACTTAGGGCATGGTAACCCATTTTAAGATACGAAATGATAATGAGGGAAGATTTGAGGTAACTATTTTTGTCAAAAATCGAACTAAATGCTACATATTTCTATACATGGAAGCCTATATTGAGAATTGGAAAGAGTTTTTCACACCACAATATCGACCCACTATAGATATACATCAATTGATGAAGTCTTCTCGTGATTTTATCCTTCTATTTATATTGTATTGCACACACAAAAAGGAAAAATTTGAGATTTACAAACTATTGTGCAAAAACTCCAACTTGACCAGATGGAAGAACGAATATATGAGTGTTAGGTATAATTTTGATTTGTTTATAGATAATTTTATTAAATATTATATATGGGTGATGTTGATGATGATGCATATCCTAGTTCGAACAATCTTTTGATATTGTATTTGTGGGTTCTAGTGGGTTTTGATTTGAAAAATTTTCATTGAAAGAAAAATATTTGCCAGAATGTTAATTATTGAGGGTTAATTTGTTCTATTGTATTGTTTTGGTAATTGTCATGGTTTCTTGTTGTTGGGTTATAGAATGTTTTGAGGAAGAATGAGAGTTTTTGTAATGAGTATTCATGCTATTGTGTTTTATTTGAGATGCATATGTTGGATTAATGATTAATTAAATTGTCTTGTTGGTTTTCACATACAAGATTTGAAATATGTTCCACATATGCTTATTTTGAGATTATTGAATGGTCAAATTTTAAATAGGTGTTCTCGTGTATGTCTCAACTCTGTCCATTTCTTTTACATTATGTAAAAATTATAATTAAAATACAGTATTGAGTTAGTTGGTTTTCCCAAATTAGTTATGGTATAACACAAAAACTTTTAGTAATATGAAAGGCAATATAACATACTTCTCATAGGCTAGCTTTCTAGTATTTGGCGTATATGATTGTTGTCTTTTTACTTATAATTTTTTTCAAAATTTGGACAATGGCTCAATAATAGAGGAAATCATCGAAAAAGAAATGATTTTAGATTAGAAGAAGATCACTTGGGTTGGTACTTTAATAACAAGGACGTGATTGTTTATATTGTTATTAATGACATAAAAATAATTGTGCTAAAATGCTGAGAATCAATATATGTACACACAAATAATACATGTTTGACACATAAATCATTAATTTTTTTGTGTTGTAATGCTTGTCAGGTTTGTATTTGGTATCCTATTGATGAAGAAGTTTTTGATGTTGGCAGAGTTTTTCCTCAACAGTACACACTCAAGAGGTTGTGGGATGGTGTCAAGCATATATGCTAGCATAAGGAGCTATGTCAATTGGAGTATGTGACCTTCGATGTTGAGTTTCTGTGGTCAAAAGAAAATGAACACTTGACCTATGAAAATGACTTGCAATCAGCCGTCAAGGAGCTTCAGGATAAAGGATACAATTATATAACTCTTATTTTAAAGCTTTCTTTTGAGAACACAACAGAAGAACAAGTGTATACTCTTCTAGACCAAACCACTTACAATTTCTTTGCCTTAGACTATGTTGATGAGGATGCAGTATAATCACAGGCACCATTAACTCCACTTAACACCATTCACAAGTTACAAGCCATTGATGAAGGCTTAAGAAAGTATATACCTATTCAGGGTTATCTGCCGTAATATTCAATTTTGAAATTTGTAAGCTCAAATATCTCGCAGCATTTAAAAAAAATTGATAAGTTAATACCTCAAACAGAAGAAACCACAACACCAAAAATGATTTACCTTAAGAAGGTGAAGAGGATCATATGAGTGCCTACGAATATGGGAATAATAACGATGTGTTAGATTATGAGTATGATGATGATGATGCTGTTAGGTATAATAGAAACAGTAGAGAATTTCAGCATAGCATCAACTTGGATGGAAAGATGAAGTTGAAGCCTAAACATACTTTCTTCACCATTTACGGCTTTAAAAATGTGCTAAAAGCATTTGTAATAAAAAATTATTTCAAGCTTAAAAGGATCAAGAACAAGAAAACCAGAGTAACATGCAAATGTGCAATAATATCTTGCAAGTAGAGGATCCATGCTAGTCCTATATGGGCCATTTTATGTTTTCAGATAAAGACCTACAATCTTGAGCATACTTGTAGAAGAGTGTTTGACAACTATGATGCTAATTTATCATGATAGCAGTACAATTTCTGCACTTGTTTCGAGCTAACCCAAACTTAAATATAAAGGTAATAGTTAGTAAGCTCTTAAAAAAGTATAAGATAACATACCTGTTTTTAAAACTGTATAGGGCAAAAAAGAAGCCACTAAGCTTCCTCAAGGTAGATCACAAAAGCTCATATAGCAAGCTAGATAAGTGTATGGCACCTAAAACACAAACGAATATGGGGTCAACAGTTGACTTACAAACAAAAAAGAAGATTAGGGTTGAACTTCCTACATTCAAGAGGTTTTTTATTAGTTTTGATGCACAAAGGAGGGGAAATTTTTATGGCTGCAGAAATTTTTTATGGCTGTAAAAAATTTTTATAGCTACCGACATTTTATTAGTTTGGACAATTTCCATCTACGGGGTACTTATAAAGGTGTTTTACTTGTTGTTGTTGTAATTGATAGTAACTTTAGTATATATCCTTTGGCAATAGTTATAATGGAGTATGAGAATCAACATTGTTGTACTTCCTTGCGAAACTTTATGATCAATTTGATGTTAATGTTGGGAATGATGCTTTATGACAGATAGACAAAAAGGGCATTTTTATTGCAATAAAGAAGGTTTTCTCGTATTTTGAAACAAAATACTGCTACAGACATGTTTACGCTAACTTTCGATAGAAATTTCCTAGGACAATTGTGAAAAATTTGTTTTGAACAGCTTGTCAAAGTGGTAGCAACTCAGAATGCAATATTTATTTGGAAAAATTAAGGAAAATTAGTTCAGCAGCACATAAATGGTTGATTGACATTCTTATAGCTCACAGGTATAAGTGTCAATTTTCTCTTTGGGTAAAAACAATTCATGTTATTAATAATATGATAGAAAGTTTCAATAACTAAATTAACATGTTAAGATGATTGCATGTGCATCTTAAACTATAAGAAATCATAAGGAAGACCATAAAGCTTATATATGAAAGGTATATTCTAGATTTTCTATTTTATTTGCATATAAGACCTGGAAAATTAAGATACGAATATGAGTTAGTTTGAACAACTGGTGCTTATACTTGAAATTTTCTTTTCTTTGCATAAAACTTGATTGTGTGGATATGAATTTGAGTTGGTTTTAAACACTTGCTTTTTATACTTGATTTTGCCTTTGACGTGCATGAGCGCTAATATAATTATAGGGATTTGAATGTGAGTTGGATTTGTGACAAGTAATGTATATGCTTGATTTCGTCATTCATTTGCATATGAAATTGCTTATTGAGAAGTGAATCTATTTTTGGGATAAAAAAGAAAGGGATCGTGGCTGTGTTGTGAAATTTATTGTTGTGTGACATAGGTTTGTTGAGGCATAGAAATAGGAAGGATACTTGCCACCAGTGGTGAAGCAAAGGATTGTGAAGCTAAAAGAGAAGACTAGAGATATGAAAGTTATATTTGGGGAGAATGAGTTGTATGAAGTACTTATAGACAACCAAGATAGCAATATTGTGAACTTGAGAAGCTTACAGTGTCACTATAAAAATTGGCAAATCTTAAGCCTTTCTTGTGCCCACGCCATCTGTTGCATTGACACAATAAAGGCAGATGTTGACAATTGTGTGCATTACTACTTGACCAAGGATGTTTATTTAAGGACCTACAAATACTATATCACTCCAATACCATTTGAAAATAAGTGGCCTTTAATTTTGTCAAATGAATTGGAGCCACCTGAGGTGAAGGTACTTGCTCAGTTAGATGCACGTTGTACAATTAATGGAGTACAATAAGAGGACGTATGCAAAGGTAATGAAAATGTTGTTCAAAAGAAAAAACTTTATATAAGGTTCCATTTTTTGTTAATTTGTTATGATTGTGCTTTAATTGTTTTATATTAAAGGAAATTGATTTCTTAATGGCTTCTCTAACATTTTTTCTGACAGTTAATTCATAGCAAGAAACATTATGGTATTGGTTCTTCAGAAACTCTATCAACAAGTTAGATTAGTGAAGTCAATATGTTAGACAAAAACATACAAGGATAGGTATTGATCTGTCATATCTGTATTAAAGTCAGAAAATAGCTTCCTTAGGAAGACATTTACTGACACAAACTACTACATTGATACTTTATTGTGGGCAAAAGAAAGTAATTTATATTTGATTTTTTTGTATTGAAGAAATTCTATATTTGAAGAAATTCAGATTTGAAGACATCAAGCTTAGTAGACAATGTTATTTTTTGTTGTTGAATAGTTTGGAAGATGATGTCACATCTATTACTCACATATGGCAGATGGTACATCATCTTGGATTATAATTTCTTTTTTGCCTAGTTTACCACTTTTGTAAGGGATTATGTACATTATGCTTACTTGCCAACATATTGGTGTTGGTTGGTTATTGCCTTAAAGTGAAATTAAGAGTAACTTTGGTTGATGTTCTAATGTAAGCTACTAAAATTTATTTTTGGCTATTACAGTTCTAGTCCCTTTTTGTAATTTGCTTATTATAAATTCATATATATGTGTTACTTGTGGGAAGAGAATGCATGTAGGTTGTATTATAGGTATGACTATCTTGTGCCTCTAGTAGTCTTTGTCGTACATGTGTTATAAGCTGAATTCAAGCCATCTAGTATGTTGAACATATTGATATGTCATTTGCATCCATCACATTATTCATTTCCAACATGCATAATAAATTATTTCAATTGCTTTGAGTAATATAATATCAATTTCATTAACATGTCTTGATACATCATCTCATTCCAAAAGATATAATCTACAACATATTCATCTACATCATCTATTTGCATATTAGTATAAGTAGTAACATACAATTGAGATACTTGTCTACTTGTTAACATATACTAATAAAGTGCAGTAATATAATACATGTGTGAATAGTGAAGTGCCACTAAAATCTTGTTATTGGCTCTATGACTTGCACAACATAATTTTCTCTTTATTTGTGCATTTATACACTCAAGCATCTTTACAACTTCCTTCAATTGCTTTCCATCATTCCTTGCATCATTGAAGTATAAACTATCCTGGAAATCACCATCACTAGGATACCAAAATCTAAAGTAATCACATCTATCGAATTTGCAGTAATAATACAACTTATGTGGATTGCTTTCTGACTCACTGATTAAGATTGCACATTTTTTATTACAATTGCAATATTTGTTTTCGAACTTAATCAAATTCTCATTCACATTTTTTTCTCCATTGTTGCTTTGCACTTGCTGATGAGTTTCTTCCCCTGTTGGAGTTGCTGGAAGCCATAGAATTGATTTGTATGCAGTAGTTTGGATTTTGTTTGATTGGTTGTTATTGAAATGTAAATAGGGTATTTAATATCAAAAATAGAGAATAGATTGCTACATAGATGGTGTTTGAAATTGATAAATCTGTGCAAGATTTTATCAATGGTGTTATGTGTTATATAGAGTAAGGTTACTGAAACAAAATGTTACTGTTGCATTCCAATAACAGCCATATGAAAATTAGGTAAAAAGTTTGCTATAAAATTTTCAATTTAATTGAGTGAACATCTACCTTCAAGCAACTATTTCTGAGTTAGTCCAATATGATTATCTCGCCTTTCTAATCAACAAGTCAACTGATTTTGAATTAAATCCTTAATAAAAAATTCGACTTAGAGACATTATTGTTATTTCACTAAAACGTGTTAGTCAATTAATAGTCAAATAAATGTCAAGAGAGGTATGTGATACAAACATTAAATTTTTTATGCATGTGATACTGTTCAAAATTTTAAGAAAGGTATCTGATAATTCTCCTTATTTTCTCTTTCAATATTTAGACATAGGTATAAAAACATTTTCAAGAAACAGATTAAATATTTTCAACATAATTATTATTAATACAAGGAAATGACAGATATTCTTTAAATTTTGAAAAAAAATACTAATTAATTAATTCAATAATTCCTAACACTTATTAGTAAATAGTTTTTAAATTTGGAAAAATAAAATTTATAAACATCGGATCCTAGGAGGGAGTTGTTTTGGTCTAGTGGTACTATAGTTGTAAAGTGTTTGATTTGTACCAAATTTCATTGGCCTCGCCTTAGTTAGCAATTGGATAGTGTATTATTCAGAAGGAAACGTATGTTTTAATGGAAATTATTATGGGAAATTTCTCAAATTTTTGCAATATGGGGAATACAAAAAATTTAGAGAAAAATAAATAACACATTAGCATGGCATTAGATGTATGTATTGTTCCAAGACCCACTGACATTGTTCGAAGTGTTTAGGCGAATTATAATTAAAATATAATATACACCACATTATAAATACATGATCAATTATAGCAAGAGTAACGCCCGATTATATTTGCATATATAAAAGGATAATTAGGTAAATTAAATAAATAAAATAAATTATATGATCATAGAAAACACTAACTCATCAATTTTCGTATATAATTTGCATAAGTAGTATAACTTAATTAGTCCTTACAATTTATAATTGCATGAAATTTGATGACGTAAATTTTGTGAGACAATTTTGGTGCATAACATTAACGCATTCGAAGCCCGGGCGTCCCGCTTGAATATATATATATTTTTAAATCTATAAACTCAATTAAAATATATAATTTCCTAAATCCCCAATTTCACAAAATTAAACTAAATTTAAAATCTTAACTTCCCAATTTCACAAACTCAAACTGCTCCCACCAAACCGCCGCCCCCTTTTGCTCGCCGGAATCTGTCGCACTGGCTCATCACAACCCAAGCGCCACCCCGCCTTTCTTGGCCTTCTTCAACTCTTCCTTGTCTGCGTCTATCATCAAGCTTTGCAGGTTCCAATACTTTTTTTCCCATTTTGATCTTATTGCACTTTATCTTACGTTATTAAATTATTGTGCATTAAAAGACATTATTTGATTATTTTTGTGTCTCAGTTCGATCAGTGTAACGTCAAAAATAGCCATTTGGGGAATGCGTTGAATTTCTCACGACATTCCTTGTTTTCTATTATTTGATGATTTTTATGCATACCATATATCTGATAAAATTTCTAAGAGAGTGCCTGCTGTTAGTTTGACGCAATATCACAAAACCCACATAGCAAAAAGCATATAAAAGATTTATCAAACAGTGAAGAAAACAATAACCATATTTCATACAGTTATTCTGGTTTGCTTCCGCATAAACTCCAAAAATTGAGTTTGTTGAGCTACCCACGAACCCAAGACTTTTATTCCGAAATGCCAGTCAAAATGGAAAGTCTCATTGAGTCACACCACTGCAGCCAAATTGTAATGTTAGAAAAATATTATCTCATACTATATGCCCACTTCCTAACCTTACCCAATAAATCAAAACTTCCGAATAAATTTTGTTGTCAAATTGGTGAATGAAGCAATATATTGCCAACTGCTTTCCAATATATATATATTCGTATGTGTTTTCATGTTTTCCGGAAGTTATATGGCCTGTCAGGCCAGGTGCTGTTTTTTGAGGCTTGTTTTAATTTTTATTGTCAAAAACCTGGATCAGAAGCCTGTTGTAGCAAAATTCTATATTTACAGTGTGAATTATATATATTCACTATTTTGAGCCCTTTCTTTCGAATTTTTAAATCAATTTTACCAATCAAAATACCCAATTTTATTTTGTGCTTTCTAATCATAATCTGGACTTTAAAAGCTAGGTCCCAGGCATTTTTGTGACAATCCTAGTTGCGGTCTCAAACATTTTATGCTAGTTGCCACTTAAGAAGAGTAGCATAAATTAAACTCGAAGTTGTACGTGCCACTTTCATCTGTACATATGAAATGTTTACAATGAGTAAAACTCATGGGAAACTTTGTGATAAGGCCTCCTGCAGATGTCCTTTAAAGAAGTTTAATTGGAAGCTTATTCTTTCTAAAGTGTTTTCTACTGCATCCTTTTTTGCCTATAAGTATTTGGAGAGGCTTCTACTGAATAATTACTGGAGTTCTGATATTTCTCTACTTATTTTTCCTGTTTCAAATTCAGGTGAGAAGTTTGTTATAACTAGTGAAAGAGTTTTGAGGGGAGTCTTTATGGGTAAGAAAACAACTGGAGAGAAATGGCATGACAGGGAGAAAAACGAGAATGATGAAGTAATGAATGGGAAAGAGGGTGATGATGTCAAGAAGAAAAAGAAGAAAAAAGAAAAAAAACAACACGAAGAGGATGAGGGAGGTGATGATGGCACTGTATTTAACAATAGAACTGATGAAGAAGCTGGAAGAGAAAGGGAGCAATTGGATGGAATAAGGATGGAAAAGGTTGAGAATTGGAGGAAGGAGAAGAAGAGGAAGAAGAAGGAGCATAGTCATAATGGAAAAGCTGAGAAAAGTCATAATGTGAACCATGGAGTTGAAGACATTGCAGACAACGAAAGTAGTGGACATCTAAGTAGAAATGAGGCAGGGAGTAGAAATATGGTAGGGCATGGTATCTCTGAAGAAGATGGCAAGAACGACAAGAAGAAGAAAACCAAGTCGGGGGAAAAACGATCAGATGGTCATAAAAAACTTTCAAGAACCAAATATGCTGTTGAGCCCATTTATCCATCTGAAAATTCTTCACTGAGAGAGAGACCTAAAAAAGTAAGCTTTTCTGATCATGTGCAGGTTTTTCCTTCATCTGATGGTTCAAGTGATGACACAAATGCTGAAGATGATGGATTAGTGCGTGGTAAGCGGTTTTCTCCAGAAGAAGATGAGATGATTAGAAAGGCTGTCAACAACTACATAGAGGCTCTTAGATTAGGTGAAGAAGGTCTGAATATGGTTTTGCATTGTAGATCTCACGCAGAAGTTAAAAACTGTTGGAAGGAAATAGGGGCAGCCCTACCCTGGAGGCCCTGTTATAGTACATATTATCGAGCTCATGTTTTATTTGAAAGAGATGAAAATCGTAAATGGACATCTGAGGAGTTAGAACTTGTCCAGAAGTTCCACAAAAAGCATGGATCTGATTGAAAAATGTTGGCTGATGCAATTGGCAAGCATAGAATTCATGTAAAGGATACATGGCGCAGAATAAAATTGCCCAATCAGAAGAAAGGACAATGGTCCCAAGAAGAGTACCAGAAGTTATTTGACTTGGTGAATATGGATTTGTCCATGAAGGCTTTTGAAGAAAAGAAATCTAAGCATGGAATGTTGCGAGATAATATCAGTTGGGAGGCAATTAGTGAGAAATTGGAAACCAGATCACACTCAATCTGCTGCATGAAATGGTATGATCAGCTAACTTCACCAATGGTTGCTGAAGGCAAATGGGCTGACACTGATGACTATCACCTGGTGAATGCGCTTTCTGGCTTGGATGCTTGCTGCATTGATGATGTAGACTGGGACAATCTTGTTGAGCATAGGTCTGGAACCATCTGTCAAAAGCGATGGAGCCAAATGGTCAAACACTTGGGTCCTGTTGGAAACAAGTCATTTCCTGAACAAGTTGAAATTCTTTCAACAAGGTATTGTCCAGATGTACTTGAAGCAAGAGAGCCCTATAATAGCCGACCTGCAGTTAATGAGACTACTGTTTAGCCCTTAAACAATCACATGGTTCAGCTTGATTTGTGATCTGAAGCCAAACTGTTGTTGCAATCATAATTGTTCATAATATTGAATTGTGGTCTATCTAATGAAGCTGTTGTCAATACTTGTTTGTCTTTTTCTTCCGGGTGCTATGCAGAGCTGAATTCCATACGAATTTATTGTAATGTTGCATGTGACTTGGGCACCAGTTGTATTATATTTTGGAACTTGATGTTCTGCATGGCGGTTTTGTTGGCTTTATTAACTGTATACTTTGTTCAACGTGTTATGGTGGAAAATTAATATTCTGTTGATGACTGTCATGATTAATTTAAGAAATATAGTTATTATTAACCATTTTACCATATTGGAAATTTAAGAACAAGAAATTACTAGAAATATGTTGTTAAAACCTGTTCACTCATAGTTGGGGGTGGCAATTCGGATAAGCGAATCGAATTTGGACTGATACGAATACGATTCGTTTAATATTCGTTTGATACGAATACGATCCGTTTATTATTCGTATCAACTTTTTTAAATTCGTATACGATCCGTTTATTTAGATACAATTCGTTTAGACACGATTATTTATTTAAGATCCTATTATTCGTTTAAAATACGATTCATGTAAAAATAGTATATTTTATCAAATATAATATGTATTTAATAATTAAATACTTATATTAAGAGTTGTTTATAATAAATAAATTTATATTACATATTTTTTTAAAATTTATTAAAATATATTCGTTTAGGACATGATTATTCGTTTAAGACACGATTATTCGTTTATTTCTTTAAGACACAGTTATTCAATTATTTATTTAATTAATCGTGTCTTAAACGAATAATCGTGTTTTGTATGTTAAACACGGATATGACACGAATAATAATCGTGTCGACACGAATACGACACGATTATTATTCGTATCAAGATTTTAAATCCAAATCCGTTTAATGGCACCGAATTCGTATCGAATAATGGTGTCGTGTCCCAAATTGCCACCTCTACTCATAGTGCAGGAAGTAACGGATAGCCTATGCAGTCGGGAGTCGTCAACATAAAGGCTGGATGTCCATAGCTCTATGCACTTGCACTTTTCTTCAAAACCTGGTTAGGTAACTCAACCGCCGTTACTTCTGATTGATTGGTGTTCCATCAAATTCAGCTTGTGATTTTACATTGCATACGTTTCCAAATTAATTTGTTTCTCTTGTGGTCATAACAGCGCTGAAATTGATCTTTACAAAAAGTTTGATTTGGCGCAATTATTCATTGTAGAATCCTTGGGATCAAGCTTATTACAGTTTTCACCGATGTATGTTTGATATCGTCATTTCTGATTGGTTGGTTAGTAATTTGTACTGGAATTCAGAGTAATGGAGATCAAATAACTGTTTGTCTTGATATAATTATGCTCTGAACTTTCACAGCATTTGTTTATATGATCTGAGGCAGCTATGCGCAAATTCACAGAGAGTGCATATATTGGCTTGTTTTTCCAGTTTTTTAAGCTGTATATGCTATAAGATTTGCCAATTCAATTCAGCTTCTACTGTGGAATGGTTTTTAAATTTCTATCAAAGCACAACATTGTTTTAAAGTAGCTTATTATTCTCAAACAGCTTCTTGACATATATAGACACCAAAACTCTGTAAATTGGCAGTGTCAGTGTTGTCAATATCAGTGCAAAAGATGGTTTCTTGCTGTTTATATGTGATATTAGCAATTTTTGTCACAAGCCGTTAGCTTGTTTCGAGTAATCATTTCTATCTGGTGATGGTTTTCCTTCTTGCAAAATGGATGAATTCAATCTTAAAAACAGAAAAATTTTCTTAGCGCAGGTGAGAGATTCAATTTCATGGCTAATAAGAAGCATAGAATTTTTCTATCTCAACTTTGGTGGTGTGGAGAATCACATTTATTATCTGTCACAATGCCTGCTAAAGCTTGACCACAAGGTTAGAAAAGGTTTTTCAAGTCTGTAGGTCTAATATCTTGAATGCTAGTCCTGATACTATTTAAAGACAGAGAAACAAGGAAATGATTTGTAGAATTTGCCTTTCTCCTCTTTGGCTGGGGAGATTAAACAAATAGAAAAACATTGGATATAAATGCAATTGAAAAATTATTTTTTAGTTTCCTAAATTTCCTGCTCAAAGCAGAGAAATATGAACAAGAATTTTTTCCCCTAAAAGGTTTCTTAAATATCCTTTTTCTGAATCCCTTTTTATCATTTTCTTCCTAAACTTTTCTTTCTCTCTTTTATATTCTCACATATAAAGGATTTAAAACTGCTCTTTCTACATTGTACCTGTGCTATCTATTGCATATGTTCTCCCTCCTTCCTGTAACCTGCTTTCTGCCAACCAACTGGGATATTCTAGTATCTACTCAACATGTAAGTCAGACACCAATTCCTTTTGATATAAGTTTAAACAATCACATGAACTAGTTATTATATGGTTATTCAGGTGGTCATTATGACTCATGCTTATGGAAATCGCTCTGGTGTGAGATACATGACAGGCGGCTTGAAAGTTTATTATGTACCATGGAGACCATTTGTTATGCAGAACACATTACCAACCTTTTACGGGACTCTTCGAATTATAAGGACCATCCTTATTCGAAAAAAATATCATTGGTGCATGGGCATCAAGCTTTCTCAACCCTTTGTCATGAAGCTTTGATGCATGCTCGAACTATGGGATATAAAGTTGTATTTACTGACCATTCACTTTATGGGTTTGCTGATGTGGGAAGCACACACATGAACAAAGTATTGCAGTTTACTTTAGCAGATGTGAGCCAGGCTATTTGTATTTCTCACACAAGCAAGGAAAACACGGTGCTACGTTCAGGGCTGCCACCCGAAAAGCTGTTTGTAATACCAAATGCCGTGACACTGCTATGTTCAAACCTTCTCTTTTTTGTTTGTAGCATTATAAAATGACATATTAGAATTATTTAATTTCTGGAAATACTTAGCAGGTTAGCGAGTTAAAATTTCCCTACTCTGCTTCTAGGTTTACCCGATGACATGATTGTACTTGCTGAGCCAGATCCTGTTGATATGGTACTGGCAATCAGGAAGGCAATATCTATACTACCTACGGTTGATCCACAAGTTATGCATGAGCGTGTGAGTAAATTACTCAAGTGACCTGAATCTTTTTGAAAAATTGATCTTTTGTGTAATGCCGAATGGTTTATTTATGTTTTGCAGATGACAAAACTCTACAATTTGCACGATGTTGCCAAAAGGACAGAAAGTGTGTATGACCGTGCTTTAAAATGCTGCAGTCAAAATCTCTTAGAACGACTCTCGAGGTATGTTATTGAAAATTGATTATGCCAAGGGACCTGCTTTTTTGCTTGGTCATGATCATTGATTATCTGCTGTGGCGTCTATTGCAATTATGGAAGGTAGTTTAATCTCTCTTTTTTTTCTCGTTTAATTATTATTTTTTAAATTTCTGTCTTAATTTGCAGCGAAGATCAATGGTGTGAGATGATTTTTATGAGTCCCATTCTTGTTTCATAAGGAAATAACTGAATTGCTTGAGCAACTGGATATCATTTCTTTAGTTTTTATTTTCCTTTCCTCCAATGTACATATGCATAGTTAGTTTTAGAGTTTTCTAGTGTTTTTACGTATATATGCAACTGGAAGTTATTGATTCATTGCATCAAAACCTGAGCGCTTGAAAATTTATAGATGTAGTTCATATCTTGTAGCACTTATATTAACATTGAAAATTATTGCTTGGCACTTGAGCTCAATTTCAAGGAAAATTTTGATCTTGACAAGGGAAATTTGGCATTTCGCATTTTGCATTTTGCCTTTTGTTATTCTTTGGCATGAAATCTGGTGATGCCTCGCTGTGTACCTTACAGTGATGTTGTCAAATGTTCAGTAATCGCATTATAGAAAATTGTTGTTACAAAAGGCCAAAGGGTATTATTTGACTGCATTGTTACACTGAAAATAAAAAAGTTCAACGAAGAAACAAAGCGTCAAATGTAACAACAAAATACTTGTTATTAAAGTGGTTTTAGAGTTCAACTCGTGGTCATAGTTAGCGAAAATCATTTCTGAAATTATGATGTCTCCTATTCAATCAAAACGTGAAATATAGTCAATGCTCAAATGTTGATTATTGATAAGGATTTTCTATTGCTCAAAAATTTGACTTGAATTTTTTTTTAAAGTATTACAAATTTATTAGTATTTAACTAGTTATCTACTAGTATTTATAACCAGAAATATATCAGAATTTAACTGAGAAGATAATCTGCAGTTATAATACACTCAACGTCCAAAAATATTTACCTAGAGATTTATAAGAAGACGGTCACACAAATTTGTATGGAAGAAATCCGTGAAAAAGTTTCCATAAGTCAAATCCATGTTAGTAGAATCTATACTCAAAATTAAAATTAGTAGAATAATGATCATAAACTTAATTTATAAGTATATAAAAGATAAACAAGAAATCATGTTGATGTCCGTAATGCGTATGCTCTCCAAAGTTACAAATTAAATATTCGATGGAAAGTTTATTAAAGAGTCGCCGAATCCTAGTGTTGTTGCCACAATACTGGAACAACTTCAGTAGGTAGGCGAACATTACTTTATTGCCATCAGGTTTAGGTGTTAGAGACCCATCAATCCTAGTGTGTTAGGCCATGAGTTACCCGTATTAGATAATATCAAGCCATGTAATTAAGTCAATCGTGACGTACGGCCTAGAGACGCACAACGTTAGCGATGCTAGATGTATAGGTGATATGTATATATGTTCTGGAGGTTGCAAGAGAGGTCGGAAGCTGGTGAGAAAACATGAGTTAGACCTTAACAAAAAGAGCGTCAAAATTCCTTAGTCTCATCTCTTTAGGTTTTCTCAGCCACAATCAAGGGAGTTATTCCCACACATTATAAGAAAGGACTCGTTTTATCTTGTTTAGCTAGCTAGAGGTACATGTAACGTGTACAACCGATACGGACAAGGATGAGCGCCTGTTAATTTTACATATATTTTAACAGTAATTATTTAATTATTGAATTTATGTAACTTTTTATTATAGTCGAAATTAAATATGATATATGTAATCAATATATATATATATATATATTAAATTTAATTTCAATAATTACAGATGTTTGAATTTAAATCTATCAACTTATAAGATGTTTAAATTTATCCATTTATAAAATAACATAAAAATATATAACTAGTATAATTGGGAACTCTATGTTAGACTAATTTCCCTCGTTTTTTATGGACCCCATGTTGAGATATGTAAAAGTGAAAAAAAAAAAGGGATCCATATCTCTCGATGAATGGCTGCACTGCCCATGTTTTTCATAAGCTAAGTTTAAACAAAGAATTTCATAAACAATTCCACTAGACCCAATATATTTATACAAATATAATACAACATTGGTTATGTTGATGCACAATTTTTGCGAATCTCGAACCCACACAAAAAGATAGAACAAATGCACCCGAGACAGTCGAATGGCTCAAGTCAAGCGTGCACGTACGAGTCAAATCCGCAATCCCAAGCCACCAAAAACCTCTATGCTACTTCATTGTCTAAATACCCACATAATGTCCAAGTCTATTCACCTCCCCATTCACTGCCTCAGACCATCTCTCAGTTCACTATCTCAGACCACCTCCCAGCTCCTAACTCAACTCTGATGACTCTAAAACTTCCCGAGATCCCTCAAGCGACATTATACCTATTGCCCATTCCCCAAATAACTATCTAACCCACCTCCTTTCACGCTCGAACACTTTTAACCCAAAGATTCCACCGAGCTGGTTCGCGACTTTCTGCGAGATAGAGCAGGGCAAGAGGCGACCCCTCTCTGATGTCTAAGTTAACCTTAAGACAGAAAGTAATGAGGAAGAAGCACAATGAGAAGATCTTGCCCAGGTCTCGAATAAGGTAGACAGGGATTCAATTGGGTGAACAGTGGAATTTTTTTTGAGTTTTTGTGTGTGTTTTTTTGTAGTTTTAGGCTATGGAAGCTGTGTATATGAGAAAGGAAGAGAAGGAATCCGTTTTGGGAAGAGAGCCATTTTCCTAGGAATATTGTGTCTAGAAAAAATGACTTGTCCCCTTAAAAATAAGAAAAAATACCTTTTTATATGAAACAAATGAATGCTTATACTTGATTAGATAGCCATTTTGCCTTAGTTTAAGGGTGTTCACCTTTCCACGTGTCCTTCTCCCACTGATTTTTAGTGGCCCAACTCAAATGTCATGTGGCAAGCTATAGTTGGTGGGTTTTCCCTTATCCAAGCTCATTGGACACGTGTCGACCTTCTATTAGCCAAAGAGATTGCTTTGTACCTTGGTGGACAAGTGGCGTAACCTCATTTGCCCAGTTGGCACATGGTCCCCCACTTGGGCTCTGTGCACTTGTCTACACAATGTCAGGCAGGATCTGTACAGTACCAGCCTGGTTGCTGCCAAGACCAAGTGTTATCTCCTGTCTTTGAAATGGTCCCCGTAAGATATTTTTTTGTGTGTTGAGTCACTTTAAGGATCTTTTTGGGGGGCAATGAGGCGGGCTTTCAAGCACCTAGGTGCTTGAGCAACTGGGATACCCACCTGCCTGGGCAGTTGGGTATCTAGAAGGGCGAAGCTCTTGTTTATTAGAGGCGGGTCTAGCCATTCCGAGGCACAATGGAGAAATAAAGTTATTTTCCTTATCTATATCTGCGTGCTACGGTATATAGCCACGCTTTTCGGCATGTGCCACGGTATATGGTCACATAGGCACTTTCACAAGTGCCACAGTATATGATCACGTAGGCATTCCTACCCGTACTGTGGTATATGGTCACGTGGGATAATAACAGCAAATGGAGAATTCGTTGGCAATACTTAGCGAGGAGCCCAGCTCACCGTGGGTCTTACCTAATTGCTCAAATAGCGAATGCGTTGGCGATACTCAACGGGGAGTTCAGCTCACAATGGGTCTTACCTAACAGTAATGAACAAGGCTTGTACCACGTCCTGCCTTGAGATGGGCGCGAGGTGGGTTACCTTGTAGTGAGCTGATTCGAATTTTTGTGAGTTTACTTTTCGTCACGTGTCTAGTTGTATTTTCTCCCATAATAGGTTATCTCCAATTAAAATCTAAAGAAAAAATTTTAACATTCCAAAAGACCTAACGATAAAGAATAATATATAAAATAAGAAAAAAGAAGAAATTAAAAGTTATATATATAAGAAGATATTGTTTTGGACCTAAACTATCATTAATTTGAACTATTAGAATATTATTATTTTAATACTTAAATTTTACTAAATTAACAAAATTAAATATATATTTTTTATTATTAGCTATCCAATTCTTATTTCTAATATATTTGGAGATAAAATGTTAAAAATAAAAAATATTTTATTTAATTATTTTTAAAAATTTAAAAATAAAAATATTATTTATTCAAATTTTATATTACTTTTATTAACATAATAATAAATTAAATTCACTTATTATAATTTATTATTCTATTTTATCATAAAATACTTATGTAAATTTATCCCTAATTTATTTAGATATTCTTACACACATATTCTCTTAACTTTTGAAAAATATTAAATTCTTTATTCTAGTTAAATACTAAAAATAAGTAGAAAAAAATGTAAATAAATATTTGACAAGAAAAAAAATTAGGTTAAGTACATTTATAGTTTATTTAGAAAAATTTTAACTAAATAAAACTAGTAAATTATAATATATGAATTAAATTTAGTGTTGTGTAAATATTAAAAAATGCATATCTTAATTTATAATAAATACTAAAAAAGACAGAAAAAAAGAAGGTTAGTAACATTATAGTATATAATTTTATCTAAATTAATTGTTAATATTTTAATTTGAATAAATAATATTTTTATTTTTAACCTTTTTAAAAATAATAAAATAAAATAAAATTGCTTAAGTTTAACATTTTATTTCTAAATATGTTATAAATAAAGATTGTCAATAATAAATAAAATATATTTAATTTTATTATAATAAAATTTAAGAATTAAAACAATAATATTCTAATCGGTGAAACTAATAAAAACTTAAGTCCACAAAGCTTTCTTTCTATTTTTTCAAAACATAAAGAGTTATTTTCTAAAAGGTGAAAAAGATAACTAATATTCTCGTGAAACTTAAGGAAATATTTACTCTTTTTATAAAAGTTAAGATATATATATATATATATATATATATATATATATATATATATATATATTTTGTAGACAAAGATTTCAGTATTTGTTGTCGTTTTCATACATTGTCGAAATTTTAACATCAACAATACAACCATAATTTTACTATAAATCAGTTTTTTTTTATTTATTATTTCTACTGCAATTTAGCTTACCGTAGATTGCTTGTGTGTATATATATATATATAGAGAGAGAGAGAGAGAGAGAGAGAGAGATCGACAAACAACTGCCTCTCAATTTCAATCTCCGTCTGGACCCTAAGCTTCTCCTCTCAAAACAAACAAACAAACAAACAGCCAGCGCTTACCAAAGCAATTAATTCACACCCACACCAATGACACCAATGTCGTCAAAAGAAGTCGCCAAAAACTCGGGCAATAAGAAATCCAAAACCGGCTGCAAACTAGACTCAAAAGCTAACAAGCAACGCTGCAAAGACCGCCACGCGAAGGTGGATGGCCGGGACTGCCGTGTGCGTTTGCCAGACAACCTCACTACCGCACGTTTCTTTCAACTAAGAACCCAACTGGGTCATACCAATAACGGCCAAACCATCCAATGGCTCCTCAACCACGTTCCTCCTTCCCACTTTCCTAAACCCACCACCACCACCGCCATAACAAACCCTAACCAAACCGTTGATAATAGTTCTACAAGTGATTCAGTTTCTTTGCATTATTTGCCTTTAGCAACGTCTAAATTCACTTCTTCTTCTTCAGATAATTTTTCTTTGCCGGCTGCCTCTGCTTCGGATCATCATGTTTTATCATCTGTAACAAGCAGCGTAGATACAGTGACGACACAAACGGATAATAATAATTATAATAAGCAGAAGCCTTCGAGTGTGGAAGATGGCTTAGAGTTTGACATGTTTCGTGCTACCAAGAACATGTCCTTCATGTCGCTGCTTATGCAATGTGAAAAAGAGGAAGAAGAACCAAAGGAACATCTCTTTTTTCTTTGATTGTTTATTTTTTTTTAGCCCAGTTTTTCTTTTTCTATTTTGGCTTTAGGGTTTTAATTAATCTTAATTAGGAGAATGATTATTGAGATTACCTACTAAATTAATTTTTCACTTTTTTTTTCCTTTCTCAAGTTGCCTTCAAAGAAAAAAAAAATACTCTGTTTAATTGGGTATGCAAAAATTTGCCAATATTTATGATGCTGAATTTCTTGGGCTTTTTCTTTTTTAAGTTGTGAAGTTGCTGAATTTCGAGTTGGACGATTTCGAATATTATTTATTACTATTTTTAACCATGAGATGAGATGAATTTAAGAGTCATTTTGAAGAGAAATTCTAATAATTCAGTCTGCCGAGTGATCATAGAATGTAAATGCACAACTGGAGATACTCTTCGCAAAATAATATTTTACGTCAGTTTCTTCAAATCCGGATTTCTTTCCTGCATTTTAGAAAATGCTTACATTCCAAGAGAGAAAATCTCTATATACTTCTAGATATCATTAATCAAACGTAAAGTATATAGTGCTTGTTTTTATAATAAACAAAATACTGGAGGTGTGCTTTTCTAGAAAGCACTTTGCAACTCCAAAGAGCAAGCACTTGATAAATGCGAGTAATCTTATTGAAATTGTTTTCTATAAAACCGCTTCTAATATCTATTACCACAAACACATTGATAGTACAAACTTGTTAATGCTTTCTCAAATTCATTGTCAAACATAGCCTATTCAAAGAATCAGCATCCACCAAATACTCACAACATAGAAATTAAAGTGGGATCAAAATCAGTAATGAAGCCTAAGAAATAATGTCCTCAACAGTGCAGTGCAACCAGGTATATGACATGAACAATATATATTTACAAGCAATCATTTTCTATCAGGAATGAGCAAAGTGACCTGGAACTACCAGCAGCGAAAAGCTTCTATAACAGAAACAAAAATAAGCAAGCTCTATCAGTAGAACCAAAAAGAAACATCAGTCTAAGCTATCTAAGCTAGCCAACCAAACCAATCTTCTCTCTGCAGACATTGCCATAAACATCTCTCTCCAATCGATATCTTTAAACATCTTGATTGCCTTTATGTATGTGCTCCCATCCACACCTTCAATGGATTCCAGGCATTTTACACAATTGGTAATGGAGAATGCCTCAGATTGGGGAGATGCTTCAGTTCTGGTCAAGGTTGGGCATATGGATTTTGTTACTTCAGTACATTCTCTTGATCCTTCTATAATATCTAGTGCTCTGGCTTCTCTTTTCTTTCCAAGGTGACTTGTAGGAGTGGTAGACCGTTGACATTGTCGAGTACTCTGTGAGGTGTAATCTTTGTCATCACCACTTTCACCAGGAAAAGCGGTTGGAGTAGCATTTGTCGACGAATCTTCTAAATCGAAGTTATCTTCCTTAACCAAGGGATACTGATTTAATGGAAAAACATCTTTGAACTTCATGGTTGGTTTACCAAAAATAACACCCAATTCATTAAACATTGGACATCCTTTTTTCTGGAATCTCTTAGCCTTTTTGTGTACCTACGTCAAAGCGTAAGATCACTCTGTTATCCAGAAAAGGTTTTGGAAGAAATTTTCTTTCAGTTTCAAATTTTAACACCAACTTTTACCTTTAAGTACATTTCCCATATATTCTCAGGAGCACCGACTGTATTGAGCACAGGGTCCCAATTAACACCAGGTACTTGTAATAGCTCTATGAAATCATGATAACGGATTCTCAATTGGTTAAATTTGTTTCTGAATTGACAGTTGTTATACCTCTTGTTAGTTCTTCCACGGAACTCTTGCTCTATGTTTTTCCAACCCTTCCTTGTAAAGGTTGTTGCAGATCTATTTCCTTTATGAACTTCTTTAACCATTAGCTGGATGAAAATTTTCTCCTCCAAAGCTGTCCAAGTTGCATGGTCAGCCTCAGTTTCAGCGTTTCCTCCATCCAGTTTAGATGCCATCTGGGAAGAAATATGAAAATATAAGTTAATCCGGCACAATAATAAAAAGAAAATATCAATTATCAGTATGGCTCTAAGAGACTTTAAATTCACTAAAGAAAGAAGATCAAAGTACCTAGTTTAGACATAACTAAAAGATAGCAGTGGAGGAATCTCATTCAACTGAGGAAGTCCAATCACTACAACATTTCTCTTCATACCAACCACAAGAAAAAAATTCATAATAAGTGCAACTTATATCTCCACAACTATTCTAGAAGGCAAATGCTCTCCTATAAATTTAAGAGACAGCTACAATATATTCGGAGATGCCCAAAGTATTAATATTGAATTTAACCTAATCTACATAGGAAGTTTGGTCAACAGCACTGTCAGACTTCAGCTGATGATACAACATCTGGCCATAGACATCTAATGTTTTAAGTGCATGTAAGGCTACATTGAATCAACCTTCTTCATGATTGGGACTGTGACCAGTCTGAGTTCCTTGTCTAAATGAAGCATTTGTTAAATCTTCAATAATGTAAAACTATATAGAAACAAAAAATTGAAGGCACAAAGGAACATTCTGATTCAAGATTTCAGAAGCCTTCAAAGGGCATGGCAAAATGGCTGAGAGGATTAAGCTTCCTGGTTCTGCAAATCCAATTATGCATCCTCAAGTAAACGTGAAATGAATTCAAAGTCAAGCATCTCCTGTATTCATCAAGAGACTATTGTGAACAAATACACAGGAAATTATTCTTGTGAACATCATGTGCATTAGTAATACCTAAGCCGCATTTGACAACCCAAAGAGTTACCACTGCCCCACTACTCTCTTTTCACACTCTTTCAACTATTGCCCCGCTCGAGAACTTTAGATTCAATAACTTCTCTTACTTTCCCTCAAGACCTTACCAAAATCTATTTCCAAGGCCAAATTCCAACTACTTGTTCACCAAACACAATTTCAGGTGTGCAAGGATCACCTACTCACTAAACTAGCATTTTCTCTTCAAAAACTGAATGTTAAAGAAAAGCCTACGATCTTGAGCATAAGCTAAACAAATTTATTGATGTAAGCTATAGGAATAAATTATTGACAAACTAAGTTCATGCATTTTTTTGTTAAAAACACTTTCAAGTAAAAGCATTTTCTCCAAAGGCACTGTTTTCGTGGAAAAACACATAACTAGTGCTTCCATGAAAGAGCACTTCAAGCTGCCTCAAAGATCACTTTCACAAAAGTATTAATTAAAATTTTCTCTAAAAAAAAACTAAACACTCTTAAGCTCTTTTATGATCTCCAAAAACCACACAAAATACTTTCTAGCATTTCTTTTGAACTAATCTAACTTTAAAAAAAATGTGCATTTGATTGACTTAAGTTGGAAGTAAATTATGAAATGACCAGAAACTATTGGAATTAAATAACCTAAAACCAGTTCATCTCAGAATACCTTCAACTCAGAAGCTGTTCTACACAAAGATTCATTCAGCATTCCTATAATGTGTACATACATATTCATGATCCAATCAAATGCAGAAATAACCAGTTTCTACTAATCAAAAAACTTAGAAGCAAAATTGAAACGCAAAAGTAATTTCAAAATGCATTACAGCATTCTCAAAACGACAGCTCATTTCTACTCTGTCATCTCTACTACTTTGTTGATCTTAGTTATTAGAAATTAGCAATTGAATTTTCTCAAATTGAGAAAGAGAGAGAGTTACCTGTTTTCTTTTTCTAATGTTCTGGATTCGAGAAGGAAACCTAGAGCATTTTCATCGCTGGAGAGAGATGACTGAATTTGAAACCAAGAGAGATATTGGAGTCTGTGTGTTTGTTTTTTGTCTCTGTTTTTCAAAAGCCACTTTTTTGCTGCTTGTTTTTCTTTTTTTTCTGTTTGTGTTATCTGGCGCTACACAACAACGACGTCGTTCTTCTCTTGTAAATTACAACACCCGAAAACGACACCGATTTCTCCATTAGGCTAGGCCCCACGAATAGCACTCTCTTTATCAGTAAAAACTTTTTCTATTTCAGTGTTCAATACTTATTAATAAAAAAATTTAACATTCCAGTTTTACCCTTCGTTTTAATTCTTAAAATATTACGTAATAACAAGACACATTTTTTGTAAATATCATATTTATTTCTTCTATTTTTTCCCCTAAAATTGCACTTCCACATTATAAATACCAGCTTTATACAAAAGAGTATTAGAGCCCATTTGGAATTGCTATTGAAAAAGATATAAGTAATTTTAAACTGTCAGAAGTTATTTTAGGTGTTTAGTAAATTTTTTTTAAAATCATTTTTGACAAAATTACATCATCTTACAATAGATTTTAAGAAATAGAAAAAAAGTTACTTTTTAAAATTTGATTTTGAAAAGTAATTTTATTTTTTAATATAATATCAAATATATCTATTTAAAATTATAAAAATTTAAAAATAACTTTATAAATAATTTTAAATTTTAACTTTGATTGAGAAATAAATTTGTTAAAACCAAACATTTTTCTTTTCATTATTTTTTTACTTTTATTTTTAGTTATGATATATATATATTTTTATAAATTATTTTCAATAAATATTATATTATATTAAGTTATATTATATTATATCATAATATATTATATTATATTATATTAAACACTTAAAGTAATTTTTATTTGTCACTCTTTATTGTATATATTTTAGTCATTTATATTGTTACAATACTTTTAACAATAAATTTATCAAACGCATAAAATTAATTTTCAAATTTACAGCATTTTTAAAAATAAAATTTATCAAACACTAAACCGATTTTCTTTAAAGCTAATTATTTTTATAACACAATATAAGCAAATTTTTTAAAATCTGCAACAATCCCAATCTAACCCTTTCTTACCTCAAAATTTTTATAGAAAAAATATCAATTTCATCCCTAATATATTTTAATATTATCACTTATATTATCTATATTTCAAAATTACACTTTTAATCTCTACCGTTATAACAGTAACCTTAGAAATTTAATTTTTGAATAAAAATGACTTTATTGTCCCTTATTGATAATGATAATATCACTTAATTTTTAATAAATAAAATAAAATAAATATCAATTTTAAAAAATTCAAACAAATATTAAGAATAAATTTATTTAATAAAAATTAATTTCAAATTAAAAAATTACTAAAAATAAAAAAATTAAATTCATAATGTAATAAATTTATTTATTTTTATTTTTTAAATTTTTACAATAAAATCAAATATAAATATAGATAATGAAATATAAATAAGTTTATTTCTTTTCATTTTAATTTTTTTACAATAAGATCAAATAAAAATAAAAATAATAAAATTTTAATAAAAATAAAATAATAAATCTAAAAACTTATTTTTGTAGTTTTTACAATAAAATCTAAATGAGTTTATTTCTTTTGAATTTTCTTAATTTTACAATAAAATTAACTAAAAATAATATAATAAAATCTAAATTTCTTGTAAAAATATCATTTATGAATAAGACGATTTATAAAGCCTAATTATGAATATTTTTTCGTAAAATTTTATAATTCAAAAAATGTTATTAAATAATTATTTGTTAAAATAAAATATAAAATATTAAAATTAAAAATAAAAGCAATTAGTGTCTTAATAAAAATAAGTTTATGTTTTATATTTTTTTGTATTAGTTTAAACCCAAATACAAATTTAATTTAATTAAGGGTTGATAGGATCCGCCCCGACCCTTCTCGAGAGTTCGGGAAAAATTCTGCTAAATATTTATAGTAGGTACCTATCATTCTCATATACATTCTATAATAACACTCATAGATAAAGAAAATGACTTTAGGCCTCCATCATTAACATACATTGAGACTCCATGTCTCGTCACACATATATACATATTTACATACACACATGATATGTTCAAAATGTTTCATGCAGCATGCATAGAGTAGTCTTAACCTCATTTATAAAACTGCACCCTGCACGAAATCCTGCGTAACCTAGGGAGATATGAGAAAAATAAGGAAAGGAATAAGCTTGCGGCCCAGTGAATGGATATAGTTTTTAAAGAAAATACATTTTCATACAACCACTGTACGACATCCTAAAATCGTACATAAATTAAGCATCATTTACACATTAAGAATGCATATCATTGCAAATAGTTCATACCACACCTAACTAGTACTCGGAAATATCATGCTTGGCGGGATCCCAATGCCTAAGCAGAGAAAAATTATACTCAACCCGGCGGCCTAGTATTATCTCTCGGAGAGCTCACATTCATATACATATATTTTCATGGGTCTCAAGGACCTTACTATATAATATTGGGGAATGGGTATTTGTGGGGTACTTCAAACAAACATAACCCATATTCAAATAGAAAATATTCACTTTCATGCAATTACTAGACATCACGCATAATTTAAATACTACGTAACGTACAACTAATCTAACTCATTAATAAACAGATTGGTTATGCTATATTAAATATTTAAACATAATTTAAATTCATAATATTTTAAAAATATATCTACTTACAGCTCAATCGCTCAATCCCTAGAAAGTTCAGGGTTCACTAAGTTTCTTACCACCGCACTGCTCCCTAAAAACACATAAGTCAATAATTTACTGTTAAAACTAATCCAAAACCTAATACATATGACAAATACAACAATAAAACTACTTAAATTCTATAAATACACTATCCACAGAGTTCCTGGACATCAATTCAACTTCCCAATACCTTTTCTACACAATTTTTTTTTTCTACGAATGATTTCCGTTTATTCTTTCCTTTTTCCTCTTTTTCTCTCTCGTTTTTCCCTTATTCTTCTCTGTTTCGTTACTTTCCTTTCCAATTTGGTTTATGAAAATAAAATAAAATGTATATATATATTATTTAATTATTATTTTTTCTTTTGACCCCAAATTGTTTAGGTGTCTCAATCTTCCCCTCTTATAAGAATTCCGTCCTCGAAATTCATGTACCTGTCTGAAATAAATGCGGATATCGAACTCGCACCTGATCCTCACACTCCCATGTAGCCTTTTCAACATTGTGATTCCTCCACAAAACCTTGACTAACGGATTATCTTGTTACGTAATTGCTGCTCCCTGGAGTCCAGTATTTGAACGACTTCTTCTTCATAAGTCAAATTTTCTTTCAATTGTGCTGGCTGTGAATCTAGAATATGAGAAGCGTCAGGAACATATTTTCTTAACATAGAGACATGGAAAACATTATGAATGCGTGACAATTCTGGTGGTAGAGTTAATCTGTAAGCCACTTGACCAATTCTTTCAATAATCTCATACGGACCCATATATTGAGGGCTCAGCTTTTCACGCTTTCCAAATCGAAGTATACCCTTTCAAGGAGAAACTCGTAAGAAAACGTAATCACTCACAGCAAACTCCAATTGTCTTCTACGTCTATCTGTATAATTTTTCTATCTATCTTGGGCTGTTTTTAATCTATCCCGGATAACTGAAATCTTCTCAATAGTATCTTGGACAATTTCTGGACCTAACAACTTTTTCTCTCCAACCTCATCCCAACAAATAGGTGTTCTGCATTTCCTTCTATATAAGGCTTCATATGGTGCAATCTGGATACTAGACTGATAACTATTGTTATAGGCAAATTCTATTAGTGGTAAGTGTGTATCCTTGTTACCTTTAAACTGTATCACACATGCTCGAAACATATCTTCTAAAATCTGAATGGTTCTTTCTGATTGCCCATCAATTTGAGGGTGAAAAGTTATATTGAAGTTAAGTTTAGTCCCCATAGCATTTTGTAAACTAAGCCAAAATCTGGAAGTGAATCTAGGATCCCTATCAAATACAATGGATAATGGCGCCTCATGTAATCTTACTATCTCATCTACATATAAATTAGCCATTTTCTCCATTGAATATGTATTCTTGAAAGGTAGAAAATGAGCAGACTTTGTAAGTCGATCAATAATTACCCAAACATTATCATGACCGCATTGAGTACGTGGAAGTCTCATCGCAAAAGTCATCGTAATGTGTTCCCATTTCCACTCAGGAATTGGAAGTGGTTGAGAAAGTCCAGCAAGTTTCTGATGTTCGGCTTTAATCTGTTGACAAATTAAACAACGAGATACAAATTCTGTAATCTCTCTTTTTATACCTTGCCATCAGTAATGCTCTCTCAGAGTACGATACATCTTTGTACTTCTAAGATGCATAGCATACGCTGAACTGTGTGTTTCTTCTAAAATCTGCTTCTTCAATTCTGAATCATTCGGTACACATAGCTCGTTGCCCATAACTAAGGTCTCATCGTCTCTTAATGAAAAATCAGTCTGTAAATCATTCTTCACTTTTTCCTTTAACTTAACTATATTTGGGTCCCTATTTTGCATTTTTTCTATCTGATCAATCACTACTGGTCTGACTTGAAAATGAGCTAAAAGTGTCTCATGCTGCCTTACTGCTAAATCAACTCTGAGGGATCTTAAATCAATCAATAATGGAAGACTCGTTACCTTTATGTGAGCAATAGAGCTTGAAGATTTTCTACTGAATACATCTGCTACTACATTTGCTTTACCTATATGATAGTCAATGGTACAATTATAGTATTTGATTAACTTAATCCATCTCCGCTGTCCAAGATTCAATTCTTTTTTAGTAAAGAGGTACTTCAAGCTTTTGTGATCTGTATAAATCTCACAAGCGGCCCAATATAAATAATATCTCCAGATCTTCAATGCAAACACTACAGCAGCAAGTTCTAAATCATGGATAGGATAGTTGAACTCATGTTCTTGAGCTGTTGGGAAGTATAAGCAATTATTTTACCATGTTGCATTAATACACACACCAATCCCTGTCTGGATGTATCGCTGTAAACTACAAATCCCTCAATACCAGATGGAAGTGTAAGAACATGAGCAGAAGTTAATTTCTCCTTAAGTTCTTGAAACTCTGTTCACAATCATTAGTCCACTCAAATTTTACATTTTTCCTAGTCAGCTTAGTTAATGGCCCAACAATTTTAGAGAAACCTTTAACAAACTGTCGATAATATCCAGTTAGCCCAAGAAAACTTCTGACCTCTGTCACATTAGTAGGTCGTTCCCAATTAACTACTGCATCCACCTTCTGAAGGTCTACATAAATACCATCGACTGAAATCACATGGCTAAGAAATGCAACTCTATCAAGCCAAAATTAACATAAAATTAACATTTACTAAATTTTGCATAAAGCTGTTTATCCCTCAATGTCTGTAAAATAACTCTTAGATGCTCTGTATGTTCTTCTCTAGTCTATGAATATACTAGAATATCATCAATAAACACCATGAAAAACCAATCTAAATAGGAATGAAACACCTGATTCATGAGATCTATAAAAGCTGCTAGGGCATTTGTCAACCCAAATGACATCACAAGAAATTCGTAGTGTCCATAACGGGTTCTTAAGGCAGTTTTAGGTGCATTTGAATCTCTAATCTTTAATTGGTGATAACCTGATTGTAAATCTATCTTTGAGAAAACTGTAGCACCCTGTAACTGATCAAATAAGTCATCAATACGCGAAAGTGAATACTTATTACGTATGGTGACTCTATTAAATTATCTGTAGTCTATACACAATCTCATAGTTCCATCTTTCTTCTTCATAAATAACACCGGTGCTCCCCAAGGAGAAATACTCGATCTGATGAAACCTTTATCTACTAGTTCTTGTAACTGGACTTTTAACTCTTTCAGTTCTGATGGAGCCATTCTGTAAGGTGTCATAGAAATAGGTGTTATTCCCGAAATCAAATCAATAGTGAACTCAACTTCTCTATCTGGTGGTAACCCAGCCAAATCCTCCAGAAACACATCTGAGAATTCATTTAATACAGGTATATCTTCAAGCTTTACATGAACAACTTGAGTGTCTATAACATGAGCTAAGTAAGCAGGGTAACCTTTTTTCAACAATTTTTTGGCAGAAACAGTTGATATCACACATGATGGGAGAATTCATCTTTCCCCACAAAAAACAATATCTGGTTCATTTGGTCTTCTAAATGTTACTTCTTTCTGAAAACAATCAACTGTACCACGATAATTCACTTGTCAATCCATTCCCAATATAGCATCAAAGTCACGAATATTCAAAGGAATTAAATCTACTTTCAAGTTAGAACTACCTACTCTGACAACACATCCCTGTAATACATTCTCAGCCACTAATGAATCTCCAAGTGGCTTAGCTACCACTAAGCTATAATCTAATGGACTTAATTCTTTATCCGTATGTATGACAAATGTATAAGATATGAGGGAATGTATAGAACCAGGGTCTATCAAAATATAAGCATCTTGACCAAAAATAGTTAACATACCTGTAACAATATCTGGAATGACCTGTGCCTCCTACTTTGTTAAAGCAAATACACATGTCTGTGTACGAGGGCGACCTGGTTGTCCTCTCTATCTATCATCAGTCCTCACGGCACTAGGCTATACTACACTGATAGGTGTGGGTCCTATTGTTTGTGGTTTCTCTAGTCTTATCATCTGACTACCTTTGCCCTGAAAGTGTTGTGGCGCTGTACTCTGTACTACACTATTCATGCTCGATGTTAAAGTAAGGCAATCTTTCTTGATATGCCTAGGCTGTCCACAATGATAGCAAAATACTATACTCATTAAACACCGTCTCTCATGGTATCTCCTACAAGTCATACAAGCAAAACGTCTACCTCTGCCAGTACCACTACCCTGTTGACAACTCTCAGAATACTAAGCTACATTATTCTAACCGTATCCTTGTCCTCGTCCTTCAGACATCTTAGGATATGGTTGGTATTGTTGTCTTTCTGAATATCCTTTTTGTTTAACTTCTTTCCTTGATATCCCACTACTGCTGGCTCCACCAATTGATCGATCTTGGCTCTGATTGTATTTAGGTGGTTCTGTCTTTAGAATATCCATTGAACACTGCTCAACTCTCATAGCAGCCTCAACTAAATGGCGATATTGTGTATATCTCGACCTAGCTACAGATCTTCTAATTTCGTTTTGCAAACTTGCTTTCAACTGTTTACATTTATTTGTTTCATCCCATATCACGTCAGGAGCAAACCTCAACAACTCTGTAAATTTATTTTCATAATCTTTTACAGTCATCGACCCCTGAGTCAACATCAAAAACTTATTCCTCTTTGTATCTTGATAGATAGATGGGAAATATTTATCATTAAATTCCCTTTGAAAATTGGCCTAGGTAATAGCTTCATATCCTCCATATCTATTTAAAATAGATGTCCACCAGTAATATGCTCTACCCCAAAGCAAGAATGATTCAAAGTTTATCTTCTGCTAATATATACATCCCATTACTTGGAATATTCTCTCAACTATAGTCAACCAAGACTCTGCATTCATCGAATCACCAATCCCTTCGAATTCTACCGCACTCAAATTACGAAAACATTCGATAGTGTTCTCCATTCCTGTATTAGGATTTGTTTGAGGTTGATACATATGTATAGGTGGTACAAAATCAGCTCCTCCTTCTCATGATACTTCATTTCCTTTCTCTTCAACTAGAGGTAAATTCATATCAACGACAGGTCTCGTGTTGGATTGACCACTCCTATGCATACTAACATTAGTTTCAATTAAATTATTCAATGATGCATGCAACATACATATGCCACACAATAGTTTACAGAATCAAAACCACGCTCTGATACCAAACTGACAAAACCCGCCCTATCGAGAGTCCAGGACAAATCCTGCTAAATATTTATAGTAGATACCTGTCATACTCATATATATCCCATAATAACACTCATAGATAAAGAAAATGGCTTCAAACCTCCATCATTAACATACATTGAGACTCTATGTCTCGTCACACATATATACATATTCACATACACACATGATATATTCAAAATGTTTCATGCAGCATGCATAGAGTGGTCCCAACCTCATTTACAAAACTGCACCCTGCACGAAATCCTGCGTGACCTAGGGAGAAATGAGAAAAATAGGGAAAGGAATGAGCTTGCGGTTCAGTGAGTGGACATAGTTTTTAAAGAAAATACATTTTCATACAACCATTGTACGACATCCTAAAATCGTACATAAATTAAGCATCACTTACACATTAAGAATGCATATCATTGCAAATAGTTCATACAACACCCAACTAGTACCCAAGGATATCATGCTTGGCAGGATCCCAACGCCCAAGCGGAAAAAAACCATACTCAACTCGGCAGTCTCGTATCATCGCTCGGGGAGCTCACATTCATATACATATATTTACATTGGTCCCAAGGACCTTACTATATAATTTTGAGGAATGGGTACTTGTGGGGTGCTTCAAACAAACACAACTCATATTCAAACAAAAAATATTCATTTTCGTGCAATCACTAGACATCACGCATAATTTAAATACTATATAACATACAACGCAATCTAACTTATTAATAAACAGATCGATCATGTTATATGAAATATTTAAACATAATATAAATTCATAATATTTTAAAAATATATCCACTCACAGCTCAATTGCTCAATCTTTGGAAATTTCGGGATCCACTAGATTTCTTACCACCGCACTGCTCCTTAAAAATATATAAGTCAATAGTTTACCGATAAAACTAATCCAAAACCTGATACGTATCACAAATACAACAATAAAACTACTTAAATTTCATAAATACACTGTCCACAGAGTTCCTGAACATGAATTCAACTTTCTAGTACCTTTTCCTGCACAATTTCCTTTTTCCTACAAATGATTTCCGTTTATTCTTTCCTTTTTCCTCTTTCTCTCTCTCGTTTTTTCCCTTTTTCTTCTCTGGGTTGTTACTTTCCTTTCCAATTTTGTTTTTGAAAATAAAATAAAACGTATATATATATATATCGCCTCAACATTTACATATATATATTATTTAATTATTATTATTTAATTATTATTTTTTTTCTTTTGACACCTAATTACTTAGGTGTCTCAAGGATAAATGTGTCAAATAATAAAATATACTAATATTTAATAAGTTATATTATAATGGCAGGGATTAAAAGTAAAATTTTGAAATAATAAAAATATAATAGTAATATTAAAATATATTAGAGATGAAATTGATATTTTTCTTTTTTTTTCAAATACACAATAGATGAGTTCTTATTATTTTGACTATAGAAATGAATCAAATGGATTATTATAACGGGGAATTGTCCTTTAAAGAAGATTTCATTCGAACTTTGTAGGTACATATGATATGTTGATTGGTTAAGTTAATAAAATAATTTTGGTGCTATAACTAATAAATAATATGTTTATAAAAAATTTCTCAAGATAACTTTATTTTGTAGTCAATTTACGTAAATAGTCATATTTCAAATTTTTTTACTAGACTAATAAAAATAAATATTTCGGATCAAAATGTCTTCAATGACCATTAAACAAAAAACATTTATGTTTTTCATTATTTTCTTCTCGTTGCCATTTCTTTCTCCACAATTTCTCCCAAAACTTCCTCACACACTAATAACTCTAATTGGATACATAATATCAGAAGGCCGGTGCTCGGGATTTCATATGTGAACTCTTAAATCATTAAGGCTACTGTTATTTCTTTTCAAGATAGTAAAAACAACATCTTTTTATGACATATTTGGTAATGCTGCTTTCACTTAACTTTTAAAACTAAAGTTTTTTTTAAAACCCTCTATTTTCATATATTTCTTCTCTAGAGTTTTCATCCTACAACAAAAACTACCTCACTTTTAATTTCAAAAATATCAATTAATAACACTAATCATTAGCTATGATTTATGGAAATTCATTTACAGATATATTTGTTCCATCGAATTATATATACAGTTAGCAAACAAAAACGGTGGTTGAAGAGTTGCAGACTTCGTATGAAACAACTAAGCCACATTTATGTTGCAATTAAGTAAAGTAAGTTCTTAAATGTGTCATTGCATTAGAAATTAATTGCAGCCAAACAAGGATCTTCTCAATCCAACTCATGCATTATTCATATAGTAGGTCTTTGTTTGCATTCATTTACTACTCCAATATGTAAATAAACATGTTCGCAGCAGTTAAATTGGTAGTTACAATAATAAATATAATGTATTTACATTGACATAATATTATTGAATGATTGCGCTACTTTGAATACTTTCCAAATTTTTTTCTTTTTCATACAACTTCTGAGAAAAAAGAAGGCATGCAAATCTTTGTAATACGAGCTATTCGATTTTATTACGATATCATCAAACTTTAATCCAACGGTGTTGAAGAAAAGATGTGATCTGTTCATTTTTATTACTAATGTTACAATGGAGCGAACCAAAAGTTTGATTTCACACTTGCGAAAGAATCATCAGACAATTTTACACACGTTGGCAGAAGAAATATTATCAGTTGAATTCTTCGCAAAAAAAAAAACAGTTTCCAAAAGTAACATATCCTCTCTTTTTCTCTCTCTAAATCTCTCCCTCTCTCTAACTTTTTGTTACTATATAGGCTCCAGCTGGGAAACCTAGTTCTGAGAGCAAGAAAGAAGATGGATTCAGAGAGGGATCTCACTGACTCCTCATCCCCAAAGAAAGCTAAAAAGCCAAAACCCAACTCTCCAAGCACCGCTAGTGGCTCAAACACCAGTAGCAAAGCTCAAAAAGACCGCCATTCAAAGGTGGAAGGCCGTGACCGCCGAATCCGGTTGCCACCCATGTGTGCCGCACGGGTCTTTCAGCTCACTCGAGAACTGGGTTTCAAGACCGACGGCGAGACAATTGCCTGGCTTTTACAACAAGCGGAGCCAGCAATCATTGCGGCTACTGGCACTGGTTCTTCTTTGGAAGCTTATGATAATCATCTTCCTGATCCAACTCCTGACGACGCTGCTGCTGGAGATTTGGTTCCTCTTGTGCCGAGCCCATCTTTGCTGTTGGATTACACCCGTCCTCTGAATTATTGTGAGGCGAAACTCCTTTCTCCGAGTGAAGATGTCTTCCAGGATTCTGACTTTGATCTGATTGCAAACTTTGATATGGCGTTTGCTGTGAACGAACCAGCGATGTTTCAACCAGAGCTACCAAACGAGGAAAACAACGATGAAGATCAAGAAGACTGAGGATAAATACAGACATCCGCGTGCACTATGAACCATAGAAACATATAACTATATATGTTGTCTCTTTTACCTTTCCTTTCAATTAGTATATAAACAGTTGTGTCGCAGTTTTGATCAAAGTTTGTACTGTCCTCAGACTTGATCTTCAGCAGCTTAGTTTGAGTTGTATGTTTCCGTTAATATATCTATATATATATGAAATAAAACTTATAGCTGTTTTCACAAATCAATTCCACTTATACATACATTTTCCCTTTTTAAGCTTCAATATATTTTATTTGGCAAGATTGCTTGTTCATACTCTTAAAATCATCTGTAACAGCGGTGAATCAATGAAACATGCATACACATGAAAGCAAAAGGAGGCCTCAGTTGTATTGATGTGTTTAGCGAAAATCAATCAATAATATACCATAAAGTACTCATTATTCATTGAAATATACATAGACAGAGCGCGTTGAACAAATGAACTGCACCAAATAACAATCAATCTGCTAAAACAGAAATCAATTGAAAAAATTCAATCGGAAACAATCATAATCATGAGGGTTGATGTTTATCTTCTTATCATCATTTCCGGTGAAAAAGTTTCAGTTTCAGATCGGGGTTGTCCATTTTGCTTAGTTAGCTACACGTTGCTGCTGTTTATGCTGCATGCTAATCAATTTTTTGCCAACTCAATTAGTTTCGCTACAAATTAAGCCTCGGTTTCCACGGATTAGCACAAACAGCATACGGCTTACCTGTTACCTTCAAAATCCAGTCACTTACAATTATTATTATTATTATTAGGATTTTTTTGGGTTGTTGTCAGAAGTGTTTTACTCTTTTATAATCATGTCTTTGAGGCAGCTTAATTGATTTTTAATGCAAACAACTCTAAAAGCTCTTATTAATTATTATAAATGTTTCGGACGCGTTTGTATGCTACTGAGGGTGTAAGGCGTCTACACAAATGATTCGTTAAAATCATTTGATTCTGACATTAATGCTGCTTTAATTAATTCATTTCAAACTACATGCAAAGAGTGTAGCAAAGAGTTAAAAGAAAGAGGGATGAAATGAACATCTAAGAAGTACTCCTATTTTCATCAACTAATTTCAATATATATGTGTGTGAAGTTCAATTCATTAGTTATATATATAGCATCAATCATTGTTTTGCAATTTATAGGGTTAAATTAGAAAACGTTAATGTATGAAGATTTGAGGTATGTTAATTTAGTTTTTTTGACAAGATGAATTTTATAAATACTAAAAAAAGATATTCACAAGTATCATGACCTCCAAGTAGAACTAGTATAGATAATCATAGATTCACAAATGCAAATAAATTCACGCATATTCAAATTAACAAAAATAAAAGTTTCAATAAATTTAGAGCCGATAGTTATTTCAAATACGATAAATTTGATAACAAAACAAAATAGCATATACTATATAACGAAATTAACCGAAGATATGTTTATAAAAATTATTATATAAATAATTATAATTTCATAAGTATGTGCGAACGCATGTACAATTGACAAAAATAAAAATTTCAATAAATTTGGAACCATTAATTATTTCAAGTACGACAAATTTGATAACAAAACAAAATAGCATATACTATATAATGAAAATTAACGAAATTAACTGAAGAAATGATTTATAAAAGTTATCATGTAAATAATTATAGTTTCATAAGTATGTGCAAACGTGTGTACAATTGACAAAAATAAAAGTTTCAATAAATTTGGAACCGTTAATTATTTCAAGTACGACAAATTTGATAACAAAACAAAATAGCATATACTATATATATAACAGAAATTAATTGAAGATATGATTTATAAAAATTATTAGATAAATAATTATAGTTTCATAAATATGTGCAAATGCCTGTAAAGTTGATCAAATTAAAGATATTAATAAATTTAAAATGATCTTGATTATTCCGAACAAGAGAAATCTAATAACAAATAAAATAACAAGACTATAATAAAAATTAACGACAATATAAACTAGGATTGAGGATGCAAAAGTTGTAACCCGCGAGCTGGCCTTTACAAAAAATTTTATAATTATGTCTCTATTTTCTTTATAATTTATGAGAATATAATTAATTATGTAAAATAAAAATAAAGTTTCCTTTCTTTTTTGTTTGTTCAATAACTTTTAACTGCATCTAGTTTCCTTTCTGTACATCTACAATTTAATGTACTTATATTTTATTTAATTACTATATCTTGTTCTTTTCTTGACAAAGAATTAACTAAGACAATTTTGATAATAATGTGACACTCTTATATTTTTATTATCTTAATTTCAAGTAATTTTATTTTTATAGGTGTGTTTTATATAGTTACATGTATTTTCATGTTGGTTTTTGTTGAAGTATTTTTTAGGAGTCACTCAACATATTTAATTGATCACTTTTTCTGCCTTAGGAGATAGATAGAAATTTAAGGTATATTCAATAAAATTAACTTTACATATAGTTCAAAAATAATAATATATTAAAGGCCTTTGAATCATATAATTGAACTCACTAAGACGGGATATGAAACTTACATTTATTAATGTAATATCCGAAATTATCAGGTATGAATCTGTAGAGATATATATATAATCCATTAATAGGCACCAAACACCATATCTCCTTTGTTGATAAAGTGAAAAATTATTAATTAGACCTACACAAAGGGACAATATCTCATTAATTCATCAATTAAATATTCCACTTTTTGCCTTATTTATTTGTGTGTGTGTTTCCAGACTATTTTTCTCTCTTCGGGTTCATATAAGATGAGAGCATGCATCGCCCTCTTTACCTTTCGGACACATCCTTGCTAGACTTCGGACAACTGTATTACTGTGGACGTGTCAATGATATTGGTGACTAGATATAGTAATATAATTATGATTACTGTTGAAAAGGGAAGACGTAAATGCTGAAGAACCAACTTTCTTAATGTTCTCTTGAGATATGATTAAATTGTAGGGGGTTTGATTTCCAAGAAATAAGAGGAAAAAGTAAGAAAGTAGGGAGAAAATAATAAAAAATCTCTTTACGTATATTAATCCAGAATTGTTTATGTTGTCGTTAATGTCTTTCTATTAGTAGTTTAGATAACTAAGGTTGATGTGCATGCCTTTTCACATGGATTTCCATCAACAATGCATTTTTTAAAATGAAATTATTAGATGTTAAATATAAATAATAAAATAATTGATAAATATTATTTTTAATTTTTTTTTATGTATGAAGCTCAAAATCTATAAAAGATACATGAGAATTGACCAAAAGAAGAGCTGGGAAGTCTATTCACCATAAAATTGGATTCTCAATGGTAAAAGTCTCACTGATTTCAGCCTTCTCCGAGCTCTTAACAAAAAAACTACACTAATAGTACGTAAAAAAAGTTATATCCATCCCCAAAAAGATGTCTTGTATATCAAATACTTTGTTTCTTTGTTAAGTAGATAATTGGGATATAAAATAAAATAAATTATCTTAAAAATTATAAAACTTTATAACCCAATTGATAAATATCTTATTGGTCAGATTATTTGAAAGGCACTTTTATAACAAATTTAAGATGTTTAACATTATCAACAGTTAATTATCACGTGCTTTATAAAAAAATAGAAAAAAAATTAATTATTACTAATACATTGTCATGCTAATTGTAAAACATCAAATAATTAAGAAGAAAAACATTGTCAAGCTATCATTACCAATACAAACTTCATGGGCCTGAATTGCAGATCGATCGACTACACTGAACATTGTACTCAATATATATCATGAACAACATTTTATAATTTATCTTTACTCTTTTTAATAAAGTTTGTTTAGTGAAAATTCTTTCAATTGAATGGTATAAAAGGTTTATGTACCCACTAACGATGAGGAAAAGAAAATATTATTTTTATAATTATTAAAAAGATGTTTATGCAGTGGAGATGATGTCCCCAACAGAGACTTGAATACTGATGAACAACAGACCCAGTCTTTCAGTATTCTATTTTCAAAAACGTTAAACGCCTGCTTCCCTGTAACCTCTGTGTCTGTTCAAGCAAAAGAAAAGTCCCCTGTAAATTCAAATCATATATTTCTAACTCAAATGGTAAATGATTCTTTTTACCAAGCCAATAATAAAAAAGAGAAAAGGAAAGAAATATCTTAATAAATTCAAAGCTTTAGTGCATAAAAATAAATACGGCTTTTGCATGTAACTGAATACAAATGGATTTCAAAAGTTTCCAATTTCAAATGATAATGACTTGTGCCTCTCATCAAAGAATTGCCAAAATGCTTCCACATTTGCATGCTTCCACAAAACTCGCATGCAAATTTCAAAACAATTGACCAGGACTGCAGAACACTATGGGGGGGAAAACCGCGAATAACAAGCTGCTAGTCTACATTGAAGAAAATATCTTATTAGATATAATGTGCAGACCATCAAGGTAAGGACATATACAGATGAGGCAACGCTATGGCAGCATGATCCAATTTGTGCCCATGTCGTCTTTAATATCATATCCACACAGAAATGAACCTGGTTTCAAAGAGGTATAAGGGAGCTGCAGCTTCAGGTAAAAGCAACATGCGTATATAAAACTCCATGTTGTGAAGATATATCTTTACCATTCAATCATTGCCACTCCTCGAGTGACTCCAGTTGTCTGTTTCGAAATAACCGCCATCTCTTCTTCTTCTTGGTTTCAAATGTGGGTACATCTGAACAGACAATGGCATAAATCAAGTATTATTAGTTTGAAATGCTGCAAATTACCTGAAATGGTTCATCCTGGAAGATAAAGGTGTTTGGTGCAGTTTCGAAGGGGCTCATCAAAACCAGTGGTGCGCACATAAAACCATATAACAAACCCTATTCATACCCTGGTTGTTTAGATGACCCTACTTTTCCTTGTTCTGGTTAGGGTCATTGCTAGAAGTTTATGTTCAGTAACTTGTTTGACTAAGCTCTAATTTTATACTGGGTATGAGTCTTCCTGGAGTATGACAATTTGTAATATAAACAAGCTAAAATAATATCAGGTCTCTCTTTCCTTTCTCACCACCGCCTCACCACAATAAAACAAAATTTAAATAACAATTTAATGTGAAACAGCACACCTTGAGGTCATATTAATGAAAAAATAAAGAAAGCTCTGTTATCAACACCTCCAAAAACTATCTAAGGATTTCCCAACTAATATTGATCCTAATAAAAACATAGACTAACAGAACCTCTTATGAACAGACATGGCCCAGAAGTACAAAAGTGGATGTTTACCTCCTGGTGGGTGTATAGAGTTGTAGTGCACCTCTGCCCAAAAGCTCAAATAAATTACTGCCCAAAACAAATAATAAAAACAAAAGTCACCTCAATTCCCTATTGAACATTATAAACAATCGTAAAATAAGAAATAAAAAAACAGAAAAATTTTAGTTCATTCCTTGTACAAGAATGTTCACCTAAGAAAGCATTATCCTTCAATCAATCTTATTAAAGAGTAATAAACACAAAGACATAAAAAAGAAAAGGAAGAAGACATTTTCCATAAAAGGATGATTGCAGAGGAATTGAATTGCAGCTAAAAGCACTTTGACAATCCTTCTGAACTAACTTCTTTTTTAATAGGAAGTATCTATTACAAAAACATGATTAACCTAAAATTTAAAATTAATATTACTACTTCTGATGAGGAACATCACCTCACTTTTTTGCGGGAAATATCCATACTCTATGGTTAATCAGATGACTAGTTCATATTTCGTAAAGTTACAACAATCTCCATACAAATCTTAAAATCAAAAGCATTTGGTGGAAGTGGGAAATGATGTCCAACCTTGTACTAATTGAGCTCTATCAGCAATTATTTTAGTAGAAATAATATAAAGGGGTTCCTATCTTCATCGATACACCAAGGCAATCAAGTGAATACAGAATACCAAGGAACAAATTACAGAGAATATAGGTTTGATAATCAGGGGAAGGGAGGAGAGTGGCCGCCTTAACAGGGCTGGTTTTGACATAGATCCGGTGGACACTAATTAAACTTGCCCACTTGACTAAGTCCTTCACCACAAAGTAGCAAATTAATTGCATAAAAAGAGAGTACTACAAATTTTCTGGAGTTTCACCCACTTTGGTACTACATTAAGAAACACCAAAATTGGGGGTGGGGACAGGTGACAAAGTCCGACTATACGGAGAGTCTACAAGAGATCAACACAGACAATAACAATAAGAAGTTAGAGCATAAGCTCAAAATAACAATGAACACCACTAGAGAACATTAAAAAAGAAAATACATGTGAAAACCAAAGCGGATGCACATCGAAAAACCTGATTTAATCTCCAATTATGAGTGTTCTACCCAATCAGATAATAGTTATTTTTTCAAACTTACATATTTATTTCAAGTTATCCAATGTACTGGACTTTAAGGAGGTTGACAAGAATGGTTGTTGTCATATAATGCCTTTAAAGAGGAAAATTTAATTTGGTAACTGAGATATAACTAGTGGCATAAAAACCAGGATTAAGAGAATCCAGTGACATGAGGGTACTAAAAGTTAGCCAAATTAGTGTACATTTACATCAAATACTCCAAAAAGTATACCTCGAATTGACCTTTCAACATTTGGGAGAATCTCAATATAGCAAGTGTCCTTGAAAGATGTTATAACAAATATTTTCACACCATACTGCAACAAATGATTAACATGCATTAGACAACACAATATGCATTTTACAAACAAACATCAGATATTAGCTCACAAAGTGGAGAAGATGCTCAGATTCAGACTAACATTGACTCTAAGGTCCCCCATCTTTGGTAAATGATGCATTCAAGAATCAATAGATGTATGAAAAATGAAATAAAAGCCATCAAACTCCCAATATGTAATTAAAACTTGGGTAAACTAGGATAGTACATACACTAGAAAGAGAATGTGACTGACACCACGATACTAGAGCTAAATTGTTATCTATAGTTGACATAAGCTCAAGATTATTAGATTGGACCAAATGGACAGTATCATTGAGTAGGAGATAACATCCTCATTAGCAACTTTTGCAAAGCATCTAGAATCACAAGTTAACCCCAAGTGAGAAAGAGCTCCAACATTAATGTAGTTTCTGTGCAAGCAAATGTATATCAAAATGCCAAAAACACCATCACTAATAACTGTTCAATTTCAGAAACACAAAAAGTTCTCATAAATAAAACCCACTCCCCACAGTATAGGAAAGGAAATGTATATATCTCTTTAAAGAAAAAGGGGACTTGTCTGAGAGTAAATATGTCTTAAAAAGGTTTGTTATACCTAACCCTTGAAATTTTCCTCATCTAACCATTTGTTTGAGAGTGAAGCAGATAACTTGCATCATGGTTTTATCGTGATTAATTTATACATGTCAAGGGTTAAGGGTTAAGTGCAAAATTTCGAATTATAGGGCATCCGAAAATTTCCTTTGAGGCTGCAAATTGGTCCCATTTTAATTATTATTATGAGTTAAGTTAGGGTATGGACTTAAGGTTCCAAGTCCCAACAACGTATAAGATTTTATGACTTCCACTCAAAATTTCATCAATTAGAGAAGCGTTGTAACTCATAAGCATAGTAATAGAAATGGAAATAGGGCCACAAAACCATTTTGATAGAAGCAGCACAGAACTATGGTCAGCTTTTAACCTTTAACCTATCTGGGAACATGGGAGCCATTTCAACATGCAAATTCAGAGGATAAACCAGACACAATAATTGACAGAAGAGAAGTGATACAAAAGTATTAATAGAAAAAGAACATGAGAAACCACTATAATATGGTGCAATCACAAAAAAAAACAAAAACCAATCAGTTAAGCATACCAAATCTGCAGCAGCTTGTAAAGTGACATGATCACCCCATTCACCATTCCTATATTCATCCACATAATGGAAAAGATGTCAACGTTTTACCCAAAAGAAAGAAAGATCAAGCTAATAAAAATGGTGTAGGGAAATACATGGACATCTTCTCCATATATTCATCATAACCCATGGGAACATATCCTTCATATATCTCTGGATAAGACTTAAGCTGATTCAACAAAAGGTGATACAAGAAACATCATAATTCATGTAAGTGAAAGTGATCGAATCCATAACCTCCAACCCAAGCTTGAAAGAAACAAAATATGTGAAACTGTAAAGTAGCAAGCAACAGCCAACCTGATTTACCACTTGCTGTCTCACAAATTCATGGTGCTCAGGAGTTCGATAAATTTGATCCGACAAGGCGCGAAACTGGTAGCATTATAGAAATCATGATACATTATGTGTGCAAGAGATCTTAAGCACCATAAATAATATGTAGTTATCCCTAATGAAATCTTGAGAAGTAAATCACACTCTAGACATGCCAAATAACAGAAAGCTTCAAAGGGTTAAATTACTATTTATCTCAAGTGAAAAGCATTATGTTCCACAAAACATGCTTTGTTTTTTAAATCAATTGATAAAACAATCAGGTTATGAGTGGCACCAATCGCACAGACAGCAGCAGCATGGATGTTAAATGAAGCCAAATATAAACAAAAATCAAATCGTTTGAAAGACGTGCATAGGTATATAAGAAATACCTCAAAGCAGCGCTAACAACAGTTAGAATGTAGAATTTGGTATCTTTAATGATACCGTGCTAACTTAGAAATGCATGAATCTTGCAAGCAAAAGAAACTTGCAACTAATAAGAAAGTAAATAATAAATCACAACAATGGTACGTAACTGTTAAGAAATTCGGTGAGAGAATAGTATGCTGAGACAGAAACCATACTTAAATTTGATCTTCCATTTTTTTTTTACCAAAGAACAGTAATCAATGCAATGTGCTTAACAAGCTAATGATATGCCAAATTCTTTAAACATCATCAAGTTCAATGGCTGGAATATATGAAGGTCTATTTGGATATGATCTAACATTTGGGCAATTTAGTTTTCTATACTTATGGCATCATGGGGAAGAAATGATATTGAATAGTTTGATTCACAATGTTGGTTTATCTGAGGGTAAGCAATGCAGCAGTAATTGAAGGTATTAGACATTATTGTATTACAGAACCTAAAGCAGACTAAGGCATACAGTTCAAGATGTGAGAGCTAACCTGGCAGTTGCCATCTCCTTGAACTTTGTGCTCAACTAAATCATACACCTGCAATCTATAGCAGAAAAAGGATTTTGCTACATCACATATTTTAATCATAACAATCAAAGCAGAGATAACACCACAATAGTTAGAACAGGAAGACTAAACAATCAGAAAGGAGTAATAGAAATAAAAAGGAACATTAAAACATTCGCCAGAAGTTCTATTTCTGGAGGGGAAAAAAAAAAGATGTGATACCTCTCTAGTAGTCTTTGATGATCCAAAGTTGCTTCATCAATCGATGGTATGTCTCCATTAATTCTAGGAATATGCTGCACAAAACCAATAAGAAATAACAAAAGTATTGAGTATACCACAGCTTGAGGATGCTTTGTAGAAGAAGCTAAAAATATATAACAAGTGAAGCCTGCCTAACTGGCATGCAGATATTGCAGGTACCATTTATTGCCCATTTTACTTGTAAAATCTAGGACAATTTATTAAGTTTATCCACTGTGGATTGATATTTTGAAACTTCCAGATAGAGGAAAATGATAGTGTACATAAATGATTTAACTAAAATTAGCAGAACATTTAGAAAGTCAAGTGTCCCATCTCTACTGAAGGGCAATCAAAAGTTATGGACTAGAAGGAAAATGTTATCTCAGCTCGAAACAAGCATAAAGAAATAACTCTAATAATGTTTGTCAACGGGATTAATGTGATGGCACTTTAAGGAGGCTAACAGCAGTTCTTAGATGCTAAACTTACAGGAACAGGAATCATCTGATTCAACCTTTTACCAACTTCACCATCTAGAGTATTCTCATCTTCCAGCTCTAGAGGATATGACAATTCCTCCTCATAGTATGACTCCTCAGGGCTAGAGCATAAACTAGAAGATTGTATATCATCTGCCTCTTCCTGGCCAGTCTCCTGCCCTACAAATATGGACGACATAAGCACAGTATGTGAAAGTCACACATACAGCCTGCCAAACTAGTATCATGCCAGATTTATACCGTTATATTTAGCATTTACCAGAATAATAGTCTTCCACAGAGTGTGTAAGCCAATCTTGTTGGAAAGCAGATCCTTGCAAATTCCCTTCACCTTCACAAGGAGAGTCAGGTACTTCTGCAACTGCAAGGTGGGATAATTCTTCTTGAAGAGCATGTGCAATAAGCTCATCATTTTCTATATCGCAAGATACAGCATCATAATGATCTTCTTTGAAATACAGTCCATAATAGTAACTCCCATCATCTGTTGTAATGGCATTAGTATACCCACAATTAAAATATGGATCACTTTCGAACAGTCGGAGACCCCACTGATAAACATCAGAATCTTGGTCGTGCGTAATCATTTGTAGTGTATGGAACTTTGACTTGGGATGAGTTTGTTGAAGTGGAATACTGGTGATTAGATCCCGGGAGACTGTTTTCACTTAATTGAAGATGATGCATAATCTGCTACAAGTTGCAGAATTGCCAACTTCCATCTGAATCCAACATTGGAAAACATAAATTAGTTCTGCGCCGTCAAGAAAATCTCTTTAAAATGGACCTGATAATCAATTAAGTTTCTTGTGGGAGGCCAAGAGATTAAATTCTTTATTTTTGAAAACGATTAATGACAATAGCAAAAATAATGAGAGTCAGAGTATTTGTAAAAACAATTTTTGGATACAACGGTGAAACTAATTTAAATTTTAAATACAATAAAAAGTTGTTTTTTTCTATCTTCTTTAAAGAAATCTTCAACTGCTTGGTCAAAGGTTAATCAAATGATAAAGCTAGAGGGTGTAACACAAAAACAGAGTAAAAGTAAGCGAATCATTGTGGCAAAACTTGCATTTGCATTGTGCATATGCAAGCATAGGCAGTTCAGCAACAATGTCAGAAATCCTCACAGTGGCTCATGAACAATAAAATTCAACTAACCTCAACAAAGATTCAAAAATGACGACAATATCTCTCCACATTGGATCAATACGCATTGAACTCAAATGCTATACAAGCATTAAACATCAACATTCGAGAAAATTTATTGTAAAATAGAATACAAAGATTACAAAAATATAAACGAAAACCAATTCCGTAGCTTAAACAATGGAAATACAGATCATTCGATTCAGAACACATAAAATTGACAAATATTGAAATAATCTAACTCCCGATGAACGCCATTAGTAATGGTGGACTCAGATAAAGAAACCTACCTCAGAATTCTTGGAAGGTAACTTATTGTGTACTGAATATTCGTTAATAATTTAGTTGTATTTACATTTTACGGTTTCGTGTGTAGTGAATAGTGAGAGGGAGAAAGCGCCATCGAGACGCCACAGAATGTGAGAAGATGTGAAAACTTACAATTGCTAAGGGCCAAAACAGAACAGCTATACTACCTAAATTAAAATTTAAAATATACATATATATAGATGGAAAGAGACGGACGTCACGAGGCTAGTGATGAGTCAGTGACTAGTGAGTGTATCCGACAGAATGTAGACGCTGATCGAGAAAGTGAGAGTGACAGTGAGACGTTACTTGACGGCGAAAGCATCTTTGCTTAAGCGGCTCTCTCAAGTGAACCTCAGTACGGTTATGACTTTTTCTTTCCTTCTTTTTTTTATTTCCTTTCTTTCTTGTACTGTTAATTTTAAATGGGATATAATATTGAAGTAAAATTGAAAAGGTCTTTATTATTAGTGTTCAATCACACTAATTTATATCATATTGAATGAATTAAAATGATGAATTTTCATTTAATTTAATATAATAAATTCATACAATACTTAAAAAGTAATGATTAGTTTAGTGTTGAGATTAATTTAGTTGATAAAGATTTATGGACCTGTCTATTTAAATTGCATGTAAACTTGAGTGCAACTGATCCAAATTAAGTTTGAATTGTATTAAATTGAATGAACATCGTTCCTTTCAATATAATTGAAAATCAATTAAATATTTTTTATTCACACACAGATTTTTGTATTTTTATATAATAAACTTTTTTTATTTTCTCTGTTTAAGGAAAAATAAAGAAATTGATCTTTATCAAACACAGTTCAAGGCGGACCAGAATGGTCCATTGTGTCGGCATGTGCGCTTACATATAATATTTGTATATGATTAAAGAATATAATATTCCGCCTTTGATTACGTGGCAAGACCAGAATGGTCCGT